>CAMAOD020000190.1:0-23963 GCA_945859595.2 Megachile willughbiella | reverse complement strand
TTATAACTATTATCATTATCGTAATAACTCTTATTTTTGTCCTTATTCCTATTTTATCATCGTATTAACTCTTACTTTTATCCTTATTACTATTATTATTATCGTAATAACTCTTATTTTTATCCTTATTTCTGTTATTATTATCATTATAACTATTACTTTCAGCCATATTCCTATTTTTATTATGTAATAACTCTTATTTTTATCCTTATTTCTATTATTATTATCATTATAACTATTACTTTCAGCCATATTCCTATTTTTATTATGTAATAACTCTTATTTTTATACTTATTTCTATTATTATTATCGTAATAACTCTTATTTTTATCCTTATGACTATTATTATTATCGTAATAACTCTTATTTTTGTCCTTATTCCTATTTTATCATCGTATTAACTCTTACTTTTATCCTTATTACTATTATTATTATCGTAAAAACGCTGATTTTTATCCTTATTTCTGTTATTATTATCATTATAACTATTACTTTCAGCCATATTCCGATTTTTATTATGTAATAACTCTTATTTTTATCCTTATTTCTATTATTATTATCGTAGTAGCTCATATTTTTATCCTTATAACTATTATTATTATGGTAATAACTCTTATTTTATCCTTATAACTATTATTATTATCGTAATAACTCTTATTCTTGTCCTTATTCCTATTTTATCATCGTATTAACTCTTACTTTTATCCTTATTACTATTATTATTATCGTAATAACTCTTATTTTTATCCTTATAACTATTATTATTATCGTAATAACTCTCATTTTTGTCCTTATTCCTATTTTATCATCGTATTAACTCTTACTTTTATCCTCAGTACTATTATTATTATCGTAATAACTCCTATTTTTATCCTTATAACTATTATTATTATCGTAATAACTTTTATTTTTATCCTTATAACTATTATTATTATCGTAATAACTCTTATTCTTGTCCTTATTCCTATTTTATCATCGTATTAACTCTTACTTTTATCCTTATTACTATCATTATTATCCTAATAACTCTTATTTTTATCCTTGTTTCTATTATTATTATCGTAATAACTCTTATTTTTATCCTTATAACTATTATCATTATCGTAATAACTCTTATTTTTGTCCTTATTCTTATTTTATCATCGTATTAACTCTTACTTTTATCCTTATTACTATTATTATTATCGTAATAACTCTTATTTTTATCCTTATTTCTGTTATTATTATCATTATAACTATTACTTTCAGCCATATTCCTATTTTTATTATGTAATAACTCTTATTTTTATCCTTATTTCTATTATTATTATCATTATAAACTATTACTTTCAGCCATATTCCTATTTTTATTATGTAATAACTCTTATTTTTATCCTTATGACTATTATTATTATCGTAATAACTCTTATTCTTGTCCTTATTCCTATTGTATCATCGTATTAACTCTTACTTTTATCCTTATTACTATTATTATTATCGTAATAACTCTTATTTTTATTCTTGTTTCTGTTATTATTATCATTATAACTATTACTTTCAGCCATATTCCTATTTTTATTATGTAATAACTCTTATTTTTATCCTTATTTCTATTATTATTATCGTTATAACTCTTATTTCTATCCTTATGATTATTATTATTATCGGAATAACTCTCATTTTTGTCCTTATTCCTATTTTATCATCGTATTAACTCTTACTTTTATCCACATTACTATTATTATTATCGTAATAACTCTTATTTTTATCCTTATTTCTATTATTATTATCGTAGTAGCTGTTATTTTTATCCTTATAACTATTATTATTATCGTAATAACTCTTATTTTTATCCTTATAACTATTATTATTATCGTAATAACTCTTATTCTTGTCCTTATTCCTATTTTATCATCGTATTAACTCTTACTTTTATCCTTATTACTATTATTATTATCGTAATAACTCTTATTTTTATCCTTATTTCTGTTATTATTATCATTATAACTATTACTTTCAGCCATATTCCTATTTTTATTACGTAATAACTCCTATTTTTATCCTTATTTCTATTATTATTATCGTAATAACTCCTATTTTTATCCTTATAACTATTATTATTATCGTAATAACTTTTATTTTTATCCTTATAACTATTATTATTATCGTAATAACTCTTATTCTTGTCCTTATTCCTATTTTATCATCGTATTAACTCTTACTTTTATCCTTATTGCTATCATTATTATCCTAATAACTCTTATTTTTATCCTTGTTTCTATTATTATTATCGTAATAACTCTTATTTTTATCCTTATAACTATTATCATTATCGTAATAACTCTTATTTTTGTCCTTATTCTTATTTTATCATCGTATTAACTCTTACTTTTATCCTTATTACTATTATTATTATCGTAATAACTCTTATTTTTATCCTTATTTCTGTTATTATTATCATTATAACTATTACTTTCAGCCATATTCCTATTTTTATTATGTAATAACTCTTATTTTTATCCTTATTTCTATTATTATTATCATTATAACTATTACTTTCAGCCATATTCCTATTTTTATTATGTAATAACTCTTATTTTTATACTTATTTCTATTATTATTATCGTAATAACTCTTATTTTTATCCTTATGACTATTATTATTATCGTAATAACTCTTATTCTTGTCCTTATTCCTATTGTATCATCGTATTAACTCTTACTTTTATCCTTATTACTATTATTATTATCGTAATAACTCTTATTTTTATTCTTGTTTCTGTTATTATTATCATTATAACTATTACTTTCAGCCATATTCCTATTTTTATTATGTAATAACTCTTATCTTTATCCTTATTTCTATTATTATTATCGTTATAACTCTTATTTCTATCCTTATGATTATTATTATTATCGGAATAACTCTCATTTTTGTCCCTTATTCCTATTTTATCATCGTATTAACTCTTACTTTTATCCACATTACTATTATTATTATCGTAATAACTCTTATTTTTATCCTTATTTCTATTATTATTATCGTAGTAACTGTTATTTTTATCCTTATAACTATTATTATTATCGTAATAACTCTTATTTTTATCCTTATAACTATTATTATTATCGCAATAACTCTTATTCTTGTCCTTATTCCTATTTTATCATCGTATTAACTCTTACTTTTATCCTTATTACTATTATTATTATCGTAATAACTCTTATTTTTATCCTTATTTCTGTTATTATTATCATTATAACTATTACTTTCAGCCATATTCCTATTTTTATTACGTAATACCTCTTATTTTTATCCTTATTTCTATTATTATTATCGAAATAACCCTTATTTTTATCCTTATAACTATTATTATTATCGTAATAACTCTCATTTTTGTCCTTATTCCTATTTTATCATCGTATTAACTCTTACTTTTATCCTCATTACTATTATTATTATCGTAATAACTCCTATTTTTATCCTTATTACTATTATTATTATCGTAATAACTCCTATTTTTATCCTTATTTCTATTATTATTATCGTAATAACTCCTATTTTTATCCTTATAACTCTTATTCTTGTCCTTATTCCTATTTTATCATCGTATTAACTCTTACTTTTATCCTTATTACTATTATTATTATCGTAATAACTCTTATTTTTATCCTTATAACTATTATTATTATCGTAGTAACTCTCATTTTTGTCCTTATTCCTATTTTATCATCGTATTAACTCTTACTTTTATCCTCATTACTATTATTATTGTCGTAATAACTCCTAGTTTTATCCTTATTACTATTATTATTATCGTAATAACTCCTATTTTTATCCTTATTTCTATTATTATTATCGTAGTAACTCCTATTTTTATCCTTATAACTATTATTATTATCGTAATAACTTTTATTTTTATCCTTATAACTATTATTATTATCGTAATAACTCTTATTCTTGTCCTTATTGCTATTTTATCATCGTATTAACTCTTACTTTTATCCTTATTACTATCATTATTATCCTAATAACTCTTATTTTTATCCTTGTTTCTATTATTATTATCATAATAACTCTTATTTTTATCCTTATAACTATTATCATTATCGTAATAACTCTTATTTTTGTCCTTATTCCTATTTTATCATCGTATTAACTCTTACTTTTATCCTTATTACTATTATTATTATCGTAATAACTCTTATTTTTATCCTTATTTCTGTTATTATTATCATTATAACTATTACTTTCAGCCATATTCCTATTTTTATTATGTAATAACTCTTATTTTTAACCTTATTTCTATTACTATTATCATTATAACTAATACTTTCAGCCATATTCCTATTTTTATTATGTAATAACTCTTATTTTTATACTTATTTCTATTATTATTATCGTAATAACTCTTATTTTTATCCTTATAACTATTATTATTATCGTAATAACTCTTATTTTTGTCCTTATTCCTATTTTATCATCGTATTAACTCTTACTTTTATCCTTATTACTATTATTATTATCGTATTAACTCTTACTTTTATCCTTATTACTATTATTATTATCGTAATAACTCTTATTTTTATCCTTATTTCTATTATTAGTATCGTAGTAACTGTTATTTTTATCCTTATAACTATTAGGTTGTCCGGAAAGTTCTTTTCGTTCTTTTAATAGGTGTTATGTTTAAAATATTTTGCGTTCTGTGTACTATTCTTGAATAATATATAATCCGTTCTGTTCTACCACCTTGAACAATTAACGGTGAAGTGATCTGGTTGTTTGTTTACTTAAACACAACAAGGTAAAGCTTCGAGCGACAAACGCGAAAAGAACTTTCCGGACAACCTAATATTATTATTATCGTAATAACTCTTATTTTTATCCTTATAACTATTATTATTATCGTAATAACTCTTATTCTTGTCCTTATTCCTATTGTATCATCGTATTAACTCTTACTTTTATCCCTATTACTATTATTATTATCGTAATAACTCTTATTTTTATTCTTGTTTCTGTTATTATTATCATTATAACTATTACTTTCAGCCATATTCCTATTTTTATTACGTAATAACTCTTATTTTTATCCTTATTTCTATTATTATTATCGTTATAACTCTTACTTCTATCCTTATGATTATTATTATGATCGGAATAACTCTCATTTTTGTCCTTATTCCTATTTTATCATCGTATTAACTCTTACTTTTATCCTTATTACTATCATTATTATCCTAATAACTCTTATTTTTATCCTTGTTTCTATTATTATTATCGTAATAACGCTCATGTTTGTCCTTATTCCTATTTTATCATCGTATTAACTCTTACTTTTATCCTCATTACTATTATTATTATCGTAATAACTCCTATTTTTATCCTTATTTCTATTATTATTATCGTAGTAACTGTTATTTTTATCCTTATAACTATTATTATTATCGTAATAACTCTTATTTTTATCCTTATAACTATTATTATTATCGCAATAACTCTTATTCTTGTCCTTATTCCTATTTTATCATCGTATTAACTCTTACTTTTATCCTTATTACTATTATTATTATCGTAATAACTCTTATTTTTATCCTTATTTCTGTTATTATTATCATTATAACTATTACTTTCAGCCATATTCCTATTTTTATTACGTAATACCTCTTATTTTTATCCTTATTTCTATTATTATTATCGAAATAACCCTTATTTTTATCCTTATAACTATTATTATTATCGTAATAACTCTCATTTTTGTCCTTATTCCTATTTTATCATCGTATTAACTCTTACTTTTATCCTCATTACTATTATTATTATCGTAATAACTCCTATTTTTATCCTTATTACTATTATTATTATCGTAATAACTCCTATTTTTATCCTTATTTCTATTATTATTATCGTAATAACTCCTATTTTTATCATTATAACTCTTATTCTTGTCCTTATTCCTATTTTATCATCGTATTAACTCTTACTTTTATCCTTATTACTATTATTATTATCGTAATAACTCTTATTTTTATCCTTATAACTATTATTATTATCGTAGTAACTCTCATTTTTGTCCTTATTCCTATTTTATCATCGTATTAACTCTTACTTTTATCCTCATTACTATTATTATTATCGTAATAACTCCTAGTTTTATCCTTATTACTATTATTATTATCGTAATAACTCCTATTTTTATCCTTATTTCTATTATTATTATCGTAGTAACTCCTATTTTTATCCTTATAACTATTATTATTATCGTAATAACTTTTATTTTTATCCTTATAACTATTATTATTATCGTAATAACTCTTATTCTTGTCCTTATTGCTATTTTATCATCGTATTAACTCTTACTTTTATCCTTATTACTATCATTATTATCCTAATAACTCTTATTTTTATCCTTGTTTCTATTATTATTATCATAATAACTCTTATTTTTATCCTTATAACTATTATCATTATCGTAATAACTCTTATTTTTGTCCTTATTCCTATTTTATCATCGTATTAACTCTTACTTTTATCCTTATTACTATTATTATTATCGTAATAACTCTTATTTTTATCCTTATTTCTGTTATTATTATCATTATAACTATTACTTTCAGCCATATTCCTATTTTTATTATGTAATAACTCTTATTTTTAACCTTATTTCTATTACTATTATCATTATAACTAATACTTTCAGCCATATTCCTATTTTTATTATGTAATAACTCTTATTTTTATACTTATTTCTATTATTATTATCGTAATAACTCTTATTTTTATCCTTATAACTATTATTATTATCGTAATAACTCTTATTTTTGTCCTTATTCCTATTTTATCATCGTATTAACTCTTACTTTTATCCTTATTACTATTATTATTATCGTATTAACTCTTACTTTTATCCTTATTACTATTATTATTATCGTAATAACTCTTATTTTTATCCTTATTTCTATTATTAGTATCGTAGTAACTGTTATTTTTATCCTTATAACTATTATTATTATCGTAATAACTCTTATTTTTATCCTTATAACTATTATTATTATCGTAATAACTCTTATTCTTGTCCTTATTCCTATTGTATCATCGTATTAACTCTTACTTTTATCCCTATTACTATTATTATTATCGTAATAACTCTTATTTTTATTCTTGTTTCTGTTATTATTATCATTATAACTATTACTTTCAGCCATATTCCTATTTTTATTACGTAATAACTCTTATTTTTATCCTTATTTCTATTATTATTATCGTTATAACTCTTACTTCTATCCTTATGATTATTATTATGATCGGAATAACTCTCATTTTTGTCCTTATTCCTATTTTATCATCGTATTAACTCTTACTTTTATCCTTATTACTATCATTATTATCCTAATAACTCTTATTTTTATCCTTGTTTCTATTATTATTATCGTAATAACGCTCATGTTTGTCCTTATTCCTATTTTATCATCGTATTAACTCTTACTTTTATCCTCATTACTATTATTATTATCGTAATAACTCCTATTTTTATCCTTATTACTATTATTATTATCGTAATAACTCCTATTTTTATCCTTATTTCTATTATTATTATCGTAATAACTCCTATTTTTATCCTTATAACTATTATTATTATCGTAATAACTTTTATTTTTATCCTTATAACTATTATTATTATCGTAATAACTCTTATTCTTGTCCTTATTCCTATTTTATCATCGTATTAACTCTTACTTTTATCCTTATTACTATCATTATTATCCTAATAACTCTTATTTTTATCCTTGTTTCTATTATTATTATCGTAATAACTCTTATTTTTATCCTTATAACTATTATCATTATCGTAATAACTCTTATTTTTGTCCTTATTCCTATTTTATCATCGTATTAACTCTTACTTTTATCCTTATTACTATTATTATTATCGTAATAACTCTTATTTCTATCCTTATGATTATTATTATTATCGGAATAACTCTTATTCTTGTCCTTATTCCTATTGCATCATCGTATTAACTCTTACTTTTATCCCTATTACTATTATTATTATCGTAATAACTCTTATTTTTATTCTTGTTTCTGTTATTATTATCATTATAACTATTACTTTCAGCCATATTCCTATTTTTATTATGTAATAACTCTTATTTTTATCCTTATTTCTATTATTATTATCGTTATAACTCTTATTTCTATCCTTATGATTATTATTATTATCGGAATAACTCTCATTTTTGTCCTTATTCCTATTTTATCATCGTATTAACTCTTACTTTTATCCACATTACTATTATTATTATCGTAATAACTCTTATTTTTATCCTTATTTCTGTTATTATTATCATTATAACTATTACTTTCAGCCATATTCCTATTTTTATTACGTAATAACTCTTATTTTTATCCTTATTTCTATTATTATTATCGAAATAATCCTTATTTTTATCCTTATAACTATTATTTCTATGGTAATAACTCGTATTTTATCCTTATAACTATTATTATTATCGTAATAACTCTTATTCTTGTCCTTATTCCTATTTTATCATCGTATTAACTCTTACTTTTATCCTTATTACTATTATTATTATCGTAATAACTCTTATTTTTATCCTTATAACTATTATTATTATCGTAATAACTCTCATTTTTGTCCTTATTCCTATTTTATCATCGTATTAACTCTTACTTTTATCCTCATTACTATTATTATTATCGTAATAACTCCTAGTTTTATCCTTATTACTATTATTAGTATCGTAATAGCTCCTATTTTTATCCTTATTTCTATTATTATTATCGTAGTAACTCCTATTTTTATCCTTATAACTATTATTATTATCGTAATAACTCTTATTCTTGTCCTTATTCCTATTTTATCATCGTATTAACTCTTACTTTTATCCTTATTACTATCATTATTATCCTAATAACTCTTATTTTTATCCTTGTTTCTATTATTATTATCATAATAACTCTTATTTTTATCCTTATAACTATTATCATTATCGTAATAACTCTTATTTTTGTCCTTATTCCTATTTTATCATCGTATTAACTCTAACTTTTATCCTTATTACTATTATCATTATCGTAATAACTCTTATTTTTATCCTTATTTCTGTTATTATTATCATTATAACTATTACTTTCAGCCATTTTCCTATTTTTATTATATAATAACTCTTATTTTTAACCTTATTTCTATTATTATTATCATTATAACTATTACTTTCAGCCATATTCCTATTTTTATTATGTAATAACTCTTATTTTTATCCTTATTTCTATTATTATTATCGTTATAACTCTTATTTCTATCCTTATGATTATTATTATTATCGGAATAACTCTCATTTTTGTCCTTATTCCTATTTTATCATCGTATTAACTCTTACTTTTATCCACATTACTATTATTATTATCGTAATAACTCTTATTTTTATCCTTATTTCTATTATTATTATCGTAGTAACTGTTATTTTTATCCTTATAACTATTATTATTATCGTAATAACTCTTATTTTTATCCTTATAACTATTATTATTATCGTAATAACTCTTATTCTTGTCCTTATTCCTATTTTATCATCGTATTAACTCTTACTTTTATCCTCATTACTATTATTATTATCGTAATAACTCTTATTTTTATCCTTATTTCTATTATTATTATCATTATAACCATTATTTTCAGCCTTATTCCTATTTTTATTATGTAATAACTCTTATTTTTATACTTATTTCTATTATTATTATCATTATAACCATTATTTTTATCCTTATTAATATTATTATTATCGTAATAACTCTTATGTTTATCCTTATTACTATTATTATTATCGTAATAACTCTTATTTTTATTCTTATTACTATTATTATTATCGTAATAACTATTATTTTCAGCCTTATCACTGTTCTGATTATATAAATAACTCTCATTTTTAACATTATTCCTATTTTTATTATCGTATTAAATCTTACCTTTATCCTTATTACTATTATTATCATCGTAATAACTCTAATTTTTATCCTTATTACTATTATTATTATCGTAATAACTCTTATTTTTATCCTTATTTCTATTATTATTATCATTATAACCATTATTTTCAGCCATATTCCTATTTTTATTATGTAATAACTCTTATTTTTATCCTTATTACTATTATTATTATCGTATAACTCTTATTTTTAACCTTATTCCCATTTTTATTATCGTATTAAATCTTACCTCTATCCTTATTACTATTATTATTATCGTAATAACTCTTATTTTTATCCTTATTTCTATTATTATTATCATTATAACTATTATTTTCAGCCTTATTCCTATTTTTATTATGTAATAGCTTTTATTTTTATCCTTATTACTATTATTATTCTCGTAATAACTCTTATTTTTATCCTTATTTCTATTATTATTATCATTATAACCATTATTTTCAGCCTTATTCCTATTTTTATTATGTAATAACTCTTATTTTTATCCTTACTACTATTATTATTATCGTAGTAACTCTTATTTTTATCCTTTTTTCTATTATTATTGTCATTATAACTATTACTTTCAGCCATATTCCTATTTTTATTATGTAATAACTCTTATTTTTATCCTTATTACTATTATTATTATCGTAATAACTCTTATTTTTAACCTTATTCCTATTTTTATTATCGTATTAACTCTTACTTTTATCCTTATTACTATTATTATTATCGTAATAAATCTTATTTTTATCCTTATTTCTATTATTATTATCTATATAACCATTATTTTTATCCTTATTACTATTATTATTATCGTAATAACTCTTATGTTTATCCTTATTTCTATTATTATTATCATTATAACTATTATTTTTAGCCTTATTCCTATTTTTATTATGTAATAGCTCTTATTTTTATCCTTATTACTATTCTTATTCTCGTAATAACTCTTATTTTTATCCTTATTTCTATTATTATTATCATTATAACCATTATTTTCAGCCTTATTCCTATTTTTATTATGTAATAACTCTTATTTTTATCCTTATTTCTATTATTATTATCTATATAACCATTATTTTTATCCTTATTACTATTATTATTATCGTAATAACTCTTATGTTTATCCTTATTACTATTATTATTATCGTAATAACTATTATTTTCAGCCTTATCACTGTTCTGATTATATAAATAACTCCCATTTTTAACCTTATTCCTATTTTTATTGTCGTATTAAATCTTACTTTTATCCTTATTACTATTATTATTATCGTAATAACTCTTATTTTTATCCTTATTTCTATTATTATTGTCATTATAACTATTACTTTCAGCCATATTCCTATTTTTATTATGTAATAACTCTTATTTTTATCCTTATTACTATTATTATTATCGTAATAACTCTTATTTTTAACCTTATTCCTATTTTTATTATCGTATTAACTCTTACTTTTATCCTTATTACTATTATTATTATCGTAATAACTCTTATTTTTATCCTTACTTCTATTATTATTATCATTATAACTATTATTATTAGCCTTATTCCTATTTTTATTATGTAATAGCTCTTATTTTTATCCTTATTACTATTATTATTCTCGTAATAACTCTTATTTTTATCCTTATTTCTATTATTATTATCATTATAACCATTATTTTCAGCCTTATTCCTATTTTTCTTATGTAATAACTCTTATTTTTATACTTATTTCTATTATTATTATCATTATAACCATTATTTTTATCCTTATTAATATTATTATTATCGTAATAACTCTTATTTTTATCCTTATTTCTATTATTATTATCATTATAACTATTATTTTCAGCCATATTCCTATTTTTATTATGTAATAACTCTTATTTTTATCCTTATTTCTATTATTATTATCATTATAACTTTTATTTTTATCCTTATTACTATTATTATTATGTAATAACTCTTATTTTCATCCTTATTACTATTATTATTATCGTAATAACTCTTATGTTTATCCTTATTACTATTATTATTGTCGTAATAACTCTTATTTTTATTCTTATTACTGTTATTATTATCGTAATAACTATTATTTTCAGCCTTATCACTGTTCTGATTATATAAATAACTCTCATTTTTAACCTTATTCCTATTTTTATTATCGTATTAAATCTTACCTTTATCCTTATTACTATTATTGTCATCGTAATAACTCTAATTTTTATCCTTATTACTATTATTATTATCGTAATAACTCTTATTTTTATCCTTATTTCTATTATTATTATCATTATAACCATTATTTTCAGCCATATTCCTATTTTTATTATGTAATAACTCTTATTTTTATCCTTATTACTATTATTATTATCGTAATAACTATTATTTTCAGCCTTATCACTGATCTGATTATATAAATAACTCCCATTTTTAACCTTATTCCTATTTTTATTATCGTATTAAATCTTACCTTTATCCTTATTACTATTATTATCATCGTAATAACTCTTATTTTTATTCTTATTACTATTATTATTATCGTAATAACTATTATTTTCAGCCTTATCACTGTTCTGATTATATAAATAACTCTCATTTTTAACCTTATTCCTATTTTTATTATCGTATTAAATCTTACCTTTATCCTTATTACTATTATTATCATCGTAATAACTCTCATTTTTATCCTTATTACTATTATTATTATCGTAATAACTCTTATTTTTATCCTTATTTCTATTATTATTATCATTATAACTATTATTTTTAGCCTTATTCCTATTTTTATTATGTAATAGCTCTTATTTTTATCCTTATTACTATTCTTATTCTCGTAATAACTCTTATTTTTATCCTTATTTCTATTATTATTATCATTATAACCATTATTTTCAGCCTTATTCCTATTTTTATTATGTAATAACTCTTATTTTTATCCTTATTTCTATTATTATTATCTATATAACCATTATTTTTATCCTTATTACTATTATTATTATCGTAATAACTCTTATGTTTATCCTTATTACTATTATTATTATCGTAATAACTATCATTTTCAGCCTTATCACTGTTCTGATTATATAAATAACTCCCATTTTTAACCTTATTCCTATTTTTATTGTCGTATTAAATCTTACTTTTATCCTTATTACTATTATTATTATCGTAATAACTCTTATTTTTTATCCTTATTTCTATTATTATTGTCATTATAACTATTACTTTCAGCCATATTCCTATTTTTATTATGTAATAACTCTTATTTTTATCCTTATTACTATTATTATTATCGTAATAACTCTTATTTTTAACCTTATTCCTATTTTTATTATCGTATTAACTCTTACTTTTATCCTTATTACTATTATTATTATCGTAATAACTCTTATTTTTATCCTTATTTCTATTATTATTATCATTATAACTATTATTATTAGCCTTATTCCTATTTTTATTATGTAATAGCTCTTATTTTTATCCTTATTACTATTATTATTCTCGTAATAACTCTTATTTTTATCCTTATTTCTATTATTATTATCATTATAACCATTATTTTCAGCCTTATTCCTATTTTTCTTATGTAATAACTCTTATTTTTATACTTATTTCTATTATTATTATCATTATAACCATTATTTTTATCCTTATTAATATTATTATTATCGTAATAACTCTTATTTTTATCCTTATTTCTATTATTATTATCATTATAACTATTATTTTCAGCCATATTCCTATTTTTATTATGTAATAACTCTTATTTTTATCCTTATTTTCTATTATTATTATCATTATAACTTTTATTTTTATCCTTATTACTATTATTATTATGTAATAACTCTTATTTTCATCCTTATTACTATTATTATTATCGTAATAACTCTTATGTTTATCCTTATTACTATTATTATTGTCGTAATAACTCTTATTTTTATTCTTATTACTGTTATTATTATCGTAATAACTATTATTTTCAGCCTTATCACTGTTCTGATTATATAAATAACTCTCATTTTTAACCTTATTCCTATTTTTATTATCGTATTAAATCTTACCTTTATCCTTATTACTATTATTGTCATCGTAATAACTCTAATTTTTATCCTTATTACTATTATTATTATCGTAATAACTCTTATTTTTATCCTTATTTCTATTATTATTATCATTATAACCATTATTTTCAGCCATATTCCTATTTTTATTATGTAATAACTCTTATTTTTATCCTTATTACTATTATTATTATCGTAATAACTATTATTTTCAGCCTTATCACTGATCTGATTATATAAATAACTCCCATTTTTAACCTTATTCCTATTTTTATTATCGTATTAAATCTTACCTTTATCCTTATTACTATTATTATCATCGTAATAACTCTTATTTTTATTCTTATTACTATTATTATTATCGTAATAACTATTATTTTCAGCCTTATCACTGTTCTGATTATATAAATAACTCTCATTTTTAACCTTATTCCTATTTTTATTATCGTATTAAATCTTACCTTTATCCTTATTACTATTATTATCATCGTAATAACTCTCATTTTTATCCTTATTACTATTATTATTATCGTAATAACTCTTATTTTTATCCTTATTTCTATTATTATTATCATTATAACTATTATTTTCAGCCATATTCCTATTTTTATTATGTAATAACTCTTATTTTTATCCTTATTTCTATTATTATTATCATTATAACTTTTATTTTTATCCTTATTACTATTATTATTATGTAATAACTCTTATTTTTATCCTTATTACTATTATTATTATCGTAATAACTCTTATGTTTATCCTTATTACTATTATTATTATCGTAATAACTCTTATTTTTATTCTTATTACTATTATTATTATCGTAATAACTATTATTTTCAGCCTTATCACTGTTCTGATTATATAAATAACTCTCATTTTTAACCTTATTCCTATTTTTATTATCGTATTAAATCTTACCTTTATCCTTATTACTATTATTATCATCGTAATAACTCTAATTTTTATCCTTATTACTATTATTATTATCGTAATAACTCTTATTTTTATCCTTATTTCTATTATTATTATCATTATAACCATTATTTTCAGCCATAGTCCTATTTTTATTATGTAATAACTCTTATTTTTATACTTATTTCTATTATTCTTATCATTATAACCATTATTTTTATCCTTATTAATATTATTATTATCGTAATAACTCTTATTTTTATCCTTATTTCTATTATTATTATCATTATAACTATTATTTTCAGCCATATTCCTATTTTTATTATGTAATAACTCTTATTTTTATCCTTATTTCTATTATTATTATCATTATAACTTTTATTTTTATCCTTATTACTATTATTATTATGTAATAACTCTTATTTTTATCCTTATTACTATTATTATTATCGTAATAACTATTATTTTCAGCCTTATCACTGTTCTGATTATATAAATAACTCCCATTTTTAACCTTATTCCTATTTTTATTATCGTATTAAATCTTACCTTTATGCTTATTACTATTATTATCATCGTAATAACTCTTATTTTTATTCTTATTACTATTATTATTATCGTAATAACTATTACTTTCAGCCTTATCACTGTTCTGATTATATAACTAACTCTCATTTTTAACCTTATTCCTATTTTTATTATCGTATTAAATCTTACCTTTATCCTTATTACTATTATTATCATCGTAATAACTCTAATTTTTATCCTTATTACTATTATTATTATCGTAATAACTCTTATTTTTATCCTTATTTCTATTATTATTATCATTATAACCATTATTTTCAGCCTTATTCCTATTTTTGTTATGTAATAACTCTTATCTTTATACTTATTTCTATTATTATTATCATTATAACCATTATTTTTATCCTTATTAATATTATTATTATCGTAATAACTCTTATTTTTATCCTTATTTCTATTATTATTATCATTATAACTATTATTTTCAGCCATATACCTATTTTTATTATGTAATAACTCTTATTTTTATCCTTATTTCTATTATTATTATCATTATAACTTTTATTTTTATCCTTATTACTATTATTATTATGTAATAACTGTTATTTTTATCCTTATTACTATTATTATTATCGTAATAACTCTTATGTTTATCCTTATTACTATTATTATTATCGTAATAACGCTTATTTTTATTCTTATTACTATTATTATTATCGTAATAACTATTATTTTCAGCCTTATCACTGTTCTGATTATATAAATAACTCCCATTTTTAACCTTATTCCTATTTTTATTATCGTATTAAATCTTACTTTTATCCTTATTACTATTATTATTATCGTAATAACTCTTATTTTTATCCTTATTTCTATTATTATTGTCATTATAACTATTACTTTCAGCCATATTCCTATTTTTATTATGTAATAACTCTTATTTTTATCCTTATTACTATTATTATTATCGTAATAACTCTTATTTTTAACCTTATTCCTATTTTTATTATCGTACTAACTCTTACTTTTATCCCTATTACTATTATTATTATCGTAATAACTCTTATTTTTATCCTTATTTCTATTATTATTATCATTATAACTATTATTTTTAGCCTTATTCCTATTTTCATTATGTAATAGCTCTTATTTTTATCCTTATTACTATTCTTATTCTCGTAATAACTCTTATTTTTATCCTTATTTCTATTATTATTATCATTATAACCATTATTTTCAGCCATATTCCTATTATTATTATGTAATAACCCTTATTTTTATCCTTATTACTATTATTATTATCGTAATAACTCTTATTTTTAACCTTATTCCTATTTTTATTATCGTATTAACTCTTACTTTTATCCTTATTACTATTATTATTATCGTAATAACTCTTATTTTTATCCTTATTTCTATTATTATTATCATTATAACCATTATTTTCAGCCTTATTCCTATTTTTATTATGTAATAACTCTTATTTTTATACTTATTTCTATTATTATTATCATTATAACCATTATTTTTATCCTTATTAATATTATTATTATCGTAATAACTCTTATTTTTATCCTTATTTCTATTATTATTATCATTATAACTATTATTTTCAGCCATATTCCTATTTTTATTATGTAATAACTCTTATTTTTATCCTTATTTCTATTATTATTATCATTATAACTTTTATTTTTATCCTTATTACTATTATTATTATGTAATAACTCTTATTTTCATCCTTATTACTATTATTATTATCGTAATAACTCTTATGTTTATCCTTATTACTATTATTATTGTCGTAATAACTCTTATTTTTATTCTTATTACTGTTATTATTATCGTAATAACTATTATTTTCAGCCTTATCACTGTTCTGATTATATAAATAACTCTCATTTTTAACCTTATTCCTATTTTTATTATCGTATTAAATCTTACCTTTATCCTTATTACTATTATTGTCATCGTAATAACTCTAATTTTTATCCTTATTACTATTATTATTATCGTAATAACTCTTATTTTTATCCTTATTTCTATTATTATTATCATTATAACCATTATTTTCAGCCATATTCCTATTTTTATTATGTAATAACTCTTATTTTTATCCTTATTTCTATTATTATTATCTATATAACCATTATTTTTATCCTTATTACTATTATTATTATCGTAATAACTATTATTTTCAGCCTTATCACTGTTCTGATTATATAAATAACTCCCATTTTTAACCTTATTCCTATTTTTATTATCGTATTAAATCTTACCTTTATCCTTATTACTATTATTATTATCGTAATAACTCTTATTTCTATCCTTATTTCTATTATTATTATCATTATAACCATTATTTTCAGCCATATTCCTATTATTATTATGTAATAACCCTTATTTTTATCCTTATTACTATTATTATTATCGTAATAACTCTTATTTTTAACCTTATTCCTATTTTTATTATCGTATTAACTCTTACTTTTATCCTTATTACTATTATTATTATCGTAATAACTCTTATTTTTATCCTTATTTCTATTATTATTATCATTATAACTATTATTATTAGCCTTATTCCTATTTTTATTATGTAATAGCTCTTATTTTTATCCTTATTACTATTATTATTCTCGTAATAACTCTTATTTTTATCCTTATTTCTATTATTATTATCATTATAACCATTATTTTCAGCCTTATTCCTATTTTTCTTATGTAATAACTCTTATTTTTATACTTATTTCTATTATTATTATCATTATAACCATTATTTTTATCCTTATTACTATTATTATTATCGTAATAACTCTTATTTTTATCCTTATTTCTATTATTATTATCATTATAACTATTATTTTCAGCCATATTCCTATTTTTATTATGTAATAACTCTTATTTTTATCCTTATTTCTATTATTATTATCATTATAACTTTTATTTTTATCCTTATTACTATTATTATTATGTAATAACTCTTATTTTCATCCTTATTACTATTATTATTATCGTAATAACTCTTATTTTTATCCTTATTTCTATTATTATTATCATTATAACCATTATTTTCAGCCTTATTCCTATTTTTGTTATGTAATAACTCTTATCTTTATACTTATTTCTATTATTATTATCATTATAACCATTATTTTTATCCTTATTAATATTATTATTACCGTAATAACTCTTATTTTTATCCTTATTTCTATTATTATTATCATTATAACTATTATTTTCAGCCATATACCTATTTTTATTATGTAATAACTCTTATTTTTATCCTTATTTCTATTATTATTATCATTATAACTTTTATTTTTATCCTTATTACTATTATTATTATGTAATAACTGTTATTTTTATCCTTATTACTATTATTATTATCGTAATAACTCTTATGTTTATCCTTATTACTATTATTATTATCGTAATAACGCTTATTTTTATTCTTATTACTATTATTATTATCGTAATAACTATTATTTTCAGCCTTATCACTGTTCTGATTATATAAATAACTCTCATTTTTAACCTTATTCCTATTTTTATTATCGTATTAAATCTTACCTTTATCGTTATTACTATTATTATCATCGTAATAACTCTAATTTTTATCCTTATTACTATTATTATTATCGTAATAACTCTTATTTTTATGCTTATTTCTATTATTATTATCATTATAACCATTACTTTCAGCCATATTCCTATTTTTATTATGTAATAACTCTTATTTTTATCCTTATTTCTATTATTATTATCTATATAACCATTATTTTTATCCTTATTACTATTATTATTATCATAATAACTATTATTTTCAGCCTTATCACTGTTCTGATTATATAAATAACTCCCATTTTTATCCTTATTCCTATTTTTATTATCGTATTAAATCTTACCTTTATCCTTATTACTATTATTATCATCGTAATAACTCTTATTTTTATTCTTATTACTATTATTATTATCGTAATAACTATTATTTTCAGCCTTATCACTGTTCTGATTATATAAATAACTCTCATTTTTAACCTTATTCCTATTTTTATTATCGTATTAAATCTTACCTTTATCCTTATTACTATTATTATCATCGTAATAACTCTCATTTTTATCCTTATTACTATTATTATTATCGTAATAACTCTTATTTTTATCCTTATTTCTATTATTATTATCATTATAACCATTATTTTCGGCCTTATTCCTATTTTTATTATGTAATAACTCTTATTTTTATACTTATTTCTATTATTCTTATCATTATAACCATTATTTTTATCCTTATTAATATTATTATTATCGTAATAACTCTTATTTTTATCCTTATTTCTATTATTATTATCATTATAACTATTATTTTCAGCCATATTCCTATTTTTATTATGTAATAACTCTTATTTTTATCCTTATTTCTATTATTATTATCATTATAACTTTTATTTTTATCCGTATTACTATTATTATTATGTAATAACTCTTATTTTTATCCTTATTACTATTATTATTATCGTAATAACTCTTATGTTTATCCTTATTACTATTATTATTATCGTAATAACTCTTATTTTCAGCCTTATCACTGTTCTGATTATATAAATAACTCTCATTTTTAACCTTATTCCTATTTTTATTATCGTATTAAATCTTACCTTTATCCTTATTACTATTATTATCATCGTAATAACTCTAATTTTTATCCTTATTACTATTATTATTATCGTAATAACTCTTATTTTTATCCTTATTTCTATTATTATTATCATTATAACCATTATTTTCGGCCTTATTCCTATTTTTATTATGTAATAACTCTTATTTTTATACTTAGTTCTATTATTCTTATCATTATAACCATTATTTTTATCCTTATTAATATTATTATTATGTAATAACTCTTATTTTTATCCTTATTACTATTATTATTATCGTAATAACTATTATTTTCAGCCGTATCACTGTTCTGATTATATAAATAACTCCCATTTTTAACCTTATTCCTATTTTTATTATCGTATTAATTCTTACCTTTATCCTTATTACTATTATTATCATCGTAATAACTCTTATTTTTATTCTTATTACTATTTTTATTATCGTATTAACTATTATTTTCAGCCTTATCACTGTTCTGATTATATAAATAACTCTCATTTTTAACCTTATTCCTATTTTTATTATCGTATTAAATCTTACCTTTATCCTTATTACTATTATTATCATCGTAATAACTCTCATTTTTATCCTTATTACTATTATTATTATCGTAATAACTCTTATTTTTATCCTTATTTCTATTATTATTATCATTATAACCATTATTTTCAGCCTTATTCCTATTTTTATTATGTAATAACTCTTATTTTTATCCTTATTTCTATTATTATTATCTATATAACCATTATTTTTATCCTTATTACTATTATTATTATCGTAATAACTATTATTTTCAGCCTTATCACTGTTCTGATTATATAAATAACTCCCATTTTTAACCTTATTCCTATTTTTATTATCGTATTAAATCTTACCTTTATCCTTATTACTATTATTATCATCGTAATAACTCTTATTTTTATTCTTATTACTATTATTATTATCGTAATAACTATTATTTTCAGCCTTATCACTGTTCTGATTATATAAATAACTCTCATTTTTAACCTTATTCCTATTTTTATTATCGTATTAAATCTTACCTTTATCCTTATTACTATTGTTATCATCGTAATAACTCTCATTTTTATCCTTATTACTATTATTATTATCGTAATAACTCTTATTTTTATCCTTATTTCTATTATTATTATCATTATAACCATTATTTTCGGCCTTATTTCTATTTTTATTATGTAATAACTCTTATTTTTATCCTTATTTCTATTATTATTTTCTATATAACCATTATTTTTATCCTTATTACTATTATTATTATCGTAATAACTATTATTTTCAGCCTTATCACTGTTCTGATTATATAAATAACTCTCATTTTTAACCTTATTCCTATTTTTATTATCGTATTAAATCTTACCTTTATCCTTATTACTATTATTATCATCGTAATAACTCTCATTTTTATCCTTATTACTATTATTATTATCGTAATAACTCTTATTTTATCCATATTTCTATTATTATTATCATTATAACCATTATTTTCGGCCTTATTCCTATTTTTATTATGTAATAACTCTTATTTTTATACTTATTTCTATTATTCTTATCATTATAACCATTATTTTTATCCTTATTAATATTATTATTATCGTAATAACTCTTATTTTTATCCTTATTTCTATTATTATTATCATTATAACTTTTATTTTTATCCTTATTACTATTATTATTATGTAATAACTCTTATTTTTATCCTTATTACTATTATTATTATCGTAATAACTCTTATGTTTATCCTTATTACTATTATTATTATTATAATAACTCTTATTTTCAGCCTTATCACTGTTCTGATTATATAAATAACTCTCATTTTTAACCTTATTCCTATTTTTATTATCGTATTAAATCTTACCTTTATCCTTATTACTATTATTATCATCGTAATAACTCTAATTTTTATCCTTATTACTATTATTATTATCGTAATAACTCTTATTTTTATCCTTATTTCTATTATTATTATCATTATAACCATTATTTTCGGCCTTATTCCTATTTTTATTATGTAATAACTCTTATTTTTATACTTATTTCTATTATTCTTATCATTATAACCATTATTTTTATCCTTATTACTATTATTATTATCGTAATAACTCTTATTTTTATCCTTATTTCTATTATTATTATCATTATAACCATTATTTTCAGCCATATTCCTATTTTTATTATGTAATAACTCTTATTTTTATCCTTATTTCTATTATTATTATCTATATAACCATTATTTTTATCCTTATTACTATTATTATTATCGTAATAACTATTATTTTCAGCCTTATCACTGTTCTGATTATATAAATAACTCCCATTTTTAACCTTATTCCTATTTTTATTATCGTATTAAATCTTACCTTTATCCTTATTACTATTATTATCATCGTAATAACTCTTATTTTTATTCTTATTACTATTATTATTATCGTAATAACTATTATTTTCAGCCTTATCACTGTTCTGATTATATAAATAACTCTCATTTTTAACCTTATTCCTATTTTTATTATCGTATTAAATCTTACCTTTATCCTTATTACTATTATTATCATCGTAATAACTCTCATTTTTATCCTTATTACTATTATTATTATCGTAATAACTCTTATTTTTATCCTTATTTCTATTATTATTATCATTATAACCGTTATTTTCGGCCTTATTCCTATTTTTATTATGTAATAACTCTTATTTTTATCCTTATTTCTATTATTATTTTCTATATAACCATTATTTTTATCCTTATTACTATTATTATTATCGTAATAACTATTATTTTCAGCCTTATCACTGTTCTGATTATATAAATAACTCCCATTTTTAACCTTATTCCTATTTTTATTATCGTATTAAATCTTACCTTTATCCTTATTACTATTATTATCATCGTAATAACTCTTATTTTTATTCTTATTACTATTATTATTATCGTATTAACTATTATTTTCAGCCTTATCACTGTTCTGATTATATAAATAACTCTCATTTTTAACCTTATTCCTATTTTTATTATCGTATTAAATCTTACCTTTATCCTTATTACTATTATTATCATCGTAATAACTCTCATTTTTATCCTTATTACTATTATTATTATCGTAATAACTCTTATTGTTATCCTTATTTCTATTATTATTATTATCATTATAACCATTATTTTCAGCCTTATTCCTATTTTTATTATGTAATAACTCTTATTTTTATACTTATTTCTATTATTATTATCATTATAACCATTATTTTTATCCTTATTAATATTATTATTATCGTAATAACTCTTATTTTTATCCTTATTTCTATTATTATTATCATTATAACTATTATTTTCAGCCATATACCTATTTTTATTATGTAATAACTCTTATTTTTATCCTTATTTCTATTATTATTATCATTATAACTTTTATTTTTATCCTTATTACTATTATTATTATGTAATAACTCTTATTTTTATCCTTATTACTATTATTATTATCGTAATAACTCATATGTTTATCCTTATTACTATTATTATTATCGTAATAACTCTTATTTTTATTCTTATTACTATTATTATTATCGTAATAACTATTATTTTCAGCCTTATCACTGTTCTGATTATATAAATAACTCTCATTTTTAACCTTATTCCTATTTTTATTATCGTATTAAATCTTACCTTTATCCTTGTTACTATTATTATCATCGTAATAACTCTAATTTTTATCCTTATTACTATTATTATTATCGTAATAACTCTTATTTTTATCCTTATTTCTATTATTATTATCATTATAACTATTTTTTTCAGCCATATTCCTATTTTT
>CAMAOD020000189.1:1195000-1578437 GCA_945859595.2 Megachile willughbiella | reverse complement strand
AGATACAGCGACAGAGACAGCGACAGAGACAGAGGCAGAGACGGAGACAAAGACCGAGACAAACGCAGAGACTGAGACAGAGGCAGAGGCAGAGGCAGAGACAGAGACAGAGACAGAGACAGAGACAGAGACAGAGACAGAGACAGAGACAGAGACAGAGACAGAGACAGAGACAGAGGCAGAGACAGAGACAGAGACAGAGACATAGACGGAGACAAAGACCGAGACAGAGACAGAGACGGAGACAGAGGCAGAGACAGTGCCAGGGACAGAGACGGAGACAGAGACAGAGGGAGATACAGCGACAGAGACAGACACAGAGACAGAGGCAGAGGCAGCGACAGAGACAGAGACAGAGACAGAGACAGAGACAGAGACAGAGACAGAGACAGAGACAGAGACAGAGACAGAGACAGAGACAGAGACAGAGACAGAGACAGAGACAGAGACAGAGACAGAGACAGAGACAGATACGGAGACATAGACAGAGACAGAGACAGAGACAGAGACAGAGACAGAGACGGAGACAGTGACAGAGACAGAGACGGAGGCGGAGACGGAGACAAAGACCGAGACAGCCGCAGAGACTGAGACAGAGGCAGAGACAGAGACAGAGACAGAGACAGAGACATAGACAGAGACAGAGACAGAGACAGAGACAGAGACAGAGACAGAGACAGAGCCAGGGACAGAGACAGAGACAGAGACAGAGGGAGAGACAGCGACAGAGACAGCGACAGAGACAGAGACAGAGACAGAGACAGAGACAGAGACAGAGACAGAGACAGAGACAGAGACAGAGACAGAGACAGAGACAGAGACAGAGACAGAGACAGAGACAGAGACAGAGAGAGAGACAGAGACAGAGACAGAGACAGAGACAGAGACTGAGACAGAGACAGAGACATAGACGGAGACAAAGACCGAGACAGAGACAGAGACGGAGACCGAGGCAGAGACAGAGCCAGGGACAGAGGCGGAGACAGAGACAGAGGGAGAGACAGCGACAGAGACAGAGACAGAGACAGTGTCAGAGGCAGAGACAGAGACAGAGACAGAGACAGAGACAGAGACAGAGACAGAGACAGAGACAGAGCCAGGGACAGAGACGGAGACAGAGACAGAGGGAGAGACAGCGACAGAGACAGAGACAGAGTCAGAGGCAGAGACAGAGACAGAGACAGAGGGAGAGATAGCGACAGAGACAGAGACAGAGGCAGAGTCAGAGGCAGAGACGGAGGCAGAGACAGAGACTGAGACAGAGACAGAGACATAGACGGAGACAAAGACCGAGACAGAGACAGAGACGGAGACCGAGGCAGAGACAGAGCCAGGGACAGAGACAGAGACAGAGACAGATGCAGAGGCAGAGACAGAGACAGAGACAGAGACAGAGACAGAGACAGAGACAGAGACAGAGACAGAGACAGAGACAGAGACAGAGACAGAGACAGAGACAGAGACAGAGACAGAGACAGAGACAGAGACAGAGACAGAGACAGAGACAGAGACAGAGACAGAGACAGAGTTAGAGACAGAGAAACAGACAGAGACAGAGACGGAGATAGAGACAGAGACAGAGACAGAGACGGAGACAGAGGCAGAGACAGAGCCAGGGACAGAGACAGAGACAGAGACAGAGGTAGAGACAGCGACAGAGACAGAGACAGAGACAGAGACAGAGACAGAAACAGAGAAAGAGACAGAGACAGAGACAGAGACAGAGACAGAGACGGAGACAGAGACAGAGACACAGACAGAGACAGAGACAGAGACAGAGAGAGAGACAGAGACAGAGACAGAGACAGAGACTGAGACAGAGACGGAGACAGAGACAGAGGGAGATACAGCGACAGAGACAGAGACAGAGACAGATGCAGAGGCAGAGACAGAGACAGAGACAGAGACAGAGACAGAGACAGAGACAGAGACAGAGACAGAGACAGAGACAGAGAAAGAGACAGAGACAGAGACAGAGACAGAGACAGAGACAGAGACGGAGATAGAGACAGAGACAGAGACAGAGACAGAGACGGAGACTGAGGCAGAGACAGAGCCAGGGACAGAGACAGAGACAGAGACAGAGGGAGAGACAGCGACAGAGACAGCGACAGAGACAGAGACAGAGACAGAGACAGAGACAGAAACAGAGACAGAGACAGAGACAGAGACAGAGACAGAGGCAGAGACAGAGACAGAGCCAGGGACAGAGACAGAGACAGAGACAGAGGGAGAGACAGCGACAGAGACAGCGACAGAGACAGAGACAGAGACAGAGACAGAGACAGAGACAGAGACAGAGACAGAGACAGAGACAGAGACAGAGCCAGGGACAGAGACGGAGAGAGAGACAGAGGGAGAGACAGCGACAGAGACAGAGACAGAGACAGAGTCAGAGGCAGAGACAGAGACAGAGACAGAGGGAGAGACAGCGACAGAGACGGAGACAGAGGCAGAGTCAGAGGCAGAGACGGAGGCAGAGACAGAGACAGAGACGGAGACAGAGACAGAGTTACAGACAGAGACACAGACAGAGACAGAGACGGAGATAGAGGCAGAGACAGAGACAGCGACGGAGACAGAGGCAGAGACAGAGACAGAGACGGAGACAGAGGCAGAGACAGAGCCAGGGACAGAGACAGTCAGAGAGACTGAGGGAGAGACAGCGACAGAGACAGACACAGAGACAGAGGCAGAGGCAGCGACAGAGACAGAGACAGAGACAGAGACAGAGACAGAGACAGAGACAGAGACAGAGACAGAGACAGAGACAGAGACAGATACGGAGACAGAGACAGAGACAGAGACAGAGACAGAGACAGAGACAGAGACAGAGACAGCGACAGAGACAGAGACAGAGACAGATACAGAGACAGAGACAGAGACAGAGACAGAAACAGAGAAAGAGACAGAGACAGAGACAGAGACAGAGACAGAGACAGAGACTGAGATAGAGACAGAGACAGAGACAGAGACAGAGGCAGAGACAGAGACAGCGACAGAGACAGATACGGGGATGGAGACAGAGGCAGAGACAGCGACAGAGACAGAGGCAGAGACGGAGACAAAGACCGAGACACACGCAGAGACTGAGACAGAGGCAGAGACAGAGACAGAGACAGAGACGGAGACAGAGGCAGAGACAGAGACAGAGACAGAGACAGAGACAGAGACAGAGACAGAGACAGAGACAGAGACAGAGACAGAGACAGAGACAGAGACTGAGACAGAGGCAGAGACAGAGACAGAGACAGAGACGGAGACAGAGGCAGAGACACAGACAGAGACAGATACAGAGACAGAGAGAGAGACAGAGACAGAGACAGAGACAGAGACAGAGACAGAGACAGAGACAGAGACATAGACGGAGACAAAGACCGAGACAGAGACAGAGACGGAGACCGAGGCAGAGACAGAGCCAGGGACAGAGACGGAGACAGAGACAGAGGGAGATACAGCGACAGAGACAGAGACAGAGACAGATGCAGAGGCAGAGACAGAGACAGAGACAGAGACAGAGACAGAGACAGAGACAGAGACAGAGACAGAGACAGAGACAGAGACAGAGACAGAGACAGAGACAGAGACAGAGACAGAGACAGAGACAGAGACAGAGACAGAGACAGAGACAGAGACAGAGACAGAGACAGAGACAGAGACAGAGACAGATACGGGTACGGAGACAGAGGCAGAGACAGCGACAGAGACAGAGGCAGAGACGGAGACAAAGACCGAGACAAACGCAGAGACTGAGACAGAGGCAGAGGCAGAGGCAGAGACAGAGACAGAGACAGAGACAGAGACAGAGACAGAGACAGAGACAGAGACAGAGACAGAGACAGAGACAGAGACAGAGACAGAGACAGAGGCAGAGACAGAGACAGAGACAGAGACATAGACGGAGACAAAGACCGAGACAGAGACAGAGACGGAGACAGAGGCAGAGACAGTGCCAGGGACAGAGACGGAGACAGAGACAGAGGGAGATACAGCGACAGAGACAGACACAGAGACAGAGGCAGAGGCAGCGACAGAGACAGAGACAGAGACAGAGACAGAGACAGAGACGGAGACAGTGACAGAGACAGAGACGGAGGCAGAGACGGAGACAAAGACCGAGACAGCCGCAGAGACTGAGACAGAGGCAGAGACAGAGACAGAGACAGAGACAGAGACGGAGACAAAGACCGAGACAGCCGCAGAGACTGAGACAGAGGCAGAGACAGAGACAGAGACAGAGACATAGACAGAGACAGAGACAGAGACAGAGACAGAGACAGAGACAGAGACAGAGACAGAGACAGAGACAGAGACAGAGCCAGGGACAGAGACAGAGACAGAGACAGAGGGAGAGACAGCGACAGAGACAGCGACAGAGACAGAGACAGAGACAGAGACAGAGACAGAGACAGAGACAGAGACAGAGACAGAGACAGAGACAGAGACAGAGACAGAGACAGAGACAGAGAGAGAGACAGAGACAGAGACAGAGACAGAGACTGAGACAGAGACGGAGACATAGACGGAGACAAAGACCGAGACAGAGACAGAGACGGAGACCGAGGCAGAGACAGAGCCAGGGACAGAGGCGGAGACAGAGACAGAGGGAGAGACAGCGACAGAGACAGAGACAGAGACAGTGTCAGAGGCAGAGACAGAGACAGAGACAGAGACAGAGACAGAGACAGAGACAGAGACAGAGACAGAGCCAGGGACAGAGACGGAGACAGAGACAGAGGGAGAGACAGCGACAGAGACAGAGACAGAGTCAGAGGCAGAGACAGAGACAGAGACAGAGGGAGAGATAGCGACAGAGACAGAGACAGAGGCAGAGTCAGAGGCAGAGACGGAGGCAGAGACAGAGACAGAGACGGAGACAGAGACAGAGACAGAGACGGAGACAGAGGCAGAGACAGAGGCAGGGACAGAGACAGACAGAGAGACTGAGGGAGAGACAGCGACAGAGACAGAGACAGAGACAGAGACAGAGACAGAGACAGAAACAGAGAAAGAGACAGAGACAGAGACAGAGACAGAGACGGAGACAGAGACAGAGACACAGACAGAGACAGAGACAGAGACAGAGAGAGAGACAGAGACAGAGACAGAGACAGAGACTGAGACAGAGACAGAGACATAGACGGAGACAAAGACCGAGACAGAGACAGAGACGGAGACCGAGGCAGAGACAGAGCCAGGGACAGAGACGGAGACAGAGACAGAGGGAGATACAGCGACAGAGACAAAGACAGAGACAGATGCAGAGGCAGAGACAGAGACAGAAACAGAGACAGAGACAGAGACAGAGACAGAGACAGAGACAGAGACAGAGACAGAGACAGAGACAGAGACAGAGAGAGAGACGAAGACCGAGACAGAGACTGAGACGGAGACAGAGACAGCGGCAGAGACAGGGGCGCAGACAGAGACAGAGACACAGACGGAGACAGAGACAGAGACAGAGACAGAGACAGAGGCAGGGACAGAGACAGACAGAGAGACTGAGGGAGAGACAGCGACAGAGACAGAGACAGAGACAGAGTCAGAGGCAGAGACAGAGACAGAGACAGAGGGAGAGACAGCGACAGAGACGGAGACAGAGGCAGAGTCAGAGGCAGAGACGGAGGCAGAGACAGAGACAGAGACGGAGACAGAGACAGAGTTACAGACAGAGACACAGACAGAGACAGAGACGGAGATAGAGGCAGAGACAGAGACAGCGACGGAGACAGAGGCAGAGACAGAGACAGAGACGGAGACAGAGGCAGAGACAGAGCCAGGGACAGAGACAGTCAGAGAGACTGAGGGAGAGACAGCGACAGAGACAGACACAGAGACAGAGGCAGAGGCAGCGACAGAGACAGAGACAGAGACAGAGACAGAGACAGAGACAGAGACAGAGACAGAGACAGAGACAGAGACAGAGACAGATACGGAGACAGAGACAGAGACAGAGACAGAGACAGAGACAGAGACAGAGACAGAGACAGAGACAGAGACAGCGACAGAGACAGAGACAGAGACAGATACAGAGACAGAGACAGAGACAGAGACAGAAACAGAGAAAGAGACAGAGACAGAGACAGAGACAGAGACAGAGACAGAGACTGAGATAGAGACAGAGACAGAGACAGAGACAGAGGCAGAGACAGAGACAGCGACAGAGACAGATACGGGGATGGAGACAGAGGCAGAGACAGCGACAGAGACAGAGGCAGAGACGGAGACAAAGACCGAGACACACGCAGAGACTGAGACAGAGGCAGAGACAGAGACAGAGACAGAGACGGAGACAGAGGCAGAGACAGAGACAGAGAGAGAGACAGAGACAGAGACAGAGACAGAGACTGAGACAGAGACAGAGACATAGACGGAGACAAAGACCGAGACAGAGACAGAGACGGAGACCGAGGCAGAGACAGAGCCAGGGACAGAGACGGAGACAGAGACAGAGGGAGATACAGCGACAGAGACAGAGACAGAGACAGAGACAGATGCAGAGGCAGAGACAGAGACAGAGACAGAGACAGAGACAGAGACAGAGACAGAGACAGAGACAGAGACAGAGACAGAGACAGAGACAGAGACAGAGACTGAGACAGAGGCAGAGACAGAGACAGAGACAGAGACGGAGACAGAGGCAGAGACACAGACAGAGACAGATACAGAGACAGAGAGAGAGACAGAGACAGAGACAGAGACAGAGACAGAGACAGAGACAGAGACAGAGACAGAGACATAGACGGAGACAAAGACCGAGACAGAGACAGAGACGGAGACCGAGGCAGAGACAGAGCCAGGGACAGAGACGGAGACAGAGACAGAGGGAGATACAGCGACAGAGACAGAGACAGAGACAGATGCAGAGGCAGAGACAGAGACAGAGACAGAGACAGAGACAGAGACAGAGACAGAGACAGAGACAGAGACAGAGACAGAGACAGAGACAGAGACAGAGACAGAGACAGAGACAGAGACAGAGACAGAGACAGAGACAGAGACAGAGACAGAGACAGAGACAGAGACAGAGACAGAGACAGAGACAGAGACAGATACGGGTACGGAGACAGAGGCAGAGACAGCGACAGAGACAGAGGCAGAGACGGAGACAAAGACCGAGACAAACGCAGAGACTGAGACAGAGGCAGAGGCAGAGGCAGAGACAGAGACAGAGACAGAGACAGAGACAGAGACAGAGACAGAGACAGAGACAGAGACAGAGACAGAGACAGAGACAGAGACAGAGACAGAGGCAGAGACAGAGACAGAGACAGAGACATAGACGGAGACAAAGACCGAGACAGAGACAGAGACGGAGACAGAGGCAGAGACAGTGCCAGGGACAGAGACGGAGACAGAGACAGAGGGAGATACAGCGACAGAGACAGACACAGAGACAGAGGCAGAGGCAGCGACAGAGACAGAGACAGAGACAGAGACAGAGACAGAGACGGAGACAGTGACAGAGACAGAGACGGAGGCAGAGACGGAGACAAAGACCGAGACAGCCGCAGAGACTGAGACAGAGGCAGAGACAGAGACAGAGACAGAGACAGAGACGGAGACAAAGACCGAGACAGCCGCAGAGACTGAGACAGAGGCAGAGACAGAGACAGAGACAGAGACATAGACAGAGACAGAGACAGAGACAGAGACAGAGACAGAGACAGAGACAGAGACAGAGACAGAGACAGAGCCAGGGACAGAGACAGAGACAGAGACAGAGGGAGAGACAGCGACAGAGACAGCGACAGAGACAGAGACAGAGACAGAGACAGAGACAGAGACAGAGACAGAGACAGAGACAGAGACAGAGACAGAGACAGAGACAGAGACAGAGACAGAGACAGAGAGAGAGACAGAGACAGAGACAGAGACAGAGACTGAGACAGAGACGGAGACATAGACGGAGACAAAGACCGAGACAGAGACAGAGACGGAGACCGAGGCAGAGACAGAGCCAGGGACAGAGGCGGAGACAGAGACAGAGGGAGAGACAGCGACAGAGACAGAGACAGAGACAGTGTCAGAGGCAGAGACAGAGACAGAGACAGAGACAGAGACAGAGACAGAGACAGAGACAGAGACAGAGCCAGGGACAGAGACGGAGACAGAGACAGAGGGAGAGACAGCGACAGAGACAGAGACAGAGTCAGAGGCAGAGACAGAGACAGAGACAGAGGGAGAGATAGCGACAGAGACAGAGACAGAGGCAGAGTCAGAGGCAGAGACGGAGGCAGAGACAGAGACAGAGACGGAGACAGAGACAGAGACAGAGACGGAGACAGAGGCAGAGACAGAGGCAGGGACAGAGACAGACAGAGAGACTGAGGGAGAGACAGCGACAGAGACAGAGACAGAGACAGAGACAGAGACAGAGACAGAAACAGAGAAAGAGACAGAGACAGAGACAGAGACAGAGACGGAGACAGAGACAGAGACACAGACAGAGACAGAGACAGAGACAGAGAGAGAGACAGAGACAGAGACAGAGACAGAGACTGAGACAGAGACAGAGACATAGACGGAGACAAAGACCGAGACAGAGACAGAGACGGAGACCGAGGCAGAGACAGAGCCAGGGACAGAGACGGAGACAGAGACAGAGGGAGATACAGCGACAGAGACAAAGACAGAGACAGATGCAGAGGCAGAGACAGAGACAGAAACAGAGACAGAGACAGAGACAGAGACAGAGACAGAGACAGAGACAGAGACAGAGACAGAGACAGAGACAGAGAGAGAGACGAAGACCGAGACAGAGACTGAGACGGAGACAGAGACAGCGGCAGAGACAGGGGCGCAGACAGAGACAGAGACACAGACGGAGACAGAGACAGAGACAGAGACAGAGACAGAGACAGAGACAGAGACTGAGACAGAGACAGAGACATAGACGGAGACAAAGACCGAGACAGAGACAGAGACGGAGACAGAGGCAGAGGCGGAGACAGAGACAGAGACAGAGACAGAGACAGAGACAGAGACAGATACAGAGACAGAGACAGAGACAGAGACAGATACAGAGACAGAGACAGAGACAGAGACAGAGACAGAGACAGAGACAGAGACAGAGACAGAGACAGAGACAGAGACAGAAACAGAGACAGGGACAGAGACAGAGACAGAGACAGAGGCAGAGACAGAGACAGAGCCAGGGACAGAGACAGAGACAGAGACAGAGGGAGAGACAGCGACAGAGACAGCGACAGAGACAGAGACAGAGACAGTGACAGAGACAGAGACAGAGACAGAGACAGAGACAGAGACAGAGACAGAGACAGAGACAGAGCCAGGGACAGAGACGGAGAGAGAGACAGAGGGAGAGACAGCGACAGAGACAGAGACAGAGACAGAGTCAGAGGCAGAGACAGAGACAGAGACAGAGGGAGAGACAGCGACAGAGGCAGAGACAGAGGCAGAGTCAGAGGCAGAGACGGAGGCAGAGACAGAGACAGAGACGGAGACAGAGACAGAGTTAGAGACAGAGACACAGACAGAGACAGAGACGGAGATAGAGGCAGAGACAGAGACAGCGACAGAGACAAAGGCAGAGACAGAGACAGAGACGGAGACAGAGGCAGAGACAGAGCCAGGGACAGAGACAGACAGAGAGACTGAGGGAGAGACAGCGACAGAGACAGAGACAGAGACAGAGGCAGAGACAGAGACAGAGACAGAGACAGAGACAGAGGCAGAGTCAGAGGCAGAGACGGAGGCAGAGACAGAGCCAGGGACAGAGACGGAGGGAGAGACAGAGGGAGAGACAGCGACAGAGACAGAGACAGAGACAGTGTCAGAGGCAGAGACAGAGACAGAGACAGAGACAGAGACAGAGACAGAGACAGAGACAGAGACAGAGACAGAGACAGAGCCAGGGACAGAGACGGAGACAGAGACAAAGGGAGAGACAGCGACAGAGACAGAGACAGAGTCAGAGGCAGAGACAGAGACAGAGACAGAGGGAGAGATAGCGACAGAGACAGAGACAGAGGCAGAGTCAGAGGCAGAGACGGAGGCAGAGACAGAGACAGAGACAGAGACAGAGACAGAGACGGAGACAGAGGCAGAGACAGAGGCAGGGACAGAGACAGACAGAGAGACTGAGGGAGAGACAGCGACAGAGACAGAGACAGAGACAGAGACAGAGACAGAGACAGAGACAGAAACTGGGAAAGAGACAGAGACAGAGACAGAGACAGAGACGGAGACAGAGACAGAGACACAGACAGAGACAGAGACAGAGACAGAGAGAGAGACAGAGACAGAGACAGAGACAGAGACTGAGACAGAGACAGAGACATAGACGGAGACAAAGACCGAGACAGAGACAGAGACGGAGACCGAGGCAGAGACAGAGCCAGGGACAGAGACGGAGACAGAGACAGAGGGAGATACAGCGACAGAGACAAAGACAGAGACAGATGCAGAGGCAGAGACAGAGACAGAAACAGAGACAGAGACAGAGACAGAGACAGAGACAGAGACAGAGACAGAGACAGAGACAGAGACAGAGACAGAGAGAGAGACGAAGACCGAGACAGAGACTGAGACGGAGACAGAGACAGCGGCAGAGACAGGGGCGCAGACAGAGACAGAGACACAGACGGAGACAGAGACAGAGACAGAGACAGAGACAGAGACAGAGACAGAGACAGAGACAGAGACAGAGACAGAGACAGAGACAGAGACAGAGACAGAGACAAAGACAGAGACAGAGAGAGAGACTGAGACAGAGGCAGAGACAGAGACAGAGACAGAGACGGAGACAGAGACAGAGACACAGACAGAGACAGATACAGAGACAGAGAGAGGGACAGAGACAGAGCCAGAGACAGAGACTGAGACAGAGACAGAGACATAGACGGAGACAAAGACCGAGACAGAGACAGAGACGGAGACCGAGGCAGAGACAGAGCCAGGGACAGAGACGGAGACAGAGACAGAGGGAGATACAGCGACAGAGACAGAGACAGAGACAGATGCAGAGGCAGAGACAGAGACAGAGACAGAGACAGAGACAGAGACAGAGACAGAGACAGAGACAGAGACAGAGACAGAGACAGAGACAGAGACAGAGACAGAGACAGAGACAGAGACAGAGACAGATACGGGTACGGAGACAGAGGCAGAGACAGCGACAGAGACAGAGGCAGAGACGGAGACAAAGACCGAGACAAACGCAGAGACTGAGACAGAGGCAGAGGCAGAGGCAGAGACAGAGACAGAGACAGAGACAGAGACAGAGACAGAGACAGAGACAGAGACAGAGACAGAGACAGAGACAGAGACAGAGACAGAGACAGAGACAGAGACAGAGACAGAGACAGAGACAGAGACAGAGACAGAGACAGAGACAGAGACAGAGACAGAGACAGAGACAGAGACAGAGACGGAGACAGAGACAGAGACAGCGACAAAGACAGAGACAGAGATGAAGACGGCGACGAGGACAGAGACAGGGACAGAGCCAGACACAGAAACGGAGACAGAGACAGAGACAGTGACAGAGGCAGAGACAGAGACAGAGACAGAGACAGAGACAGAGACAGAGACAGAGACAGAGACAGAGACAGAGACAGAGACAGAGACAGAGACAGAGACAGAGACAGAGACAGAGACAGAGACAGAGACAGAGTCAGAGACAGAGACAGAGACAGAGACAGAGACAGAGACAGAGACAGAGACAGAGACAGAGACAGATACAGAGACAGAGACAGAGACAGAGCCAGAGACAGAGGCAGAGACAGAGACAGAGAGAGAGACAGATACGGGGATGGAGACAGAGGCAGAGACAGCGACAGAGACAGAGGCAGAGACGGAGACAAAGACCGAGACACACGCAGAGACTGAGACAGAGGCAGAGACAGAGACAGAGACAGAGACAGAGACAGAGACAGAGACAGAGACAGAGACAGAGTCAGAGACAGAGACAGAGACAGAGACAGAGACAGAGACAGAGACAGAGACAGAGACAGAGACAGAGACAGAGACAGAGACAGAGACAGAGACAGAGACAGAGACAGAGACAGAGACAGAGACAGAGACAGAGACAGAGACAGAGACAGAGACAGAGACAGAGACAGAGACAGAGACAGAGACAGAGACAGAGACAGAGACAGAGACAGAGACAGCGACAGAGACAGAGACAGAGACAGATACAGAGACAGAGACAGAGACAGAGACAGAAACAGAGAAAGAGACATAGACAGAGACAGAGACAGAGACAGAGACAGAGACAGAGACGGAGACAGAGACAGAGACTGAGACAGAGACAGAGACAGAGACAGAGACAGAGGCAGAGACAGAAACAGAGACAGAGACAGATACGGGGATGGAGACAGAGGCAGAGACAGCGACAGAGACAGAGGCAGAGACGGAGACAAAGACCGAGACACACGCAGAGACTGAGACAGAGGCAGAGACAGAGACAGAGACAGAGACAGAGACACAGACAGAGACAGAGACAGAGACAGAGAGAGAGACAGAGACAGAGACAGAGACAGAGACTGAGACAGAGACAGAGACATAGACGGAGACAAAGACCGAGACAGAGACAGAGACGGAGACCGAGGCAGAGACAGAGCCAGGGACAGAGACGGAGACAGAGACAGAGGGAGATACAGCGACAGAGACAGAGACAGAGACAGATGCAGAGGCAGAGACAGAGACAGAGACAGAGACAGAGACAGAGACAGAGACAGAGACAGAGACAGAGACAGAGACAGAGACAGAGACAGAGACAGAGACAGAGACAGAGACAGAGACAGAGACAGAGACAGAGACAGAGACAGAGACAGAGACGGAGATAGAGACAGAGACAGAGACAGAGACAGAGACGGAGACTGAGGCAGAAACAGAGCCAGGGACAGAGACAGAGACAGAGACAGAGGGAGAGACAGCTACAGAGACAGCGACAGAGACAGAGACAGAGACAGAGACAGAGACAGAGACAGAAACAGAGACAGAGACAGAGACAGAGACAGAGACAGAGGCAGAGACAGAGACAGAGCCAGGGACAGAGACAGAGACAGAGACAGAGGGAGAGACAGCGACAGAGACAGCGACAGAGACAGAGACAGAGACAGAGACAGAGACAGAGACAGAGACAGAGACAGAGACAGAGACAGAGCCAGGGACAGAGACGGAGAGAGAGACAGAGGGAGAGACAGCGACAGAGACAGAGACAGAGACAGAGTCAGAGGCAGAGACAGAGACAGAGACAGAGGGAGAGACAGCGACAGAGACAGAGACAGAGGCAGAGTCAGAGGCAGAGACGGAGACAGAGACAGAGACAGAGACAGAGACAGAGACAGAGACAGAGACAGAGACAGAGACAGAGACAGAGACAGAGACAGAGACAGATACGGGTACGGAGGCAGAGGCAGAGACAGCGACAGAGACAGAGGCAGAGACGGAGACAAAGACCGAGACAAACGCAGAGACTGAGACAGAGGCAGAGGCAGAGGCAGAGACAGAGACAGAGACAGAGACAGAGACAGAGACAGAGACAGAGACAGAGACAGAGACAGAGACAGAGACAGAGACAGAGACAGAGACAGAGACAGAGACAGAGACAGAGACAGAGACAGAGACAGAGACAGAGACAGAGACAGAGACAGAGACAGAGACAGAGACAGAGACAGAGACAGAGACAGAGACAGAGACAGAGACAGAGACAGAGACAGAGACAGAGACGGAGACAGAGACAGAGACAGCGACAAAGACAGAGACAGAGATGAAGACGGCGACGAGGACAGAGACAGGGACAGAGCCAGACACAGAAACGGAGACAGAGACAGAGACAGTGACAGAGGCAGAGACAGAGACAGAGACAGAGACAGAGACAGAGACAGAGACAGAGACAGAGACAGAGACAGAGACAGAGACAGAGACAGAGACAGAGACAGAGACAGAGACAGAGACAGAGACAGAGACAGAGTCAGAGACAGAGACAGAGACAGAGACAGAGACAGAGACAGAGACAGAGACAGAGACAGAGACAGAGACAGAGACAGAGACAGAGACAGAGACAGAGACAGAGACAGAGACAGAGACAGAGACAGAGACAGAGAGAGAGACAGAGACAGAGACAGAGACAGAGACTGAGACAGAGACAGAGACATAGACGGAGACAAAGACCGAGACAGAGACAGAGACGGAGACCGAGGCAGAGACAGAGCCAGGGACAGAGACGGAGACAGAGACAGAGGGAGATACAGCGACAGAGACAGAGACAGAGACAGATGCAGAGGCAGAGACAGAGACAGAGACAGAGACAGAGACAGAGACAGAGACAGAGACAGAGACAGAGACAGAGACCGAGACAGAGACAGAGACAGAGACAGAGACAGAGACGGAGATAGAGACAGAGACAGAGACAGAGACAGAGACGGAGACTGAGGCAGAGACAGAGCCAGGGACAGAGACAGAGACAGAGACAGAGGGAGAGACAGCTACAGAGACAGCGACAGAGACAGAGACAGAGACAGAGACAGAGACAGAAACAGAGACAGAGACAGAGACAGAGACAGAGACAGAGGCAGAGACAGAGACAGAGCCAGGGACAGAGACAGAGACAGAGACAGAGGGAGAGACAGCGACAGAGACAGCGACAGAGACAGAGACAGAGACAGAGACAGAGACAGAGACAGAGACAGAGACAGAGACAGAGACAGAGACAGAGACAGAGACAGAGACAGAGACAGAGACAGAGACAGAGACAGAGACAGAGACAGAGACAGAGACAGAGACAGAGACAGAGACAGAGACAGAGACAGAGACAGAGACAGAGACAGAGACAGAGACAGAGACAGAGACAGCGACAGAGACAGAGACAGAGACAGATACAGAGACAGAGACAGAGACAGAGACAGAAACAGAGAAAGAGACAGAGACAGAGACAGAGACAGAGACAGAGACAGAGACAGAGACGGAGACAGAGACAGAGACTGAGACAGAGACAGAGACAGAGACAGAGACAGAGGCAGAGACAGAGACAGAGACAGAGACAGATACGGGGATGGAGACAGAGGCAGAGACAGCGACAGAGACAGAGGCAGAGACGGAGACAAAGACCGAGACACACGCAGAGACTGAGACAGAGGCAGAGACAGAGACAGAGACAGAGACGGAGACAGAGACAGAGACAGAGACAGAGAGAGAGACAGAGACAGAGACAGAGACAGAGACTGAGACAGAGACAGAGACATAGACGGAGACAAAGACCGAGACAGAGACAGAGACGGAGACCGAGGCAGAGACAGAGCCAGGGACAGAGACGGAGACAGAGACAGAGGGAGATACAGCGACAGAGACAGAGACAGAGACAGATGCAGAGGCAGAGACAGAGACAGAGACAGAGACAGAGACAGAGACAGAGACAGAGACAAAGACCGAGACAGAGACAGAGACGGAGACCGAGGCAGAGACAGAGCCAGGGACAGAGACGGAGACAGAGACAGAGGGAGATACAGCGACAGAGACAGAGACAGAGACAGATGCAGAGGCAGAGACAGAGACAGAGACAGAGACAGAGACAGAGACAGAGACAGAGACAGAGACAGAGACAGAGACAGAGACAGAGACAGAGACAGAGACAGAGACAGAGACAGAGACAGAGACAGAGACAGAGACAGAGACAGAGACAGAGACAGAGACAGAGACAGAGACAGAGACAGAGACAGAGACAGAGACAGAGACAGAGACAGAGACAGAGACAGAGACAGAGACAGAGACAGAGACAGAGACAGAGACAGAGACAGAGACAGAGAGAGAGACAGATACGGGGATGGAGACAGAGGCAGAGACAGCGACAGAGACAGAGGCAGAGACGGAGACAAAGACCGAGACACACGCAGAGACTGAGACAGAGGCAGAGACAGAGACAGAGACAGAGACAGAGACAGAGACAGAGACAGAGACAGAGACAGAGACAGAGACAGAGACAGAGGCAGAGACAGAGACAGAGACAGAGACAGAGACAGAGACAGAGACAGAGACAAAGACCGAGACAGAGACAGAGACGGAGACCGAGGCAGAGACAGAGCCAGGGACAGAGACGGAGACAGAGACAGAGGGAGATACAGCGACAGAGACAGAGACAGAGACAGATGCAGAGGCAGAGACAGAGACAGAGACAGAGACAGAGACAGAGACAGAGACAGAGACAGAGACAGAGACAGAGACAGAGACAGAGACAGAGACAGAGACAGAGACAGAGACAGAGACAGAGACAGAGACAGAGACAGAGACAGAGACAGAGACAGAGACAGAGACAGAGACAGAGACAGAGACAGAGACAGAGACAGAGACAGAGACAGAGACAGAGACAGAGACAGAGAGAGAGACAGAAACGGGGATGGAGACAGAGGCAGAGACAGCGACAGAGACAGAGGCAGAGACGGAGACAAAGACCGAGACACACGCAGAGACTGAGACAGAGGCAGAGACAGAGACAGAGACAGAGACAGAGACAGAGACAGAGACAGAGACAGAGACAGAGACAGAGACGGAGACAGAGACAGAGACAGCGACAAAGACAGAGACAGAGATGAAGACGGCGACGAGGACAGAGACAGGGACAGAGCCAGACACAGAAACGGAGACAGAGACAGAGACAGTGACAGAGGCAGAGACAGAGACAGAGACAGAGACAGAGACAGAGACAGAGACAGAGACAGAGACAGAGACGGAGACAGAGACAGAGACAGCGACAAAGACAGAGACAGAGATGAAGACGGCGACGAGGACAGAGACAGGGACAGAGCCAGACACAGAAACGGAGACAGAGACAGAGACAGTGACAGAGGCAGAGACAGAGACAGAGACAGAGACAGAGACAGAGACAGAGACAGAGACAGAGACAGAGACAGAGACAGAGACAGAGACAGAGACAGAGACAGAGACAGAGACAGAGACAGAGACAGAGTCAGAGACAGAGACAGAGACAGAGACAGAGACAGAGACAGAGACAGAGACAGAGACAGAGACAGAGACAGATACAGAGACAGAGACAGAGACAGAGCCAGAGACAGAGGCAGAGACAGAGACAGAGAGAGAGACAGATACGGGGATGGAGACAGAGGCAGAGACAGCGACAGAGACAGAGGCAGAGACGGAGACAAAGACCGAGACACACGCAGAGACTGAGACAGAGGCAGAGACAGAGACAGAGACAGAGACAGAGACAGAGACAGAGACAGAGACAGAGACAGAGACAGAGACAGAGACAGAGTCAGAGACAGAGACAGAGACAGAGACAGAGACAGAGACAGAGACAGAGACAGAGACAGAGACAGAGACAGAGACAGAGACAGAGACAGAGACAGAGACAGAGACAGAGACAGAGACAGAGACAGAGACAGAGACAGAGACAGAGACAGAGACAGAGACAGAGACAGAGACAGCGACAGAGACAGAGACAGAGACAGATACAGAGACAGAGACAGAGACAGAGACAGAGACAGAAACAGAGAAAGAGACATAGACAGAGACAGAGACAGAGACAGAGACAGAGACAGAGACGGAGACAGAGACAGAGACTGAGACAGAGACAGAGACAGAGACAGAGACAGAGGCAGAGACAGAGACAGAGACAGAGACAGATACGGGGATGGAGACAGAGGCAGAGACAGCGACAGAGACAGAGGCAGAGACGGAGACAAAGACCGAGACACACGCAGAGACTGAGACAGAGGCAGAGACAGAGACAGAGACAGAGACGGAGACAGAGACAGAGACACAGACAGAGACAGAGACAGAGACAGAGAGAGAGACAGAGACAGAGACAGAGACAGAGACTGAGACAGAGACAGAGACATAGACGGAGACAAAGACCGAGACAGAGACAGAGACGGAGACCGAGGCAGAGACAGAGCCAGGGACAGAGACGGAGACAGAGACAGAGGGAGATACAGCGACAGAGACAGAGACAGAGACAGATGCAGAGGCAGAGACAGAGACAGAGACAGAGACAGAGACAGAGACAGAGACAGAGACAGAGACAGAGACAGAGACAGAGACAGAGACAGAGACAGAGACAGAGACAGAGACAGAGACAGAGACAGAGACAGAGACAGAGACAGAGACAGAGACAGAGACGGAGATAGAGACAGAGACAGAGACAGAGACAGAGACGGAGACTGAGGCAGAGACAGAGCCAGGGACAGAGACAGAGACAGAGACAGCGGGAGAGACAGCTACAGAGACAGCGACAGAGACAGAGACAGAGACAGAGACAGAGACAGAGACAGAAACAGAGACAGAGACAGAGACAGAGACAGAGACAGAGGCAGAGACAGAGACAGAGCCAGGGACAGAGACAGAGACAGAGACAGAGGGAGAGACAGCGACAGAGACAGCGACAGAGACAGAGACAGAGACAGAGACAGAGACAGAGACAGAGACAGAGACAGAGACAGAGACAGAGACAGAGACAGAGACAGAGACAGAGCCAGGGACAGAGACGGAGAGAGAGACAGAGGGAGAGACAGCGACAGAGACAGAGACAGAGACAGAGTCAGAGGCAGAGACAGAGACAGAGACAGAGGGAGAGACAGCGACAGAGACAGAGACAGAGGCAGAGTCAGAGGCAGAGACGGAGACAGAGACAGAGACAGAGACAGAGACAGAGACAGAGACAGAGACAGAGACAGAGACAGAGACAGAGACAGATACGGGTACGGAGACAGAGGCAGAGACAGCGACAGAGACAGAGGCAGAGACGGAGACAAAGACCGAGACAAACGCAGAGACTGAGACAGAGGCAGAGGCAGAGGCAGAGACAGAGACAGAGACAGAGACAGAGACAGAGACAGAGACAGAGACAGAGACAGAGACAGAGACAGAGACAGAGACAGAGACAGAGACAGAGACAGAGACAGAGACAGAGACAGAGACAGAGACAGAGACAGAGACAGAGACAGAGACAGAGACAGAGACAGAGACAGAGACAGAGACAGAGACGGAGACAGAGACAGAGACAGCGACAAAGACAGAGACAGAGATGAAGACGGCGACGAGGACAGAGACAGGGACAGAGCCAGACACAGAAACGGAGACAGAGACAGAGACAGTGACAGAGGCAGAGACAGAGACAGAGACAGAGACAGAGACAGAGACAGAGACAGAGACAGAGACAGAGACAGAGACAGAGACAGAGACAGAGACAGAGACAGAGACAGAGACAGAGACAGAGACAGAGACAGAGACAGAGTCAGAGACAGAGACAGAGACAGAGACAGAGACAGAGACAGAGACAGAGACAGAGACAGAGACAGAGACAGAGACAGATACAGAGACAGAGACAGAGACAGAGACAGAGACAGAGGCAGAGACAGAGACAGAGAGAGAGACAGATACGGGAATGGAGACAGAGGCAGAGACAGCGACAGAGACAGAGGCAGAGACGGAGACAAAGACCGAGACACACGCAGAGACTGAGACAGAGGCAGAGACAGAGACAGAGACAGAGACAGAGACAGAGACAGAGACAGAGACAGAGACAGAGACAGAGACAGAGTCAGAGACAGAGACAGAGACAGAGACAGAGACAGAGACAGAGACAGAGACAGAGACAGAGACAGAGACAGAGACAGAGACAGAGACAGAGACAGAGACAGAGACAGAGACAGAGACAGAGACAGAGACAGAGACAGAGACAGAGACGAAGACCGAGACAGAGACTGAGACGGAGACAGAGACAGCGTCAGAGACAGGGGCGGAGACAGAGACAGAGACACAGACGGAGACAGAGACAGAGACAGAGACATAGACGGAGACAGAGTCAGAGACAGAGACAGAGACAGAGACAGAGACAGAGACAGAGACAGAGAGAGAGACGAAGACCGAGACAGAGACAGAGACAGAGACAGAGACAGAGTCAGAGACAGAGACAGAGACGGAGATAGAGACAGAGACAGAGAGAGAGACAGAGACGGAGACTGAGGCAGAGAGAGAGCCAGGGACAGAGACAGAGACAGAGACAGAGGGAGAGACAGCGACAGAGACAGCGACAGAGACAGAGACAGAGACAGAGACAGAGACAGAAACAGAGACAGAGACAGAGACAGAGGCAGAGACAGAGACAGAGACAGAGTCAGAGGCAGAGACAGAGACAGAGACAGAGGGAGAGACAGCGACAGAGACAGAGACAGAGGCAGAGTCAGAGGCAGAGACGGAGGCAGAGACAGAGACAGAGACGGAGACAGAGACAGAGTTAGAGACAGAGACACAGACAGAGACAGAGACGGAGATAGAGGCAGAGACAGAGACAGCGACGGAGACAGAGGCAGAGACAGAGACAGAGACGGAGACAGAGGCAGAGACAGAGCCAGGGACAGAGACAGACAGAGAGACTGAGGGAGAGACAGCGACAGAGACAGAGACAGAGACAGAGGCAGAGACAGAGACAGAGACAGAGACAGAGACAGAGGCAGAGTCAGAGGCAGAGACGGAGGCAGAGACAGAGACAGAGACGGAGACAGAGACAGAGACAGAGACAGAGACAGAGACAGAGACAGAGACAGAGACAGGGACAGAGACAGAGACAGAGACAGAGACAGAGACAGAAACAGAGACAGAGACAGAGACATAGACAGAGACAGAAACAGAGACAGAGACAGAGACAGAGACAGAGCCAGAGACAGAGGCAGAGACAGAGACAGAGAGAGAGACAGATACGGGGATGGAGACAGAGGCAGAGACAGCGACAGAGACAGAGACAGAGACAGAGACAGAGACAGAGACAGAGACAGAGACAGAGACAGAGACAGAGACAGAGACAGAGTCAGAGACAGAGACAGAGACAGAGACAGAGACAGAGACAGAGACAGAGACAGAGACAGAGACAGAGACAGAGACAGATACAGAGACAGAGACAGAGACAGAGCCAGAGACAGAGGCAGAGACAGAGACAGAGAGAGAGACAGATACGGGGATGGAGACAGAGGCAGAGACAGCGACAGAGACAGAGGCAGAGACGGAGACAAAGACCGAGACAGACGCAGAGACTGAGACAGAGGCAGAGACAGAGACAGAGACAGAGACAGAGACAGAGACTGAGACAGAGACAGAGACATAGACGGAGACAAAGACCGAGACAGAGACAGAGACGGAGACCGAGGCAGAGACAGAGCCAGGGACAGAGACGGAGACAGAGACAGAGGGAGATACAGCGACAGAGACAGAGACAGAGACAGAGACAGAGACAGAGACAGAGACAGAGACAGAGACAGAGACAGAGACAGAGACAGAGACAGAGACAGAGACAGAGACAGAGACAGAGACAGAGACAGAGACAGCGACAGAGACAGAGACAGAGACAGATACAGAGACAGAGACAGAGACAGAGACAGAGACAGAAACAGAGAAAGAGACAGAGACAGAGACAGAGACAGAGACGGAGACAGAGACATAGACTGAGACAGAGACAGAGACAGAGACAGAGACAGAGGCAGAGACAGAGACAGAGACAGATACAGATACAGAGACAGAGACAGAGACAGAGACAGAGACAGAGACAGAGACAGAGACAGAGACAGAGACAGAGAGAGAGACAGAAACAGAGAAAGAGACAGAGACAGAGACAGAGACAGAGACAGAGACGGAGACAGAGAAAGAGACAGAGACAGAGACAGAGACAGAGACAGAGACGGAGACAGAGACAGAGACACAGACAGAGGCAGAGACAGAGACAGAGAGAGAGACAGAGACAGAGACAGAGACAGAGACTGAGACAGAGACAGAGACATAGACGGAGACAAAGACCGAGACAGAGACAGAGACGGAGACCGAGGCAGAGACAGAGCCAGGGACAGAGACGGAGACAGAGACAGAGGGAGATACAGCGACAGAGACAGAGACAGAGGCAGATGCAGAGGCAGAGACAGAGACAGAAACAGAGACAGAGACAGAGACAGAGACAGAGACAGAGACAGAGGCAGAGACAGAGACAGAGACAGAGACAGAGACAGAGACAGAGACAGAGACAGAGACAGAGACAGAGACAGAGACAGAGACAGAGACAGAGACAGAGACAGAGACAGAGACAGAGACAGAGACAGAGACAGAGACAGAGACAGAGACAGAGACAAAGACAGAGACAGAGACAGAGACAGAGACAGAGACAGAGACAGAGACGAAGACCGAGACAGAGACTGAGACGGAGACAGAGACAGCGTCAGAGACAGGGGCGGAGACAGAGACAGAGACACAGACGGAGACAGAGACAGAGACAGAGACATAGACGGAGACAGAGTCAGAGACAGAGACAGAGACAGAGACAGAGACAGAGACAGAGACAGAGAGAGAGACGAAGACCGAGACAGAGACAGAGACAGAGACAGAGTCAGAGACAGAGACAGAGACGGAGATAGAGACAGAGACAGAGAGAGAGACAGAGACGGAGACTGAGGCAGAGAGAGAGCCAGGGACAGAGACAGAGACAGAGACAGAGGGAGAGACAGCGACAGAGACAGCGACAGAGACAGAGACAGAGACAGAGACAGAAACAGAGACAGAGACAGAGACAGAGGCAGAGACAGAGACAGAGACAGAGTCAGAGGCAGAGACAGAGACAGAGACAGAGGGAGAGACAGCGACAGAGACAGAGACAGAGGCAGAGTCAGAGGCAGAGACGGAGGCAGAGACAGAGACAGAGACGGAGACAGAGACAGAGTTAGAGACAGAGACACAGACAGAGACAGAGACGGAGATAGAGGCAGAGACAGAGACAGCGACGGAGACAGAGGCAGAGACAGAGACAGAGACGGAGACAGAGGCAGAGACAGAGCCAGGGACAGAGACAGACAGAGAGACTGAGGGAGAGACAGCGACAGAGACAGAGACAGAGACAGAGGCAGAGACAGAGACAGAGACAGAGACAGAGACAGAGGCAGAGTCAGAGGCAGAGACGGAGGCAGAGACAGAGACAGAGACGGAGACAGAGACAGAGACAGAGACAGAGACAGAGACAGAGACAGAGACAGAGACAGGGACAGAGACAGAGACAGAGACAGAGACAGAGACAGAAACAGAGACAGAGACAGAGACATAGACAGAGACAGAAACAGAGACAGAGACAGAGACAGAGACAGAGCCAGAGACAGAGGCAGAGACAGAGACAGAGAGAGAGACAGATACGGGGATGGAGACAGAGGCAGAGACAGCGACAGAGACAGAGGCAGAGACGGAGACAAAGACCGAGACAGACGCAGAGACTGAGACAGAGGCAGAGACAGAGACAGAGACAGAGACAGAGACAGAGACTGAGACAGAGACAGAGACATAGACGGAGACAAAGACCGAGACAGAGACAGAGACGGAGACCGAGGCAGAGACAGAGCCAGGGACAGAGACGGAGACAGAGACAGAGGGAGATACAGCGACAGAGACAGAGACAGAGACAGAGACAGAGACAGAGACAGAGACAGAGACAGAGACAGAGACAGAGACAGAGACAGAGACAGAGACAGAGACAGAGACAGAGACAGAGACAGAGACAGAGACAGAGACAGCGACAGAGACAGAGACAGAGACAGATACAGAGACAGAGACAGAGACAGAGACAGAGACAGAAACAGAGAAAGAGACAGAGACAGAGACAGAGACAGAGACGGAGACAGAGACATAGACTGAGACAGAGACAGAGACAGAGACAGAGACAGAGGCAGAGACAGAGACAGAGACAGATACAGATACAGAGACAGAGACAGAGACAGAGACAGAGACAGAGACAGAGACAGAGACAGAGACAGAGACAGAGAGAGAGACAGAAACAGAGAAAGAGACAGAGACAGAGACAGAGACAGAGACAGAGACAGAGACGGAGACAGAGAAAGAGACAGAGACAGAGACAGAGACAGAGACAGAGACGGAGACAGAGACAGAGACACAGACAGAGACAGAGACAGAGACAGAGAGAGAGACAGAGACAGAGACAGAGACAGAGACTGAGACAGAGACAGAGACATAGACGGAGACAAAGACCGAGACAGAGACAGAGACGGAGACCGAGGCAGAGACAGAGCCAGGTACAGAGACGGAGACAGAGACAGAGGGAGATACAGCGACAGAGACAGAGACAGAGGCAGATGCAGAGGCAGAGACAGAGACAGAAACAGAGACAGAGACAGAGACAGAGACAGAGACAGAGACAGAGGCAGAGACAGAGACAGAGACAGAGACAGAGACAGAGACAGAGACAGAGACAGAGACAGAGACAGAGACAGAGACAGAGACAGAGACAGAGACGGAGACAGAGACAGAGACAGAGACAGGGACAGAGACAGAGACAGAGACAGAGACAGAGACAGAGAGAGAGACGAAGACCGAGACAGAGACTGAGACGGAGACAGAGACAGCGGCAGAGACAGGGGCGGAGACAGAGACAGAGACACAGACGGCGACAGAGACAGAGACAGAGACAGAGACAGAGACAGAGACAGAGACAGAGACAGAGACAGAGACAGAGACAGAGACAGAGACTGAGACAGAGACAGAGACATAGACGGAGACAGAGACAGAGACAGAGACAGAGACAGAGACAGAGACAGAGACAGCGACAGAGACAGAGACAGAGACAGAGACAGAGATAGAGATAGAGACAGAGACAGAGACAGAGACATAGACAGAGACAGAGACAGCGACAGAGACAGAGACAGAGACAGAGACAGAGATAGAGACAGAGACAGAGACAGAGACAGTGACGGAGACAGAGACAGAGACAGAGACAGAGACAGAGACAGAGTTAGAGACAGAGAAACAGACAGAGACAGAGACGGAGATAGAGACAGAGACAGAGACAGAGACGGAGACAGAGACAGAGACAGAGACAGAGACAGAGACAGAGACAGAGACAGAGACAGAGACAGAGACAGAGACAGAGGCAGAGACAGAGACAGAGACAGAGACAGAGACAGAGACAGAGACAGAGACAGAGACAGAGACAGAGACAGAGACAGAGACAGAGACAGAGACAGAGACAGAGACAGAGACAGAGACAGAGACAGAGACGAAGACCGAGACAGAGACTGAGACGGAGACAGAGACAGCGTCAGAGACAGGGGCGGAGACAGAGACAGAGACACAGACGGAGACAGAGACAGAGACAGAGACATAGACGGAGACAGAGTCAGAGACAGAGACAGAGACAGAGACAGAGACAGAGACAGAGACAGAGAGAGAGACGAAGACCGAGACAGAGACAGAGACAGAGACAGAGACAGAGTCAGAGACAGAGACAGAGACGGAGATAGAGACAGAGACAGAGAGAGAGACAGAGACGGAGACTGAGGCAGAGAGAGAGCCAGGGACAGAGACAGAGACAGAGACAGAGGGAGAGACAGCGACAGAGACAGCGACAGAGACAGAGACAGAGACAGAGACAGAGACAGAAACAGAGACAGAGACAGAGACAGAGGCAGAGACAGAGACAGAGACAGAGTCAGAGGCAGAGACAGAGACAGAGACAGAGGGAGAGACAGCGACAGAGACAGAGACAGAGGCAGAGTCAGAGGCAGAGACGGAGGCAGAGACAGAGACAGAGACGGAGACAGAGACAGAGTTAGAGACAGAGACACAGACAGAGACAGAGACGGAGATAGAGGCAGAGACAGAGACAGCGACGGAGACAGAGGCAGAGACAGAGACAGAGACGGAGACAGAGGCAGAGACAGAGCCAGGGACAGAGACAGACAGAGAGACTGAGGGAGAGACAGCGACAGAGACAGAGACAGAGACAGAGGCAGAGACAGAGACAGAGACAGAGACAGAGACAGAGACAGAGGCAGAGTCAGAGGCAGAGACGGAGGCAGAGACAGAGACAGAGACGGAGACAGAGACAGAGACAGAGACAGAGACAGAGACAGAGACAGAGACAGAGACAGAGACAGGGACAGAGACAGAGACAGAGACAGAGACAGAGACAGAAACAGAGACAGAGACAGAGACATAGACAGAGACAGAAACAGAGACAGAGACAGATACGGGTACGGAGACAGAGGCAGAGACAGCGACAGAGACAGAGGCAGAGACGGAGACAAAGACCGAGACAAACGCAGAGACTGAGACAGATGCAGAGGCAGAGGCAGAGACAGAGACAGAGACAGAGACAGAGACAGAGACAGAGACAGAGACAGAGACAGAGACAGAGACAGAGACAGAGACAGAGACAGAGACAGAGACAGAGACAGAGGCAGAGACAGAGACAGAGACAGAGCCAGAGACAGAGGCAGAGACAGAGACAGAGAGAGAGACAGATACGGGGATGGAGACAGAGGCAGAGACAGCGACAGAGACAGAGGCAGAGACGGAGACAAAGACCGAGACAGACGCAGAGACAGAGACAGAGGCAGAGACAGAGACAGAGACAGAGACAGAGACAGAGACTGAGACAGAGACAGAGACATAGACGGAGACAAAGACCGAGACAGAGACAGAGACGGAGACCGAGGCAGAGACAGAGCCAGGGACAGAGACGGAGACAGAGACAGAGGGAGATACAGCGACAGAGACAGAGACAGAGACAGAGACAGAGACAGAGACAGAGACAGAGACAGAGACAGAGACAGAGACAGAGACAGAGACAGAGACAGAGACAGAGACAGAGACAGAGACAGAGACAGAGACAGAGACAGAGACAGCGACAGAGACAGAGACAGAGACAGATACAGAGACAGAGACAGAGACAGAGACAGAGACAGAAACAGAGAAAGAGACAGAGACAGAGACAGAGACAGAGACGGAGACAGAGACAGAGACTGAGACAGAGACAGAGACAGAGACAGAGACAGAGGCAGAGACAGAGACAGAGACAGATACAGATACAGAGACAGAGACAGAGACAGAGACAGAGACAGAGACAGAGACAGAGACAGAGACAGAGACAGAGACAGAGACAGAGAGAGACAGAAACAGAGAAAGAGACAGAGACAGAGACAGAGACAGAGACAGAGACGGAGACAGAGAAAGAGACAGAGACAGAGACAGAGACAGAGACAGAGACGGAGACAGAGACAGAGACACAGACAGAGACAGAGACAGAGACAGAGAGAGAGACAGAGACAGAGACAGAGACAGAGACTGAGACAGAGACAGAGACATAGACGGAGACAAAGACCGAGACAGAGACAGAGACGGAGACCGAGGCAGAGACAGAGCCAGGGACAGAGACGGAGACAGAGACAGAGGGAGATACAGCGACAGAGACAGAGACAGAGGCAGATGCAGAGGCAGAGACAGAGACAGAAACAGAGACAGAGACAGAGACAGAGACAGAGACAGAGACAGAGGCAGAGACAGAGACAGAGACAGAGACAGAGACAGAGACAGAGACAGAGACAGAGACAGAGACAGAGACAGAGACAGAGACAGAGACGGAGACAGAGACAGAGACAGAGACAGGGACAGAGACAGAGACAGAGACAGAGACAGAGACAGAGAGAGAGACGAAGACCGAGACAGAGACTGAGACGGAGACAGAGACAGCGGCAGAGACAGGGGCGGAGACAGAGACAGAGACACAGACGGCGACAGAGACAGAGACAGAGACAGAGACAGAGACAGAGACAGAGACAGAGACAGAGACAGAGACAGAGACAGAGACTGAGACAGAGACAGAGACATAGACGGAGACAGAGACAGAGACAGAGACAGAGACAGGGACAGAGACAGAGACAGAGACAGAGACAGAGACAGAGAGAGAGACGAAGACCGAGACAGAGACTGAGACGGAGACAGAGACAGCGGCAGAGACAGGGGCGGAGACAGAGACAGAGACACAGACGGCGACAGAGACAGAGACAGAGACAGAGACAGAGACAGAGACAGAGACAGAGACAGAGACAGAGACAGAGACAGAGACTGAGACAGAGACAGAGACATAGACGGAGACAGAGACAGAGACAGAGACAGAGACAGAGACAGAGACAGAGACAGCGACAGAGACAGAGACAGAGACAGAGACAGAGATAGAGACAGAGACAGAGACAGAGACATAGACAGAGACAGAGACAGCGACAGAGACAGAGACAGAGACAGAGACAGAGATAGAGACAGAGACAGAGACAGAGACAGAGACGGAGACAGAGACAGAGACAGAGACAGAGACAGAGACAGAGTTAGAGACAGAGAAACAGACAGAGACAGAGACGGAGATAGAGACAGAGACAGAGACAGAGACGGAGACAGAGACAGAGACAGAGACAGAGACAGAGACAGAGACAGAGACAGAGACAGAGACAGAGACAGAGACAGAGGCAGAGACAGAGACAGAGACAGAGACAGAGACAGAGACAGAGACAGAGACAGAGACAGAGACAGAGACAGAGACAGAGACAGAGACAGAGACAGAGACAGAGACAGAGACAGAGACAGAGACAGAGACAGAGACAGAGACAGAGACAGAGACAGAGACAGAGACGAAGACCGAGACAGAGACTGAGACGGAGACAGAGACAGCGTCAGAGACAGGGGCGGAGACAGAGACAGAGACACAGACGGAGACAGAGACAGAGACAGAGACATAGACGGAGACAGAGTCAGAGACAGAGACAGAGACAGAGACAGAGACAGAGACAGAGACAGAGAGAGAGACGAAGACCGAGACAGAGACAGAGACAGAGACAGAGACAGAGTCAGAGACAGAGACGGAGACGGAGATAGAGACAGAGACAGAGAGAGAGACAGAGACGGAGACTGAGGCAGAGAGAGAGCCAGGGACAGAGACAGAGACAGAGGGAGAGACAGCGACAGAGACAGCGACAGAGACAGAGACAGAGACAGAGACAGAGACAGAGACAGAGACAGAGGCAGAGACAGAGACAGAGACAGAGTCAGAGGCAGAGACAGAGACAGAGACAGAGGGAGAGACAGCGACAGAGACAGAGACAGAGGCAGAGTCAGAGGCAGAGACGGAGGCAGAGACAGAGACAGAGACGGAGACAGAGACAGAGTTAGAGACAGAGACACAGACAGAGACAGAGACGGAGATAGAGGCAGAGACAGAGACAGCGACGGAGACAGAGGCAGAGACAGAGACAGAGACGGAGACAGAGGCAGAGACAGAGCCAGGGACAGAGACAGACAGAGAGACTGAGGGAGAGACAGCGACAGAGACAGAGACAGAGACAGAGGCAGAGACAGAGACAGAGACAGAGACAGAGACAGAGGCAGAGTCAGAGGCAGAGACGGAGGCAGAGACAGAGACAGAGACGGAGACAGAGACAGAGACAGAGACAGAGACAGAGACAGAGACAGAGACAGAGACAGGGACAGAGACAGAGACAGAGACAGAGACAGAGACAGAAACAGAGACAGAGACAGAGACATAGACAGAGACAGAAACAGAGACAGAGACAGATACGGGTACGGAGACAGAGGCAGAGACAGCGACAGAGACAGAGGCAGAGACGGAGACAAAGACCGAGACAAACGCAGAGACTGAGACAGATGCAGAGGCAGAGGCAGAGACAGAGACAGAGACAGAGACAGAGACAGAGACAGAGACAGAGACAGAGACAGAGACAGAGACAGAGACAGAGACAGAGACAGAGACAGAGACAGAGACAGAGGCAGAGACAGAGACAGAGACAGAGACAGAGACAGAGACAGAGACAGAGACAGGGACAGAGACAGAGACAGAGACAGAGACAGAGACAGAGACAGAGACAGAGACAGAGACAGAGGGAGAGACAGCGACAGAGACAGCGACAGAGACAGAGACAGAGACAGAGACAGAGACAGAGACAGAGACAGAGACAGAGACAGAGACAGAGCCAGGGACAGAGACGGAGAGAGAGACAGAGGGAGAGACAGCGACAGAGACAGAGACAGAGACAGAGACAGAGTCAGAGGCAGAGACAGAGACAGAGACAGAGGGAGAGACAGCGACAGAGACAGAGACAGAGGCAGAGTCAGAGGCAGAGACGGAGGCAGAGACAGAGACAGAGACGGAGACAGAGACAGAGTTAGAGACAGAGACACAGACAGAGACAGAGACGGAGATAGAGGCAGAGACAGAGACAGCGACGGAGACAGAGGCAGAGACAGAGACAGAGACGGAGACAGAGGCAGAGACAGAGCCAGGGACAGAGACAGACAGAGAGACTGAGGGAGAGACAGCGACAGAGACAGAGACAGAGACAGAGGCAGAGACAGAGACAGAGACAGAGACAGAGACAGAGGCAGAGTCAGAGGCAGAGACGGAGGCAGAGACAGAGACAGAGACGGAGACAGAGACAGAGACAGAGACAGAGACAGAGCCAGGGACAGAGACGGAGAGAGAGACAGAGGGAGAGACAGCGACAGAGACAGAGACAGAGACAGAGACAGAGTCAGAGGCAGAGAGAGAGACAGAGACAGAGGGAGAGACAGCGACAGAGACAGAGACAGAGGCAGAGTCAGAGGCAGAGACGGAGGCAGAGACAGAGACAGAGACGGAGACAGAGACAGAGTTAGAGACAGAGACAGAGACAGAGACAGAGACAGAGACAGCGACAGAGACAGAGACAGAGACAGATACAGAGACAGAGACAGTGACAGAGACGGAAACAGAGAAAGAGACAGAGACAGAGACAGAGACAGAGACAGAGACAGAGACAGAGACAGAGACAGCGACAGAGACAGAGACAGAGACAGATACAGAGACAGAGACAGTGACAGAGACGGAAACAGAGAAAGAGACAGAGACAGAGACAGAGACAGAGGCAGAGACAGAGACAGAGACAGAGACAGATACGGGGATGGAGACAGAGGCAGAGACAGCGACAGAGACAGAGGCAGAGACGGAGACAAAGACCGAGACACACGCAGAGACTGAGACAGAGGCAGAGACAGAGACAGAGACAGAGACGGAGACAGAGACAGAGACACAGACAGAGACAGAGACAGAGACAGAGAGAGAGACAGAGACAGAGACAGAGACAGAGACTGAGACAGAGACAGAGACATAGACGGAGACAAAGACCGAGACAGAGACAGAGACGGAGACCGAGGCAGAGACAGAGCCAGGGACAGAGACGGAGACAGAGACAGAGGGAGATACAGCGACAGAGACAGAGACAGAGGCAGATGCAGAGGCAGAGACAGAGACAGAAACAGAGACAGAGACAGAGACAGAGACAGAAACAGAGACAGAGACAGAGACAGAGACAGAGACAGAGACAGAGACAGAGACAGAGACAGAGACAGAGACAGAGACAGAGACAGAGACAGAGACAGAGACAGAGACAGAGATAGAGACAGAGACAGAGACAGAGACATAGACAGAGACAGAGACAGCGACGGAGACAGAGACAGAGACAGAGACAGAGACAGAGATAGAGACAGAGACAGAGACAGAGACAGAGACGGAGACAGAGACAGAGACAGAGACAGAGACAGAGACAGAGTTAGAGACAGAGAAACAGACAGAGACAGAGACGGAGATAGAGACAGAGACAGAGACAGAGACAGAGACGGAGACAGAGACAGAGACAGAGACAGAGACAGAGACAGAGACAGAGGCAGAGACAGAGACAGAGACAGAGACAGAGACAGAGACAGAGACAGAGACAGAGACAGAGACAGAGACAGAGACAGAGACAGAGACAGAGACAGAGACAGAGACAGAGACAGAGACAGCGACAGAGACAGAAACAGAGACAGATACAGAGACGGAGACAGAGACAGAGACAGAGACATGGACGGAGATAGAGACAGAGACAGAGACAGAGACAGAGACAGAGACAGAGAGAGAGACGAAGACCGAGACAGAGACATAGACGGAGACAAAGACCGAGACAGAGACAGAGACGGAGACAGAGGCAGAGGCAGAGACAGAGACAGAGACAGAGACAGAGACAGAGACAGAGACAGAGACAGAGACAGAGACAGAGACAGAGACAGAGACAGAGACAGAGACAGAGACAGAGACAGAGACGAAGACCGAGACAGAGACTGAGACGGAGACAGAGACAGCGGCAGAGACAGGGGCGGAGACAGAGACAGAGACACAGACGGAGACAGAGACAGAGACAGAGACATAGACGGAGACAGAGTCAGAGACAGAGACAGAGACAGAGACAGAGACAGAGACAGAGACAGAGAGAGAGACGAAGACCGAGACAGAGACAGAGACAGAGACAGAGACAGAGTCAGAGACAGAGACAGAGACGGAGATAGAGACAGAGATAGAGAGAGAGACAGAGACGGAGACTGAGGCAGAGACAGAGCCAGGGACAGAGACAGAGACAGAGACAGAGGGAGAGACAGCGACAGAGACAGCGACAGAGACAGAGACAGAGACAGAGACAGAGACAGAAACAGAGACAGAGACAGAGACAGAGTCAGAGACAGAGGCAGAGACAGAGACAGAGCCAGGGACAGAGACAGAGACAGAGACAGAGGGAGAGACAGCGACAGAGACAGCGACAGAGACAGAGACAGAGACAGAGACAGAGACAGAGACAGAGACAGAGACAGAGACAGAGACAGAGCCAGGGACAGAGACGGAGAGAGAGACAGAGGGAGAGACAGCGACAGAGACAGAGACAGAGACAGAGACAGAGTCAGAGGCAGAGACAGAGACAGAGACAGAGGGAGAGACAGCGACAGAGACAGAGACAGAGGCAGAGTCAGAGGCAGAGACGGAGGCAGAGACAGAGACAGAGACGGAGACAGAGACAGAGTTAGAGACAGAGACACAGACAGAGACAGAGACGGAGATAGAGGCAGAGACAGAGACAGAGACGGAGACAGAGGCAGAGACAGAGACAGAGACGGAGACAGAGGCAGAGACAGAGCCAGGGACAGAGACAGACAGAGAGACTGAGGGAGAGACAGCGACAGAGACAGAGACAGAGACAGAGGCAGAGACAGAGACAGAGACAGAGACAGAGACAGAGGCAGAGTCAGAGGCAGAGACGGAGGCAGAGACAGAGACAGAGACGGAGACAGAGTCAGAGACAGAGACAGAGACAGAGACAGAGACAGAGACAGAGACAGAGACAGAGACAGAGACAGAGACAGAGACAGAGACAGAGACAGAAACAGAGACAGAGACAGAGACATAGACAGAGACAGAAACAGAGACAGAGACAGATACGGGTACGGAGACAGAGGCAGAGACAGAGCCAGGGACAGAGACAGACAGAGAGACTGAGGGAGAGACAGCGACAGAGACAGAGACAGAGACAGAGGCAGAGACAGAGACAGAGACAGAGACAGAGACAGAGACAGAGACAGAGACAGAGACAGCGACAGAGACAGAGGCAGAGACAGAGACAGAGACAGAGACAGAGACAGAGACAGAGACAGAGACAGGGACAGAGACAGAGACAGAGACAGAGACAGAGACAGAGACAGAGACAGAGACAGAGACAGAGGGAGAGACAGCGACAGAGACAGCGACAGAGACAGAGACAGAGACAGAGACAGAGACAGAGACAGAGACAGAGACAGAGACAGAGACAGAGACAGAGACAGAGCCAGGGACAGAGACGGAGAGAGAGACAGAGGGAGAGACAGCGACAGAGACAGAGACAGAGACAGAGACAGAGTCAGAGGCAGAGACAGAGACAGAGACAGAGGGAGAGACAGCGACAGAGACAGAGACAGAGGCAGAGTCAGAGGCAGAGACGGAGGCAGAGACAGAGACAGAGACGGAGACAGAGACAGAGTTAGAGACAGAGACACAGACAGAGACAGAGACGGAGATAGAGGCAGAGACAGAGACAGCGACGGAGACAGAGGCAGAGACAGAGACAGAGACGGAGACAGAGGCAGAGACAGAGCCAGGGACAGAGACAGACAGAGAGACTGAGGGAGAGACAGCGACAGAGACAGAGACAGAGACAGAGGCAGAGACAGAGACAGAGACAGAGACAGAGACAGAGGCAGAGTCAGAGGCAGAGACGGAGGCAGAGACAGAGACAGAGACGGAGACAGAGACAGAGACAGAGACAGAGACAGAGCCAGGGACAGAGACGGAGAGAGAGACAGAGGGAGAGACAGCGACAGAGACAGAGACAGAGACAGAGACAGAGTCAGAGGCAGAGACAGAGACAGAGACAGAGGGAGAGACAGCGACAGAGACAGAGACAGAGGCAGAGTCAGAGGCAGAGACGGAGGCAGAGACAGAGACAGAGACGGAGACAGAGACAGAGTTAGAGACAGAGACAGAGACAGAGACAGAGACAGAGACAGCGACAGAGACAGAGACAGAGACAGATACAGAGACAGAGACAGTGACAGAGACGGAAACAGAGAAAGAGACAGAGACAGAGACAGAGACAGAGACAGAGACAGAGACAGAGACAGAGACAGCGACAGAGACAGAGACAGAGACAGATACAGAGACAGAGACAGTGACAGAGACGGAAACAGAGAAAGAGACAGAGACAGAGACAGAGACAGAGGCAGAGACAGAGACAGAGACAGAGACAGATACGGGGATGGAGACAGAGGCAGAGACAGCGACAGAGACAGAGGCAGAGACGGAGACAAAGACCGAGACACACGCAGAGACTGAGACAGAGGCAGAGACAGAGACAGAGACAGAGACGGAGACAGAGACAGAGACACAGACAGAGACAGAGACAGAGACAGAGAGAGAGACAGAGACAGAGACAGAGACAGAGACTGAGACAGAGACAGAGACATAGACGGAGACAAAGACCGAGACAGAGACAGAGACGGAGACCGAGGCAGAGACAGAGCCAGGGACAGAGACGGAGACAGAGACAGAGGGAGATACAGCGACAGAGACAGAGACAGAGACAGATGCAGAGGCAGAGACAGAGACAGAGACAGAGACAGAGACAGAGACAGAGACAGAGACAGAGACAGAGACAGATACAGAGACAGAGACAGAGACAGAGACAGAGCCAGAGACAGAGGCAGAGACAGAGACAGAGAGAGAGACAGATACGGGGATGGAGACAGAGGCAGAGACAGCGACAGAGACAGAGGCAGAGACGGAGACAAAGACCGAGACAGACGCAGAGACTGAGACAGAGGCAGAGACAGAGACAGAGACAGAGACAGAGACAGAGACTGAGACAGAGACAGAGACATAGACGGAGACAAAGACCGAGACAGAGACAGAGACGCAGACCGAGGCAGAGACAGAGCCAGGGACAGAGACGGAGACAGAGACAGAGGGAGATACAGCGACAGAGACAGAGACAGAGACAGAGACAGAGGCAGAGACAGAGACAGAGACAGATACAGATACAGAGACAGAGACAGAGACAGAGACAGAGACAGAGACAGAGACAGAGAGAGAGACAGAAACAGAGAAAGAGACAGAGACAGAGACAGAGACAGAGACAGAGACGGAGACAGAGAAAGAGACAGAGACAGAGACAGAGACAGAGACAGAGACAGAGACAGAGACGGAGACAGAGACAGAGACACAGACAGAGACAGAGACAGAGACAGAGAGAGAGACAGAGACAGAGACAGAGACAGAGACTGAGACAGAGACAGAGACATAGACGGAGACAAAGACCGAGACAGAGACAGAGACGGAGACCGAGGCAGAGACAGAGCCAGGGACAGAGACGGAGACAGAGACAGAGGGAGATACAGCGACAGAGACAGAGACAGAGGCAGATGCAGAGGCAGAGACAGAGACAGAAACAGAGACAGAGACAGAGACAGAGACAGAGACAGAGACAGAGACAGAGACAGAGACAGAGACAGAGACAGAGACAGAGACAGAGACAGAGACAGAGACAGAGACAGAGACAGAGACAGAGATAGAGACAGAGACAGAGACAGAGACATAGACAGAGACAGAGACAGCGACGGAGACAGAGACAGAGACAGAGACAGAGATAGAGACAGAGACAGAGACAGAGACAGAGACGGAGACAGAGACAGAGACAGAGACAGAGACAGAGACAGAGTTAGAGACAGAGAAACAGACAGAGACAGAGACGGAGATAGAGACAGAGACAGAGACAGAGACAGAGACGGAGACAGAGACAGAGACAGAGACAGAGACAGAGACAGAGACAGAGACAGAGACAGAGACAGAGGCAGAGACAGAGACAGAGACAGAGACAGAGACAGAGACAGAGACAGAGACAGAGACAGAGACAGAGACGGAGACAGAGGCAGAGGCAGAGACAGAGACAGAGACAGAGACAGAGACAGAGACAGAGACAGAGACAGAGACAGAGACAGAGACAGAGACAGAGACAGAGACAGAGACAGAGACAGAGACAGAGACGAAGACCGAGACAGAGACTGAGACGGAGACAGAGACAGCGGCAGAGACAGGGGCGGAGACAGAGACAGAGACACAGACGGAGACAGAGACAGAGACAGAGACATAGACGGAGACAGAGTCAGAGACAGAGACAGAGACAGAGACAGAGACAGAGACAGAGACAGAGAGAGAGACGAAGACCGAGACAGAGACAGAGACAGAGACAGAGACAGAGTCAGAGACAGAGACAGAGACGGAGATAGAGACAGAGATAGAGAGAGAGACAGAGACGGAGACTGAGGCAGAGACAGAGCCAGGGACAGAGACAGAGACAGAGACAGAGGGAGAGACAGCGACAGAGACAGCGACAGAGACAGAGACAGAGACAGAGACAGAGACAGAAACAGAGACAGAGACAGAGACAGAGGCAGAGACAGAGGCAGGGACAGAGACAGAGCCAGGGACAGAGACAGAGACAGAGACAGAGGGAGAGACAGCGACAGAGACAGCGACAGAGACAGAGACAGAGACAGAGACAGAGACAGAGACAGAGACAGAGACAGAGACAGAGACAGAGACAGAGACAGAGCCAGGGACAGAGACGGAGAGAGAGACAGAGGGAGAGACAGCGACAGAGACAGAGACAGAGACAGAGACAGAGTCACAGGCAGAGACAGAGACAGAGACAGAGGGAGAGACAGCGACAGAGACAGAGACAGAGGCAGAGTCAGAGGCAGAGACGGAGGCAGAGACAGAGACAGAGACGGAGACAGAGACAGAGTTAGAGACAGAGACACAGACAGAGACAGAGACGGAGATAGAGGCAGAGACAGAGACAGCGACGGAGACAGAGGCAGAGACAGAGACAGAGACGGAGACAGAGGCAGAGACAGAGCCAGGGACAGAGACAGACAGAGAGACTGAGGGAGAGACAGCGACAGAGACAGAGACAGAGACAGAGGCAGAGACAGAGACAGAGACAGAGACAGAGACAGAGGCAGAGTCAGAGGCAGAGACGGAGGCAGAGACAGAGACAGAGACGGAGACAGAGACAGAGACAGAGACAGAGACAGAGACAGAGACAGAGACAGAGACAGAGACAGAGACAGAGACAGAGACAGAGACAGAGACAGAGACAGAAACAGAGACAGAGACAGAGACATAGACAGAGACAGAAACAGAGACAGAGACAGATACGGGTACGGAGACAGAGGCAGAGACAGCGACAGAGACAGAGGCAGAGACGGAGACAAAGACCGAGACAAACGCAGAGACTGAGACAGATGCAGAGGCAGAGGCAGAGACAGAGACAGAGACAGAGACAGAGACAGAGACAGAGACAGAGACAGAGACAGAGACAGAGACAGAGACAGAGACAGAGACAGAGACAGAGACAGAGACAGAGACAGAGACAGAGACAGAGACAGAGACAGAGACAGAGACAGAGACAGAGACAGAGACAGAGACAGAGACAGAGACAGAGACAGAGACAGAGACAGAGACAGAGACAGAGACAGAGACAGAGACAGAGACAGAGACAGAGACAGAGACAGAGACAGAGACAGAGACAGAGACAGAGACAGAGACAGAGACAGCGACAGAGACAGAGACAGAGACAGATACAGAGACAGAGACAGTGACAGAGACGGAAACAGAGAAAGAGACAGAGACAGAGACAGAGACAGAGACAGAGACAGAGACGGAGACAGAGACAGAGACTGAGACAGAGACAGAGACAGAGACAGAGACAGAGGCAGAGACAGAGACAGAGACAGAGACAGATACGGGGATGGAGACAGAGGCAGAGACAGCGACAGAGACAGAGACAGAGGCAGAGACGGAGAAAAAGACCGAGACACACGCAGAGACTGAGACAGAGGCAGAGACAGAGACAGAGACAGAGACGGAGACAGAGACAGAGACACAGACAGAGACAGAGACAGAGACAGAGAGAGAGACAGAGACAGAGACAGAGACAGAGACTGAGACAGAGACAGAGACATAGACGGAGACAAAGACCGAGACAGAGACAGAGACGGAGACCGAGGCAGAGACAGAGCCAGGGACAGAGACGGAGACAGAGACAGAGGGAGATACAGCGACAGAGACAGAGACAGAGACAGATGCAGAGGCAGAGACAGAGACAGAGACAGAGACAGAGACAGAGACAGAGACAGAGACAGAGACAGAGACAGAGACAGAGACAGAGACAGAGACAGAGACAGAGACAGAGACAGAGACAGAGACAGATACGGGTACGGAGACAGAGGCAGAGACAGCGACAGAGACAGAGGCAGAGACGGAGACAAAGACCGAGACAAACGCAGAGACTGAGACAGAGGCAGAGGCAGAGACAGAGACAGAGACAGAGACAGAGACAGAGACAGAGACAGAGACAGAGACAGAGACAGAGACAGAGACAGAGACAGAGACAGAGACAGAGACAGAGACAGAGACAGAGACAGAGACAGAGACAGAGACAGAGACAGAGACAGAGACAGAGACAGAGACAGAGACAGAGACAGAGACAGAGACAGAGACAGAGACAGAGACAGAGACAGAGACAGAGACAGAGACAGAGACAGAGACGGAGACAGAGACAGAGACAGAGACAGCGACAAAGACAGAGACAGAGATGAAGACGGCGACGAGGACAGAGACAGGGACAGAGCCAGACACAGAAACGGAGACAGAGACAGAGACAGTGACAGAGGCAGAGACAGAGACAGAGACAGAGACAGAGACAGAGACAGAGACAGAGACAGAGACAGAGACAGAGACAGAGACAGAGACAGAGACAGAGACAGAGACAGAGACAGAGACAGAGACAGAGTCAGAGACAGAGACAGAGACAGAGACAGAGACAGAGACAGAGACAGAGACAGAGACAGAGACAGAGACAGAGACAGATACAGAGACAGAGACAGAGACAGAGCCAGAGACAGAGGCAGAGACAGAGACAGAGAGAGAGACAGATACGGGGATGGAGACAGAGGCAGAGACAGCGACAGAGACAGAGGCAGAGACGGAGACAAAGACCGAGACAGAAGCAGAGACTGAGACAGAGGCAGAGACAGAGACAGAGACAGAGACAGAGACAGAGACTGAGACAGAGACAGAGACATAGACGGAGACAAAGACCGAGACAGAGACAGAGACGGAGACCGAGGCAGAGACAGAGCCAGGGACAGAGACGGAGACAGAGACAGAGGGAGATACAGCGACAGAGACAGAGACAGAGACAGAGGCAGAGACAGAGACAGAGACAGAGACGGAGACAGAGACAGAGACACAGACAGAGACAGATACAGAGACAGAGAGAGAGACAGAGACAGAGACAGAGACAGAGACTGAGACAGAGACAGAGACATAGACGGAGACAAAGACCGAGACAGAGACAGAGACGGAGACCGAGGCAGAGACAGAGCCAGGGACAGAGACGGAGACAGAGACAGAGGGAGATACAGCGACAGAGACAGAGACAGAGACAGATGCAGAGGCAGAGACAGAGACAGAGACAGAGACAGAGACAGAGACAGAGACAGAGACAGAGACAGAGACAGAGACAGAGACAGAGACAGAGACAGAGACGGAGATAGAGGCAGAGACAGAGACAGAGACGGAGACAGAGACAGAGACAGAGACAGAGACAGAGACAGAGACAGAGACAGAGACAGAGACAGAGACAGAGGCAGAGACAGAGACAGGGACAGAGACAGAGACAGAGACAGAGACAGAGACAGAGACAGAGACAGAGACAGAGACAGAGACAGAGACAGAGACAGAGACAGAGACAGAGACAGAGACAGAGACAGAGACAGAGACAGAGACAGAGACAGCGACAGAGACAGAGACAGAGTTAGAGACAGAGAAACAGACAGAGACAGAGACGGAGATAGAGACAGAGACAGAGACAGAGACGGAGACAGAGGCAGAGACAGAGCCAGGGACAGAGACAGAGACAGAGACAGAGGGAGAGACAGCGACAGAGACAGAGACAGAGACAGAGACAGAGACAGAGACAGAGACAGAGACAGAGACAGAGACAGAGACAGAGACAGAGACAGAGACAGAGACAGAGACAGAGACAGAGACAGAGACAGAGACAGAGACAGAGACAGAGACAGAGACGGAGACAGAGACAGAGACAGAGACAGAGACAGAGACAGAGACAGAGACAGAGGGGCAGGAGACAAAGTCGGAGGCAGAGGTACAGGAGACAAAGACGGTGACAAGGACGGAGACAAAGACGGAGACAGAGACAGAGACGGGGACAGAGACAGAGACAGAGACAGAGACAGGGACAGAGACAGAGACAGAGACAGAGCCAGACACAGAAACGGAGACAGAGACAGAGACAGTGACAGAGGCAGAGACAGAGACAGAGACAGAGACAGAGACAGAGACAGAGACGGAGACAGAGGCAGAGACAGAGCCAGGGACAGAGACAGAGACAGAGACAGAGGGAGAGACAGCGACAGAGACAGAGACAGAGACAGAGACAGAGACAGAGACAGAGACAGAGACAGAGACAGAGACAGAGACAGAGACAGAGACAGAGACAGAGACAGAGACAGAGACAGAGACAGAGACAGAGACAGAGACAGAGACAGAGACAGAGACAGAGACAAAGACAGAGACGGAGACAGAGACAGAGACAGAGACAGAGACAGAGACAGAGACAGAGACAGAGACAGAGACAGAGAGAGAGACGAAGACCGAGACAGAGACTGAGACGGAGACAGAGACAGCGGCAGAGACAGGGGCGGAGACAGAGACAGAGACACAGACGGAGACAGAGACAGAGACAGAGACAGAGACAGAGACAGAGACAGAGACAGAGACAGAGACAGAGACAGAGACAGAGACAGAGACAGAGACAGAGACAGAGACAGAGACAGAGACAGAGACAGAGACAGAGACAGAGACAGAGACAGAGACTGAGACAGAGACAGAGACATAGACGGAGACAGAGACAGAGACAGAGACAGAGACAGAGACAGAGACAGAGACAGAGACAGAGACAGAGACTGAGACAGAGACAGAGACATAGACGGAGACAGAGACAGAGACAGAGACAGAGACAGAGACAGCGACAGAGACAGAGACAGAGACAGAGACAGAGATAGAGACAGAGACAGGGACAGAGACAGAGACAGAGACAGAGACAGAGACAGAGACAGAGACAGAGACAGAGTTAGAGACAGAGGAACAGACAGAGACAGAGACGGAGATAGAGACAGAGACAGAGACAGAGACGGAGACAGAGACAGAGACAGAGACGGAGACAGAGGCAGAGACAGAGACAGAGACAGAGACAGAGACAGAGACAGAGACAGAGACAGGGACAGAGACAGAGACAGAGACAGAGGCAGAGACAGAGACAGAGACAGAGACAGAGACAGAGACAGAGACAGAGACAGAGACAGAGACAGCGACAGAGACAGAGACAGAGACAGATACAGAGACAGAGACAGAGACAGAGACATAGACGGAGACAGAGACAGAGACAGAGACAGAGACAGAGACAGAGGCAGAGACAGAGACAGAGACAGAGACAGAGACAGAGACAGAGACAGAGACAGAGACAGAGACAGAGACAGAGACAGAAACAGAGACAGAGACAGAGACAGAGACAGATACGGGTACGGAGACAGAGGCAGAGACAGCGACAGAGACAGAGGCAGAGACGGAGACAAAGACCGAGACAAACGCAGAGACTGAGACAGAGGATGAGGCAGAGACAGATACAGAGACAGAGACAGAGACAGAGACAGAGACAGAGACAGAGACAGAGACAGAGACAGAGACAGAGACAGAGACAGAAACAGAGACAGAGACAGAGACAGAGGCAGAGACAGAGACAGAGACAGAGACAGAGACAGAGGCAGAGACAGAGATAGAGACAGAGACAGAGACAGAGACAGAGACAGGGACAGAGACAGAGACAGAGACAGAGACAGAGACAGAGTTAGAGACAGAGAAACAGACAGAGACAGAGACGGAGATAGAGACAGAGACAGAGACAGAGACGGAGACAGAGACAGAGACAGAGACGGAGACAGAGGCAGAGACAGAGGCAGGGACAGAGACAGACAGAGAGACTGAGGGAGAGACAGCGACAGAGACAGAGACGGAGACAGAGACAGAGACAGAAACAGAGAAAGAGACAGAGACAGAGACAGAGACAGAGACGGAGACAGAGACAGAGACACAGACAGAGGCAGAGACAGAGACAGAGAGAGAGACAGAGACAGAGACAGAGACAGAGACTGACACAGAGACAGAGACATAGACGGAGACAAAGACCGAGACAGAGACAGAGACGGAGACCGAGGCAGAGACAGAGCCAGGGACAGAGACGGAGACAGAGACAGATGGAGATACAGCGACAGAGACAGAGACAGAGACAGATGCAGAGGCAGAGACAGAGACAGAGACAGAGACAGAGACAGAGACAGAGACAGAGACAGAGACAGAGACAGAGACAGAGACAGAGACAGAGACAGAGACAGAGACAGAGACAGAGACAGAGACAGAGACAGAGACAGAGACAGAGACAGAGACATAGACAGAGACAGAGACAGCGACAGAGACAGAGACAGAGACAGAGACAGAGATAGAGACAGAGACAGAGACAGAGACAGAGACGGAGACAGAGTCAGAGACAGAGACAGAGACAGAGACAGAGTTAGAGACAGAGACAGAGACGGAGATAGAGACAGAGACAGAGACAGAGACGGAGACAGAGACAGAGACAGAGACAGAGACAGAGACAGAGACAGAGACAGAGACAGAGACAGAGACAGAGACAGAGGCAGAGACAGAGACAGAGACAGAGACAGAGACAGAGACAGAGACAGAGACAGAGACAGAGACAGAGACAGAGACAGAGACAGAGACAGAGACAGAGACAGAGACAGAGACAGAGACAGAGACAGAGACAGAGACAGAGACAGCGACAGAGACAGAAACAGAGACAGATACAGAGACAGAGACAGAGACAGAGACAGAGACATAGACGGAGACAGAGACAGAGACAGAGACAGAGACAGAGACAGAGACAGAGAGAGAGACGAAGACCGAGACAGAGACATAGACGGAGACAAAGACCGAGACAGAGACAGAGACGGAGACAGAGGCAGAGGCAGAGACAGAGACAGAGACCGAGACAGAGACAGAGACAGAGACAGAGACAGAGACAGAGACAGAGACAGAGACAGAGACAGAGACAGAGACAGAGACAGAGACAGAGACAGAGACAGAGACGAAGACCGAGACAGAGACTGAGACGGAGACAGAGACAGCGGCAGAGACAGGGGCGGAGACAGAGACAGAGACACAGACGGAGACAGAGACAGAGACAGAGACATAGACGGAGACAGAGTCAGAGACAGAGACAGAGACAGAGACAGAGACAGAGACAGAGACAGAGAGAGAGACGAAGACCGAGACAGAGACATAGACGGAGACAAAGACCGAGACAGAGACAGAGACGGAGACAGAGGCAGAGGCAGAGACAGAGACAGAGACAGAGACAGAGACAGAGACAGAGACAGAGACAGAGACAGAGACAGAGACAGAGACAGAGACAGAGACGGAGACAGAGACAGAGACAGAGACAGAGACAGAGACAGAGACAGAGACAGAGACAGAGAGAGAGACGAAGACCGAGACAGAGACTGAGACGGAGACAGAGACAGCGGCAGAGACAGGGGCGGAGACAGAGACAGAGACACAGACGGAGACAGAGACAGAGACAGAGACAGAGACAGAGACAGAGACCGAGACAGAGACAGAGACAGAGACAGAGACTGAGACAGAGACAGAGACATAGACGGAGACAGAGACAGAGACAGAGACAGAGACAGAGACAGAGACAGAGACAGAGACAGAGACAGAGACAGCGACAGAGACAGAGACAGAGACAGAGACAGAGATAGAGACAGAGAAAGAGACAGAGACAGAGACAGAGACAGAGACAGAGACAGAGACAGAGACGGAGACAAAGACCGAGACAGAGACAGAGACGGAGACAGAGGCAGAGGCAGAGACAGAGACAGAGACAGAGACAGAGACAGAGACAGAGACAGAGACAGAGACAGAGACAGAGACAGAGACAGAGACAGAGACAGAGACGAAGACCGAGACAGAGACTGAGACGGAGACAGAGACAGCGGCAGAGACAGGGGCGGAGACAGAGACAGAGACACAGACGGAGACAGAGACAGAGACAGAGACAGAGACAGAGACAGAGACAGAGGCAGAGACAGAGACAGAGACAGAGACAGAGACAGAGACAGAGACAGAGACAGAGACAGAGAGAGAGACGAAGACCGAGACAGAGACATAGACGGAGACCAAGACCGAGACAGAGACAGAGACGGAAACAGAGGCAGAGGCAGAGACAGAGACAGAGACAGAGACAGAGACAGAGACAGAGACAGAGACAGAGACAGAGACAGAGACAGAGACAGAGACAGAGACAGAGACAGAGACAGAGACAGAGACAGAGACAGAGACAGAGACGAAGACCGAGACAGAGACTGAGACGGAGACAGAGACAGCGGCAGAGACAGGGGCGGAGACAGAGACAGAGACACAGACGGAGACAGAGACAGAGACAGAGACAGATACAGAGACAGAGACAGAGACAGAGACATAGACGGAGACAGAGACAGAGACAGAGACAGAGACAGAGACAGAGGCAGAGACAGAGACAGAGACAGAGACAGAGACAGAGACAGAGACAGAGACAGAGACAGAGACAGAGACAGAGACGGAGACTGAGGCAGAGACAGAGCCAGGGACAGAGACAGAGACAGAGACAGAGGGAGAGACAGCGACAGAGACAGAGACAGAGACAGAGACAGAGACAGAGACAGAGACAGATACAGAGACAGAGACAGAGACAGAGACAGAGACAGAGACAGAGACAGAAACAGAGAAAGAGACAGAGACAGAGACAGAGACAGAGACGGAGGCAGAGACAGAGACACAGACAGAGACAGAGACAGAGACAGAGAGAGAGACAGAGACAGAGACAGAGACAGAGACTGAGACAGAGACAGAGACATAGACGGAGACAAAGACCGAGACAGAGACAGAGACAGAGACGGAGACCGAGGCAGAGACAGAGCCAGGGACAGAGACGGAGACAGAGACAGAGGGAGATACAGCGACAGAGACAGAGACAGAGACAGATGCAGAGGCAGAGACAGAGACAGAGACAGAGACAGAGACAGAGTCAGAGACAGAGACAGACACAGAGACAGAGACAGAGACAGAGACAGAGAAAGAGACAGAGACAGAGACAGAGACAGAGACAGAGACAGAGACAGAGACAGAGACAGAGTTAGAGACAGAGAAACAGACAGAGACAGAGTCGGAGATAGAGACAGAGACAGAGACAGAGACGGAGACAGAGGCAGAGACAGAGCCAGGGACAGAGACAGAGACAGAGACAGAGGGAGAGACAGCGACAGAGACAGAGACAGAGACAGAGACAGAGACAGAGACAGAGCCAGACACAGAAACGGAGACAGAGACAGAGACAGTGACAGAGGCAGAGACAGAGACAGAGACAGAGACAGAGACAGAGACAGAGACAGAGACAGAGACAGAGACAGAGACAGAGACAGAGACAGAGACAGAGACAGAGACAGAGACAGAGACAGAGACAGAGACAGAGACAGAGACAGAGACAGAGACAGAGACAAAGACAGAGACGGAGACAGAGACAGAGACAGAGACAGAGACAGAGACAGAGACAGAGACAGAGACAGAGACAGAGAGAGAGACGAAGACCGAGACAGAGACTGAGACGGAGACAGAGACAGCGGCAGAGACAGGGGCGGAGACAGAGACAGAGACACAGACGGAGACAGAGACAGAGACAGAGACGGAGACAGAGACAGAGACAGAGACAGAGACAGAGACAGAGACAGAGACAGAGACAGAGACAGAGACAGAGACAGAGACAGAGACAGAGACAGAGACAGAGACAGAGACTGAGACAGAGACAGAGACATAGACGGAGACAGAGACAGAGACAGAGACAGAGACAGAGACAGAGACAGAGACAGAGACAGAGACTGAGACAGAGACAGAGACATAGACGGAGACAGAGACAGAGACAGAGACAGAGACAGAGACAGAGACAGCGACAGAGACAGAGACAGAGACAGAGACAGAGATAGAGACAGAGACAGAGACAGAGACAGAGACAGAGACAGAGACAGAGACAGAGACAGAGACAGAGACAGAGACAGAGTTAGAGACAGAGAAACAGACAGAGACAGAGACGGAGATAGAGACAGAGACAGAGACAGAGACGGAGACAGAGACAGAGACAGAGACGGAGACAGAGACAGAGACAGAGACAGAGACAGAGACAGAGACAGAGACAGAGACAGAGAGAGAGACGAAGACCGAGACAGAGACTGAGACAGAGACAGAGACAGAGACAGAGACAGAGACAGAGACAGAGTTAGAGACAGAGAAACAGACAGAGACAGAGACGGAGATAGAGACAGAGACAGAGACAGAGACGGAGACAGAGACAGAGACAGAGACGGAGACAGAGACAGAGACAGAGACAGAGACAGAGACAGAGACAGAGACAGAGACAGAGAGAGAGACGAAGACCGAGACAGAGACTGAGACGGAGACAGAGACAGCGGCAGAGACAGGGGCGGAGACAGAGACAGAGACACAGACGGAGACAGAGACAGAGACAGAGACAGAGACAGAGACAGAGACAGAGACAGAGACAGAGACAGAGACAGAGACAGAGACAGAGACAGAGACGGAGACTGAGACAGAGACAGAGACAGAGACAGAGAAAGAGACAGAGACAGAGACAGAGACAGAGACAGAGACAGAGACAGAGTTAGAGACAGAGAAACAGACAGAGACAGAGACGGAGATAGAGACAGAGACAGAGACAGAGACGGAGACAGAGGCAGAGACAGAGCCAGGGACAGAGACAGAGACAGAGACAGAGGGAGAGACAGCGACAGAGACAGAGACAGAGACAGAGACAGAGACAGAGACAGAGACAGAGACAGAGACAGAGACAGAGACAGAGACAGAGACAGAGACAGAGACAGAGACAGAGACAGAGACAGAGACAGAGACGGAGACAGAGACAGAGACAGAGACAGAGACAGAGACAGAGACAGAGACAGAGGGGCAGGAGACAAAGTCGGAGGCAGAGGTACAGGAGACAAAGACGGTGACAAGGACGGAGACAAAGACGGAGACAGAGACAGAGACGGGGACAGAGACAGAGACAGAGACAGAGACAGGGACAGAGACAGAGACAGAGACAGAGCCAGACACAGAAACGGAGACAGAGACAGAGACAGTGACAGAGGCAGAGACAGAGACAGAGACAGAGACAGAGACAGAGACAGAGACGGAGACAGAGGCAGAGACAGAGCCAGGGACAGAGACAGAGACAGAGACAGAGGGAGAGACAGCGACAGAGACAGAGACAGAGACAGAGACAGAGACAGAGACAGAGACAGAGACAGAGACAGAGACAGAGACAGAGACAGAGACAGAGACAGAGACAGAGACAGAGACAGAGACAGAGACAGAGACAGAGACAAAGACAGAGACGGAGACAGAGACAGAGACAGAGACAGAGACAGAGACAGAGACAGAGACAGAGACAGAGACAGAGAGAGAGACGAAGACCGAGACAGAGACTGAGACGGAGACAGAGACAGCGGCAGAGACAGGGGCGGAGACAGAGACAGAGACACAGACGGAGACAGAGACAGAGACAGAGACAGAGACAGAGACAGAGACAGAGACAGAGACAGAGACAGAGACAGAGACAGAGACAGAGACAGAGACAGAGACAGAGACAGAGACAGAGACTGAGACAGAGACAGAGACATAGACGGAGACAGAGACAGAGACAGAGACAGAGACAGAGACAGAGACAGAGACAGAGACAGAGACTGAGACAGAGACAGAGACATAGACGGAGACAGAGACAGAGACAGAGACAGAGACAGAGACAGCGACAGAGACAGAGACAGAGACAGAGGCAGAGATAGAGACAGAGACAGAGACAGAGACAGAGACAGAGACAGAGACAGAGACAGAGACAGAGACAGAGACAGAGACAGAGACAGAGTTAGAGACAGAGGAACAGACAGAGACAGAGACGGAGATAGAGACAGAGACAGAGACAGAGACGGAGACAGAGGCAGAGACAGAGACGGAGACAGAGGCAGAGACAGAGACAGAGACAGAGACAGAGACAGAGACAGAGACAGAGACAGGGACAGAGACAGAGACAGAGACAGAGGCAGAGACAGAGACAGAGACAGAGACAGAGACAGAGACAGAGACAGAGACAGAGACAGAGACAGAGACAGAGACAGAGACAGAGACAGCGACAGAGACAGAGACAGAGACAGATACAGAGACAGAGACAGAGACAGAGACATAGACGGAGACAGAGACAGAGACAGAGACAGAGACAGAGACAGAGGCAGAGACAGAGACAGAGACAGAGACAGAGACAGAGACAGAGACAGAGACAGAGACAGAGACAGAGACAGAGACAGAGACAGAAACAGAGACAGAGACAGAGACAGAGACAGATACGGGTACGGAGACAGAGGCAGAGACAGCGACAGAGACAGAGGCAGAGACGGAGACAAAGACCGAGACAAACGCAGAGACTGAGACAGAGGATGAGGCAGAGACAGATACAGAGACAGAGACAGAGACAGAGACAGAGACAGAGACAGAGACAGAGACAGAGACAGAGACAGAGACAGAAACAGAGACAGAGACAGAGACAGAGGCAGAGGCAGAGACAGAGACAGAGACAGAGACAGAGGCAGAGACAGAGATAGAGACAGAGACAGAGACAGAGACAGAGACAGGGACAGAGACAGAGACAGAGACAGAGACAGAGACAGAGTTAGAGACAGAGAAACAGACAGAGACAGAGACGGAGATAGAGACAGAGACAGAGACAGAGACGGAGACAGAGACAGAGACAGAGACGGAGACAGAGGCAGAGACAGAGGCAGGGACAGAGGCAGACAGAGAGACTGAGGGAGAGACAGCGACAGAGACAGAGACGGAGACAGAGACGGAGACAGAGACAGAGACACAGACAGAGGCAGAGACAGAGACAGAGAGAGAGACAGAGACAGAGACAGAGACAGAGACTGACACAGAGACAGAGACATAGACGGAGACAAAGACCGAGACAGAGACAGAGACGGAGACCGAGGCAGAGACAGAGCCAGGGACAGAGACGGAGACAGAGACAGATGGAGATACAGCGACAGAGACAGAGACAGAGACAGATGCAGAGGCAGAGACAGAGACAGAGACAGAGACAGAGACAGAGACAGAGACAGAGTCAGAGACAGAGACAGAGACAGAGACAGAGAAACAGACAGAGACAGAGACGGAGATAGAGACAGAGACAGAGACAGAGACGGAGACAGAGACAGAGACAGAGACGGAGACAGAGACAGAGACAGAGACAGAGACAGAGACAGAGACAGAGACAGAGACAGAGAGAGAGACGAAGACCGAGACAGAGACTGAGACGGAGACAGAGACAGCGGCAGAGACAGGGGCGGAGACAGAGACAGAGACACAGACGGAGACAGAGACAGAGACAGAGACAGAGACAGAGACAGAGACAGAGACAGAGACAGAGACAGAGACAGAGACAGAGACAGAGACAGAGACGGAGACTGAGACAGAGACAGAGACAGAGACAGAGAAAGAGACAGAGACAGAGACAGAGACAGAGACAGAGACAGAGACAGAGTTAGAGACAGAGAAACAGACAGAGACAGAGACGGAGATAGAGACAGAGACAGAGACAGAGACGGAGACAGAGGCAGAGACAGAGCCAGGGACAGAGACAGAGACAGAGACAGAGGGAGAGACAGCGACAGAGACAGAGACAGAGACAGAGACAGAGACAGAGACAGAGACAGAGACAGAGACATAGACAGAGACAGAGACAGAGACAGAGACAGAGACAGAGACAGAGACAGAGACAGAGACAGAGACAGAGACAGAGACGGAGACAGAGACAGAGACAGAGACAGAGACAGAGACAGAGACAGAGACAGAGGGGCAGGAGACAAAGTCGGAGGCAGAGGTACAGGAGACAAAGACGGTGACAAGGACGGAGACAAAGACGGAGACAGAGACAGAGACGGGGACAGAGACAGAGACAGAGACAGAGACAGGGACAGAGACAGAGACAGAGACAGAGCCAGACACAGAAACGGAGACAGAGACAGAGACAGTGACAGAGGCAGAGACAGAGACAGAGACAGAGACAGAGACAGAGACAGAGACGGAGACAGAGGCAGAGACAGAGCCAGGGACAGAGACAGAGACAGAGACAGAGGGAGAGACAGCGACAGAGACAGAGACAGAGACAGAGACAGAGACAGAGACAGAGACAGAGACAGAGACAGAGACAGAGACAGAGACAGAGACAGAGACAGAGACAGAGACAGAGACAGAGACAGAGACAGAGACAGAGACAGAGACAGAGACAAAGACAGAGACGGAGACAGAGACAGAGACAGAGACAGAGACAGAGACAGAGACAGAGACAGAGACAGAGACAGAGAGAGAGACGAAGACCGAGACAGAGACTGAGACGGAGACAGAGACAGCGGCAGAGACAGGGGCGGAGACAGAGACAGAGACACAGACGGAGACAGAGACAGAGACAGAGACAGAGACAGAGACAGAGACAGAGACAGAGACAGAGACAGAGACAGAGACAGAGACAGAGACAGAGACAGAGACAGAGACTGAGACAGAGACAGAGACATAGACGGAGACAGAGACAGAGACAGAGACAGAGACAGAGACAGAGACAGAGACAGAGGCAGAGACAGAGATAGAGACAGAGACAGAGACAGAGACAGAGACAGGGACAGAGACAGAGACAGAGACAGAGACAGAGACAGAGTTAGAGACAGAGAAACAGACAGAGACAGAGACGGAGATAGAGACAGAGACAGAGACAGAGACGGAGACAGAGACAGAGACAGAGACGGAGACAGAGGCAGAGACAGAGGCAGGGACAGAGACAGACAGAGAGACTGAGGGAGAGACAGCGACAGAGACAGAGACGGAGACAGAGACAGAGACAGAAACAGAGAAAGAGACAGAGACAGAGACAGAGACAGAGACGGAGACAGAGACAGAGACACAGACAGAGGCAGAGACAGAGACAGAGAGAGAGACAGAGACAGAGACAGAGACAGAGACTGACACAGAGACAGAGACATAGACGGAGACAAAGACCGAGACAGAGACAGAGACGGAGACCGAGGCAGAGACAGAGCCAGGGACAGAGACGGAGACAGAGACAGATGGAGATACAGCGACAGAGACAGAGACAGAGACAGATGCAGAGGCAGAGACAGAGACAGAGACAGAGACAGAGACAGAGACAGAGACAGAGTCAGAGACAGAGACAGAGACAGAGACAGAGACAGAGACAGAGACAGAGACAGAGACAGAGACAGAGACAGAGACAGAGACAGAGACAGAGAGAGAGACCGAGACAGAGACAGAGACAGAGACTGAGACAGAGACAGAGACATAGACGGAGAAAAAGACCGAGACAGAGACGGAGACAGAGACAGAGACAGAGACAGAGACAGAGACAGAGACAGAGACAGAGACAGAGACAGAGACAGAGACAGAGAGAGAGACAGAGACAGAGACAGAGACAGAGACTGAGACAGAGACAGAGACATAGACGGAGACAAAGACCGAGACAGAGACGGAGACAGAGACAGAGACAGAGACTGAGACAGAGACAGAGACAGAGACAGAGACAGAGACAGAGACGGAGATAGAGACAGAGACAGAGACAGAGACGGAGACAGAGACAGAGACAGAGACGGAGACAGAGGCAGAGACAGAGGCAGGGACAGAGACAGACAGAGAGACTGAGGGAGAGACAGCGACAGAGACAGAGACGGAGACAGAGACAGAGACAGAAACAGAGAAAGAGACAGAGACAGAGACAGAGACAGAGACGGAGACAGAGACAGAGACACAGACAGAGGCAGAGACAGAGACAGAGAGAGAGACAGAGACAGAGACAGAGACAGAGACTGACACAGAGACAGAGACATAGACGGAGACAAAGACCGAGACAGAGACAGAGACGGAGACCGAGGCAGAGACAGAGCCAGGGACAGAGACGGAGACAGAGACAGATGGAGATACAGCGACAGAGACAGAGACAGAGACAGATGCAGAGGCAGAGACAGAGACAGAGACAGAGACAGAGACAGAGACAGAGACAGAGTCAGAGACAGAGACAGAGACAGAGACAGAGACAGAGACAGAGACAGAGACAGAGACAGAGACAGAGACAGAGACAGAGACAGAGACAGAGAGAGAGACCGAGACAGAGACAGAGACAGAGACTGAGACAGAGACAGAGACATAGACGGAGAAAAAGACCGAGACAGAGACGGAGACAGAGACAGAGACAGAGACAGAGACAGAGACAGAGACAGAGACAGAGACAGAGACAGAGACAGAGACAGAGAGAGAGACAGAGACAGAGACAGAGACAGAGACTGAGACAGAGACAGAGACATAGACGGAGACAAAGACCGAGACAGAGACGGAGACAGAGACAGAGACAGAGACTGAGACAGAGACAGAGACAGAGACAGAGACATAGACGGAGACAAAGACCGAGACAGAGACAGAGACGGAGACAGAGGCAGAGACAGAAACAGAGAAAGAGACAGAGACAGAGACAGAGACAGAGACGGAGACAGAGACAGAGACACAGACAGAGGCAGAGACAGAGACAGAGAGAGAGACAGAGACAGAGACAGAGACAGAGACTGACACAGAGACAGAGACATAGACGGAGACAAAGACCGAGACAGAGACAGAGACGGAGACCGAGGCAGAGACAGAGCCAGGGACAGAGACGGAGACAGAGACAGATGGAGATACAGCGACAGAGACAGAGACAGAGACAGGTGCAGAGGCAGAGACAGAGACAGAGACAGAGACAGACACAGAGACAGAGACAGAGACAGAGACAGAGACAGAGACAGAGACAGAGACAGAGACAGAGACAGAGACAGAGACAGAGACAGAGACAGAGACAGAGACAGAGACAGAGACAGAGACAGTGACAGAGACAGAGACAGAGACAGAGACAGAGGCAGAGACAGAGACAGAGACAGAGACAGAGACAGAGACAGAGACAGAGACGGAGACAGAGACAGAGACAGAGACGGAGACAGAGGCAGAGACAGAGACAGAGACAGAGACAGAGACATAGACGGAGACAGAGACAGAGACAGAGACAGAGACAGAGACAGAGACAGAGACAGAGACAGAGACAGAGACAGAGAGAGAGACCGAGACAGAGACAGAGACAGAGACTGAGACAGAGACAGAGACATAGACGGAGACAAAGACCGAGACAGAGACGGAGACAGAGACAGAGACAGAGACAGAGACAGAGACAGAGACAGACACAGAGACAGAGACAGAGACAGAGACAGAGACAGAGACAGAGACAGAGACAGAGACAGAGACAGAGACAGAGACAGAGACAGAGACAGAGACAGAGACAGAGACAGAGACAGAGACAGGGACAGAGACAGAGACAGAGACAGAGACAGAGACAGAGTTAGAGACAGAGAAACAGACAGAGACAGAGACGGAGATAGAGACAGCGACAGAGACAGAGACAGAGACAGAGACAGAGACAGAGACAGAAACAGAGACAGAGACAGAGACAGAGACAGATACGGGTACGGAGACAGAGGCAGAGACAGCGACAGAGACAGAGGCAGAGACGGAGACAAAGACCGAGACAAACGCAGAGACTGAGACAGAGGATGAGGCAGAGACAGATACAGAGACAGAGACAGAGACAGAGACAGAGACAGAGACAGAGACAGAGACAGAGACAGAGACAGAGACAGAAACAGAGACAGAGACAGAGACAGAGGCAGAGGCAGAGACAGAGACAGAGACAGAGACAGAGGCAGAGACAGAGATAGAGACAGAGACAGAGACAGAGACAGAGACAGGGACAGAGACAGAGACAGAGACAGAGACAGAGACAGAGTTAGAGACAGAGAAACAGACAGAGACAGAGACGGAGATAGAGACAGAGACAGAGACAGAGACGGAGACAGAGACAGAGACAGAGACGGAGACAGAGGCAGAGACAGAGGCAGGGACAGAGACAGACAGAGAGACTGAGGGAGAGACAGCGACAGAGACAGAGACGGAGACAGAGACAGAGACAGAAACAGAGAAAGAGACAGAGACAGAGACAGAGACAGAGACGGAGACAGAGACAGAGACACAGACAGAGGCAGAGACAGAGACAGAGAGAGAGACAGAGACAGAGACAGAGACAGAGACTGACACAGAGACAGAGACATAGACGGAGACAAAGACCGAGACAGAGACAGAGACGGAGACCGAGGCAGAGACAGAGCCAGGGACAGAGACGGAGACAGAGACAGATGGAGATACAGCGACAGAGACAGAGACAGAGACAGATGCAGAGGCAGAGACAGAGACAGAGACAGAGACAGAGACAGAGACAGAGTCAGAGACAGAGACAGAGACAGAGACAGAGACAGAGACAGAGACAGAGACAGAGACAGAGACAGAGACAGAGACAGAGAGAGAGACCGAGACAGAGACAGAGACAGAGACTGAGACAGAGACAGAGACATAGACGGAGACAAAGACCGAGACAGAGACGGAGACAGAGACAGAGACAGAGACAGAGACAGAGACAGAGACAGAGACAGAGACAGAGACAGAGACAGAGAGAGAGACAGAGACAGAGACAGAGACAGAGACTGAGACAGAGACAGAGACATAGACGGAGACAAAGACCGAGACAGAGACGGAGACAGAGACAGAGACAGAGACTGAGACAGAGACAGAGACAGAGACAGAGACATAGACGGAGACAAAGACCGAGACAGAGACAGAGACGGAGACAGAGGCAGAGACAGAAACAGAGAAAGAGACAGAGACAGAGACAGAGACAGAGACGGAGACAGAGACAGAGACACAGACAGAGGCAGAGACAGAGACAGAGAGAGAGACAGAGACAGAGACAGAGACAGAGACTGACACAGAGACAGAGACATAGACGGAGACAAAGACCGAGACAGAGACAGAGACGGAGACCGAGGCAGAGACAGAGCCAGGGACAGAGACGGAGACAGAGACAGATGGAGATACAGCGACAGAGACAGAGACAGAGACAGATGCAGAGGCAGAGACAGAGACAGAGACAGAGACAGACACAGAGACAGAGACAGAGACAGAGACAGAGACAGAGACAGAGACAGAGACAGAGACAGAGACAGAGACAGAGACAGAGACAGAGACAGAGACAGAGACAGAGACAGAGACAGAGACAGAGACAGAGACAGTGACAGAGACAGAGACAGAGACAGAGACAGAGACAGAGACAGAGACAGAGACAGAGACAGAGACAGAGACAGAGACGGAGACAGAGACAGAGACAGAGACGGAGACAGAGGCAGAGACAGAGACAGAGACAGAGACAGAGACATAGACGGAGACAGAGACAGAGACAGAGACAGAGACAGAGACAGAGAGAGAGACAGCGACAGAGACAGAGACAGAGACAGAGACAGAGACAGAGACAGCGACAGAGACAGAGACAGAGACAGAGGCAGAGACAGAGATAGAGAGAGAGACAGAGACAGAGACAGAGACAGGGACAGAGACGGAGACAGAGACAGAGACAGAGACAGAGTTAGAGACAGAGAAACAGACAGAGACAGAGACAGAGAGAGAGACAGAGACAGAGACAGAGACAGAGACTGACACAGAGACAGAGACATAGACGGAGACAAAGACCGAGACAGAGACAGAGACAGAGACAGAGACGGAGATAGAGACAGAGACAGAGACAGAGACGGAGACAGAGACAGAGACAGAGACGGAGACAGAGGCAGAGACAGAGGCAGGGACAGAGACAGACAGAGAGACTGAGGGAGAGACAGCGACAGAGACAGAGACAGAAACAGAGAAAGAGACAGAGACAGAGACAGAGACAGAGACGGAGACAGAGACAGAGACACAGACAGAGACAGAGACAGAGACAGAGACAGAGACAGAGACAGAGACAGAGACAGAGACAGAGACAGAGAGAGAGACAGAGACAGAGACAGAGACAGAGACTGAGACAGAGACAGAGACATAGACGGAGACAAAGACCGAGACAGAGACGGAGACAGAGACAGAGACAGAGACTGAGACAGAGACAGAGACAGAGACAGAGACATAGACGGAGACAAAGACCGAGACAGAGACAGAGACGGAGACAGAGGCAGAGACAGAAACAGAGAAAGAAACAGAGACAGAGACAGAGACAGAGACGGAGACAGAGACAGAGACACAGACAGAGGCAGAGACAGAGACAGAGAGAGAGACAGAGACAGAGACAGAGACAGAGACTGACACAGAGACAGAGACATAGACGGAGACAAAGACCGAGACAGAGACAGAGACGGAGACCGAGGCAGAGACAGAGCCAGGGACAGAGACGGAGACAGAGACAGATGGAGATACAGCGACAGAGACAGAGACAGAGACAGATGCAGAGGCAGAGACAGAGACAGAGACAGAGACAGACACAGAGACAGAGACAGAGACAGAGACAGAGACAGAGACAGAGACAGAGACAGAGACAGAGACAGAGACAGAGACAGAGACAGAGACAGAGACAGAGACAGAGACAGAGACAGAGACAGAGACAGAGACAGAGACAGAGACAGAGACAGAGACAGAGACAGTGACAGAGACAGAGACAGAGACAGAGACAGAGACAGAGACAGAGACAGAGACAGAGACAGAGACAGAGACAGAGACAGAGACGGAGACAGAGACAGAGACAGAGACGGAGACAGAGGCAGAGACAGAGACAGAGACAGAGACAGAGACATAGACGGAGACAGAGACAGAGACAGAGACAGAGACAGAGACAGAGACAGAGACAGAGACAGCGACAGAGACAGAGACAGAGACAGAGACAGAGACAGAGACAGCGACAGAGACAGAGACAGAGGCAGAGACAGAGATAGAGACAGAGACAGAGACAGAGACAGAGACAGGGACAGAGACGGAGACAGAGACAGAGACAGAGACAGAGTTAGAGACAGAGAAACAGACAGAGACAGAGACAGAGAGAGAGACAGAGACAGAGACAGAGACAGAGACTGACACAGAGACAGAGACATAGACGGAGACAAAGACCGAGACAGAGACAGAGACGGAGACCGAGGCAGAGACAGAGCCAGGGACAGAGACGGAGACAGAGACAGATGGAGATACAGCGACAGAGACAGAGACAGAGACAGATGCAGAGGCAGAGACAGAGACAGAGACAGAGACAGAGACAGAGACAGAGACAGAGACAGAGACAGAGACAGAGACAGAGACAGAGACAGAGACAGAGACAGAGACAGAGACAGAGACAGAGACAGAGACAGAGACAGAGACAGAGACAGAGACAGTGACAGAGACAGAGACAGAGACAGAGACAGAGACAGAGACAGAGACGGAGACAGAGACAGAGACAGAGACGGAGACAGAGGCAGAGATAGAGACAGAGACAGAGACAGAGACAGAGACAGAGACAGAGACAGAGACAGAGACAGGGACAGAGACAGAGACAGAGACAGAGGCAGAGACAGAGACAGAGACGGAGACAGAGACAGAGACAGAGACAGAGACAGAGACAGAGACAGAGACAGAGACAGAGACAGAGACAGAGACAGAGACAGAGGCAGAGACAGAGGCAGAGACAGAGACAGAGACAGAGACAGAGACAGAGACAGAGACAGAGACAGAGACAGAGACAGAGACAGAGACAGAGACAGAGACAGAGACATAGACGGAGACAGAGACAGAGACAGAGACAGAGACAGAGACAGAGACAGAGACAGCGACGGAGACAGAGACAGAGACAGCGACAGAGACAGAGACAGAGGCAGAGACAGAGATAGAGACAGAGACAGAGACAGAGACAGAGACAGGGACAGAGACGGAGACAGAGACAGAGACAGAGACAGAGTTAGAGACAGAGAAACAGACAGAGACAGAGACGGAGATAGAGACAGAGACAGAGACAGAGACGGAGACAGAGACAGAGACAGAGACGGAGACAGAGGCAGAGACAGAGGCAGGGACAGAGACAGACAGAGAGACTGAGGGAGAGACAGCGACAGAGACAGAGACGGAGACAGAGACAGAGACAGAGACAGAGACAGAGACAGAGACAGAGACAGAGACAGAGACAGAGACAGAGACAGAGACAGAGACATAGACGGAGACAGAGACAGAGACAGAGACATAGACAGAGACAGAGACAGAGACAGCGACGGAGACAGAGACAGAGACAGCGACAGAGACAGAGACAGAGGCAGAGACAGAGATAGAGACAGAGACAGAGACCGAGGCAGAGACAGAGCCAGGGACAGAGACGGAGACAGAGACAGATGGAGATACAGCGACAGAGACAGAGACAGAGACAGATGCAGAGGCAGAGACAGAGACAGAGACAGAGACAGAGACAGAGACAGAGACAGAGACAGAGACAGAGACAGAGACAGAGACAGAGACAGAGACAGAGACAGAGACAGAGACAGAGACAGAGACAGAGACAGAGACAGAGACAGAGACAGAGACAGAGACAGTGACAGAGACAGAGACAGAGACAGAGACAGAGACAGAGACAGAGACAGAGACAGAGACAGAGACAGAGACGGAGACAGAGACAGAGACAGAGACGGAGACAGAGGCAGAGATAGAGACAGAGACAGAGACAGAGACAGAGACAGAGACAGAGACAGAGACAGAGACAGAGACAGAGACAGAGACAGAGACAGAGACAGAGACAGAGACAGAGACAGAGACAGAGACAGAGACAGAGACAGAGACAGAGACAGAGACAGAGACAGAGACAGAGACAGAGACAGAGACAGAGACATAGACGGAGACAGAGACAGAGACAGAGACAGAGACAGAGACAGAGACAGAGACAGCGACGGAGACAGAGACAGAGACAGCGACAGAGACAGAGACAGAGGCAGAGACAGAGATAGAGACAGAGACAGAGACAGAGACAGAGACAGGGACAGCGACGGAGACAGAGACAGAGACAGAGACAGAGTTAGAGACAGAGAAACAGACAGAGACAGAGACGGAGATAGAGACAGAGACAGAGACAGAGACGGAGACAGAGACAGAGACAGAGACGGAGACAGAGGCAGAGACAGAGGCAGGGACAGAGACAGACAGAGAGACTGAGGGAGAGACAGCGACAGAGACAGAGACGGAGACAGAGACAGAGACAGAAACAGAGAAAGAGACAGAGACAGAGACAGAGACAGAGACGGAGACAGAGACAGAGACACAGACAGAGGCAGAGACAGAGACAGAGAGAGAGACAGAGACAGAGACAGAGACAGAGACTGAGACTGAGACAGAGACAGAGACATAGACGGAGACAAAGACCGAGACAGAGACAGAGACGGAGACCGAGGCAGAGACAGAGCCAGGGACAGAGACGGAGACAGAGACAGATGGAGATACAGCGACAGAGACAGAGACAGATGCAGAGGCAGAGACAGAGACAGAGACAGAGACAGAGACAGAGACAGAGACAGAGACAGAGACAGAGACAGAGACAGAGACAGAGACAGAGACAGAGACAGAGACAGAGACAGAGACAGAGACAGAGACAGAGACAGAGACAGAGACAGAGACAGAGACAGAGACAGAGACAGAGACAGAGACAGAGACGGAGACGGAGACAGAGACAGAGACAGAGACGGAGACAGAGGCAGAGACAGAGACAGAGACAGAGACAGAGACAGAGACAGAGACAGAGACAGAGACAGAGACAGAGACAGAGACAGAGACAGAGACAGAGACAGAGACAGAGACAGACAGAGAGACTGAGGGAGAGACAGCGACAGAGACAGAGACAGAGACAGAAACAGAGAAAGAGACAGAGACAGAGACAGAGACAGAGACGGAGACAGAGACAGAGACACAGACAGAGGCAGAGACAGAGACAGAGAGAGAGACAGAGACAGAGACAGAGACAGAGACTGAGACAGAGACAGAGACATAGACGGAGACAAAGACGGAGACAGAGACAGAGACGGAGACCGAGGCAGAGACAGAGCCAGGGACAGAGACAGAGACAGAGACAGATGCAGAGGCAGAGACAGAGACAGAGACAGAGACAGAGACAGAGACAGAGACAGAGACAGAGACAGAGACAGAGACAGAGACAGAGACAGAGACAGAGACAGAGACAGAGACAGAGACAGAGACAGAGACAGAGACAGAGACAGAGACAGAGACAGAGACAGAGACAGCGACAGAGACAGAGACAGAGACAGAGACAGAGAGAGAGACAGAGACAGAGACAGAGACAGAGACAGAGACTGAGACGGAGACAGAGACAGCGGCAGAGACAGGGGCGGAGACAGAGACAGAGACACAGACGGAGACAGAGACAGAGACAGAGACAGAGACAGAGACAGAGACAGAGACAGAGACAGAGACAGAGACAGAGACAGAGACAGAGACAGAGACAGAGACAGAGACAGAGACAGAGACAGAGACTGAGACAGAGACAGAGACATAGACGGAGACAGAGACAGAGACAGAGACAGAGACAGAGACAGAGACAGAGACAGAGACAGAGACTGAGACAGAGACAGAGACATAGACGGAGACAGAGACAGAGACAGAGACAGAGACAGCGACAGAGACAGAGACAGAGACAGAGACAGAGATAGAGACAGAGACAGAGACAGAGACAGAGACAGAGACAGAGACAGAGACAGAGACAGAGTTAGAGACAGAGAAACAGACAGAGACAGAGACGGAGATAGAGACAGAGACAGAGACAGAGACGGAGACAGAGACAGAGACAGAGACGGAGACAGAGGCAGAGACAGAGACAGAGACAGAGACAGAGACAGAGACAGAGACAGAGACAGGGACAGAGACAGAGACAGAGACAGAGGCAGAGACAGAGACAGAGACAGAGACAGAGACAGAGACAGAGACAGAGACAGAGACAGAGACAGAGACAGCGACAGAGACAGAGACAGAGACAGATACAGAGACAGAGACAGAGACAGAGACAGAGACATAGACGGAGACAGAGACAGAGACAGAGACAGAGACAGAGACAGAGGCAGAGACAGAGACAGAGACAGAGACAGAGACAGAGACAGAGACAGAGACAGAGACAGAGACAGAGACAGAGACAGAAACAGAGACAGAGACAGAGACAGAGACAGATACGGGTACGGAGACAGAGGCAGAGACAGCGACAGAGACAGAGGCAGAGACGGAGACAAAGACCGAGACAAACGCAGAGACTGAGACAGAGGAAGAGGCAGAGACAGAGACAGAGACAGAGACAGAGACAGAGACAGAGACAGAGACAGAGACAGAGACAGAGACAGAGACAGAGACAGAGACAGAGGCAGAGACAGAGACAGAGACAGAGACAGAGACAGAGGCAGAGACAGAGATAGAGGCAGAGACAGAGACAGAGACAGAGACAGGGACAGAGACAGAGACAGAGACAGAGACAGAGACAGAGTTAGAGACAGAGAAACAGACAGAGACAGAGACGGAGATAGAGACAGAGACAGAGACAGAGACGGAGACAGAGACAGAGACAGAGACGGAGACAGAGGCAGAGACAGAGGCAGGGACAGAGACAGACAGAGAGACTGAGGGAGAGACAGCGACAGAGACAGAGACGGAGACAGAGACAGAGACAGAAACAGAGAAAGAGACAGAGACAGAGACAGAGACAGAGACGGAGACAGAGACAGAGACACAGACAGAGGCAGAGACAGAGACAGAGAGAGAGACAGAGACAGAGACAGAGACAGAGACTGACACAGAGACAGAGACATAGACGGAGACAAAGACCGAGACAGAGACAGAGACGGAGACCGAGGCAGAGACAGAGCCAGGGACAGAGACGGAGACAGAGGCAGATGGAGATACAGCGACAGAGACAGAGACAGAGACAGGTGCAGAGGCAGAGACAGAGACAGAGACAGAGACAGAGACAGAGACAGAGACAGAGTTAGAGACAGAGAAACAGACAGAGACAGAGACGGAGATAGAGACAGAGACAGAGACAGAGACGGAGACAGAGACAGAGACAGAGACGGAGACAGAGGCAGAGACAGAGGCAGGGACAGAGACAGACAGAGAGACTGAGGGAGAGACAGCGACAGAGACAGAGACGGAGACAGAGACAGAGACAGAAACAGAGAAAGAGACAGAGACAGAGACAGAGACAGAGACGGAGACAGAGACAGAGACACAGACAGAGGCAGAGACAGAGACAGAGAGAGAGACAGAGACAGAGACAGAGACAGAGACTGAGACTGAGACAGAGACAGAGACAGAGACAGAGACAGAGACAGAGACAGAGACAGAGACAGAGACAGTGACAGAGACAGAGACAGAGACAGAGACAGAGACAGAGACAGAGACAGAGACAGAGACAGAGACAGAGACAGAGACAGAGACAGAGACAGAGACAGAGACAGAGACAGAGACAGAGACAGAGACAGAGACAGAGACAGAGACAGAGACAGAGACAGAGACAGAGACAGAGACAGAGACAGAGACAGAGTTAGAGACAGAGAAACAGACAGAGACAGAGACGGAGATAGAGACAGAGACAGAGACAGAGACAGAGACGGAGACAGAGACAGAGACAGAGACGGAGACAGAGACGGAGACAGAGACAGAGACACAGACAGAGACAGAGACAGAGACAGAGAGAGAGACAGAGACAGAGACAGAGACAGAGACTGAGACAGAGACAGAGACATAGACGGAGACAAAGACCGAGACAGAGACGGAGACAGAGACAGAGACAGAGACAGAGACAGAGACAGAGACAGAGACAGAGACAGAGTTAGAGACAGAGAAACAGACAGAGACAGAGACGGAGACAGAGAGACTGAGGGAGAGACAGCGACAGAGACAGAGACAGAGACAGAAACAGAGAAAGAGACAGAGACAGAGACAGAGACAGAGACGGAGACAGAGACAGAGACACAGACAGAGGCAGAGACAGAGACAGAGAGAGAGACAGAGACAGAGACAGAGACAGAGACTGAGACAGAGACAGAGACATAGACGGAGACAAAGACGGAGACAGAGACAGAGACGGAGACCGAGGCAGAGACAGAGCCAGGGAGAGAGACAGAGACAGAGACAGATGCAGAGGCAGAGACAGAGACAGAGACAGAGACAGAGACAGAGACAGAGACAGAGACAGAGACAGAGACAGAGACAGAGACAGAGACAGAGACAGAGACAGAGACAGAGACAGAGACAGAGACAGAGACAGAGACAGAGACAGAGACAGAGACAGAGACAGAGACAGAGACAGAGACAGAGACAGAGACAGAGACAGAGACAGAGAGAGAGACAGAGACAGAGACAGAGACAGAGACAGAGACTGAGACGGAGACAGAGACAGCGGCAGAGACAGGGGCGGAGACAGAGACAGAGACACAGACGGAGACAGAGACAGAGACAGAGACAGAGACAGAGACAGAGACAGAGACAGAGACAGAGACAGAGACAGAGACAGAGACAGAGACAGAGACAGAGACAGAGACAGAGACAGAGACAGAGACAGAGACTGAGACAGAGACAGAGACATAGACGGAGACAGAGACAGAGACAGAGACAGAGACAGAGACAGAGACAGAGACAGAGACAGAGACTGAGACAGAGACAGAGACATAGACGGAGACAGAGACAGAGACAGAGACAGAGACAGAGACAGCGACAGAGACAGAGACAGAGACAGAGACAGAGATAGAGACAGAGACAGAGACAGAGACAGAGACAGAGACAGAGACAGAGACAGAGACAGAGTTAGAGACAGAGAAACAGACAGAGACAGAGACGGAGATAGAGACAGAGACAGAGACAGAGACGGAGACAGAGACAGAGACAGAGACGGAGACAGAGGCAGAGACAGAGACAGAGACAGAGACAGAGACAGAGACAGAGACAGAGACAGAGACAGGGACAGAGACAGAGACAGAGACAGAGGCAGAGACAGAGACAGAGACAGAGACAGAGACAGAGACAGAGACAGAGACAGAGACAGAGACAGAGACAGCGACAGAGACAGAGACAGAGACAGATACAGAGACAGAGACAGAGACAGAGACAGAGACATAGACGGAGACAGAGACAGAGACAGAGACAGAGACAGAGACAGAGGCAGAGACAGAGACAGAGACAGAGACAGAGACAGAGACAGAGACAGAGACAGAGACAGAGACAGAGACAGAGACAGAAACAGAGACAGAGACAGAGACAGAGACAGATACGGGTACGGAGACAGAGGCAGAGACAGCGACAGAGACAGAGGCAGAGACGGAGACAAAGACCGAGACAAACGCAGAGACTGAGACAGAGGAAGAGGCAGAGACAGAGACAGAGACAGAGACAGAGACAGAGACAGAGACAGAGACAGAGACAGAGACAGAGACAGAGACAGAGACAGAGACAGAGACAGAGGCAGAGACAGAGACAGAGACAGAGACAGAGACAGAGGCAGAGACAGAGATAGAGGCAGAGACAGAGACAGAGACAGAGACAGGGACAGAGACAGAGACAGAGACAGAGACAGAGACAGAGTTAGAGACAGAGAAACAGACAGAGACAGAGACGGAGATAGAGACAGAGACAGAGACAGAGACGGAGACAGAGACAGAGACAGAGACGGAGACAGAGGCAGAGACAGAGGCAGGGACAGAGACAGACAGAGAGACTGAGGGAGAGACAGCGACAGAGACAGAGACGGAGACAGAGACAGAGACAGAAACAGAGAAAGAGACAGAGACAGAGACCGAGACAGAGACGGAGACAGAGACAGAGACACAGACAGAGGCAGAGACAGAGACAGAGAGAGAGACAGAGACAGAGACAGAGACAGAGACTGACACAGAGACAGAGACATAGACGGAGACAAAGACCGAGACAGAGACAGAGACGGAGACCGAGGCAGAGACAGAGCCAGGGACAGAGACGGAGACAGAGACAGATGGAGATACAGCGACAGAGACAGAGACAGAGACAGGTGCAGAGGCAGAGACAGAGACAGAGACAGAGACAGAGACAGAGACAGAGACAGAGACAGAGTTAGAGACAGAGAAACAGACAGAGACAGAGACGGAGATAGAGACAGAGACAGAGACAGAGACGGAGACAGAGACAGAGACAGAGACGGAGACAGAGGCAGAGACAGAGGCAGGGACAGAGACAGACAGAGAGACTGAGGGAGAGACAGCGACAGAGACAGAGACGGAGACAGAGACAGAGACAGAAACAGAGAAAGAGACAGAGACAGAGACAGAGACAGAGACGGAGACAGAGACAGAGACACAGACAGAGGCAGAGACAGAGACAGAGAGAGAGACAGAGACAGAGACAGAGACAGAGACTGAGACTGAGACAGAGACAGAGACAGAGACAGAGACAGAGACAGAGACAGAGACAGAGACAGAGACAGAGACAGAGACAGAGACAGAGACAGAGACAGAGACAGAGACAGAGACAGAGACAGAGACAGAGACAGAGACAGAGACAGAGACAGAGACAGAGACAGAGACAGAGACAGAGACAGAGACAGAGACAGAGACAGAGACAGAGACAGAGACAGAGACAGAGACAGAGACAGAGACAGAGACAGAGACAGAGTTAGAGACAGAGAAACAGACAGAGACAGAGACGGAGATAGAGACAGAGACACAGACAGAGACGGAGACAGAGACAGAGACAGAGACGGAGACAGAGACGGAGACAGAGACAGAGACACAGACAGAGACAGAGACAGAGACAGAGAGAGAGACAGAGACAGAGACAGAGACAGAGACTGAGACAGAGACAGAGACATAGACGGAGACAAAGACCGAGACAGAGACGGAGACAGAGACAGAGACAGAGACAGAGACAGAGACAGAGACAGAGACAGAGACAGAGTTAGAGACAGAGAAACAGACAGAGACAGAGACGGAGACAGAGACAGAGACAGAGACAGAGACAGAGACAGAGACAGAGACAGAGACAGAGACAGAGACAGAGACAGAGACTGAGACAGAGACAGAGACAGAGACAGAGACATAGACGGAGACAAAGACCGAGACAGAGACAGAGACGGAGACAGAGGCAGAGACAGTGCCAGGGACAGAGACGGAGACAGAGACAGAGGGAGATACAGCGACAGAGACAGACACAGAGACAGAGGCAGAGGCAGAGACAGAGACAGAGACAGAGACAGAGACAGAGACAGAGACAGAGACAGAGACAGAGACAGAGACAGAGACAGAGACAGAGACAGAGACAGAGACAGAGACGGAGATAGAGACAGAGACAGAGACAGAGACGGAGACAGAGGCAGAGACAGAGCCAGGGACAGAGGGAGAGACAGAGACAGAGGGAGAGACAGCGACAGAGACAGAGACAGAGACAGAGACAGAGACAGAGACAGAGACAGAGACAGAGACAGAGACAGAGACAGAGACAGAGACAGAGACAGAGACAGAGACAGAGACAGAGACAGAGACAGAGACGGAGACAGAGACAGAGACAGAGACAGAGACAGAGACAGAGACAGAGTTAGAGACAGAGGAACAGACAGAGACAGAGACGGAGATAGAGACAGAGACAGAGACAGAGACGGAGACAGAGACAGAGACAGAGACGGAGACAGAGGCAGAGACAGAGACAGAGACAGAGACAGAGACAGAGACAGAGACAGGGACAGAGACAGAGACAGAGACAGAGGCAGAGACAGAGACAGAGACAGAGACAGAGACAGAGACAGAGACAGAGACAGAGACAGAGACAGAGACAGAGACAGAGACAGCGACAGAGACAGAGACAGAGACAGATACAGAGACAGAGACAGAGACAGAGACATAGACGGAGACAGAGACAGAGACAGAGACAGAGACAGAGACAGAGGCAGAGACAGAGACAGAGACAGAGACAGAGACAGAGACAGAGACAGAGACAGAGACAGAGACAGAGACAGAGACAGAGACAGAAACAGAGACAGAGACAGAGACAGAGACAGATACGGGTACGGAGACAGAGGCAGAGACAGCGACAGAGACAGAGGCAGAGACGGAGACAAAGACCGAGACAAACGCAGAGACTGAGACAGAGGATGAGGCAGAGACAGATACAGAGACAGAGACAGAGACAGAGACAGAGACAGAGACAGAGACAGAGACAGAGACAGAGACAGAGACAGAAACAGAGACAGAGACAGAGACAGAGGCAGAGGCAGAGACAGAGACAGAGACAGAGACAGAGGCAGAGACAGAGATAGAGACAGAGACAGAGACAGAGACAGAGACAGGGACAGAGACAGAGACAGAGACAGAGACAGAGACAGAGTTAGAGACAGAGAAACAGACAGAGACAGAGACGGAGATAGAGACAGAGACAGAGACAGAGACGGAGACAGAGACAGAGACAGAGACGGAGACAGAGGCAGAGACAGAGGCAGGGACAGAGACAGACAGAGAGACTGAGGGAGAGACAGCGACAGAGACAGAGACGGAGACAGAGACGGAGACAGAGACAGAGACACAGACAGAGGCAGAGACAGAGACAGAGAGAGAGACAGAGACAGAGACAGAGACAGAGACAGAGACTGACACAGAGACAGAGACATAGACGGAGACAAAGACCGAGACAGAGACAGAGACGGAGACCGAGACAGAGACATAGACGGAGACAAAGACCGAGACAGAGACAGAGACGGAGACAGAGGCAGAGACAGAAACAGTGAAAGAAACAGAGACAGAGACAGAGACAGAGACGGAGACAGAGACAGAGACACAGACAGAGGCAGAGACAGAGACAGAGAGAGAGACAGAGACAGAGACAGAGACAGAGACTGACACAGAGACAGAGACATAGACGGAGACAAAGACCGAGACAGAGACAGAGACGGAGACCGAGACAGAGACGGAGACAGAGACAGAGACAGAGACAGAGACAGAGACAGAGACAGAGACAGAGACAGAGACAGAGACAGAGAGAGAGACAGAGACAGAGACAGAGACAGAGACTGAGACAGAGACAGAGACATAGACGGAGACAAAGACCGAGACAGAGACGGAGACAGAGACAGAGACAGAGACTGAGACAGAGACAGAGACAGAGACAGAGACATAGACGGAGACAAAGACCGAGACAGAGACAGAGACGGAGACAGAGGCAGAGACAGAAACAGAGAAAGAAACAGAGACAGAGACAGAGACAGAGACGGAGACAGAGACAGAGACACAGACAGAGGCAGAGACAGAGACAGAGAGAGAGACAGAGACAGAGACAGAGACAGAGACTGACACAGAGACAGAGACATAGACGGAGACAAAGACCGAGACAGAGACAGAGACGGAGACCGAGGCAGAGACAGAGCCAGGGACAGAGACGGAGACAGAGACAGATGGAGATACAGCGACAGAGACAGAGACAGAGACAGATGCAGAGGCAGAGACAGAGACAGAGACAGAGACAGACACAGAGACAGAGACAGAGTCAGAGACAGAGACAGAGACAGAGACAGAGACAGAGACAGAGACAGAGACAGAGACAGAGACAGAGACAGAGACAGAGACAGAGACAGAGACAGAGACAGAGACAGAGACAGAGACAGAGACAGAGACAGTGACAGAGACAGAGACAGAGACAGAGACAGAGACAGAGACAGAGACAGAGACAGAGACAGAGACAGAGACAGAGACAGAGACGGAGACAGAGACAGAGACAGAGACGGAGACAGAGGCAGAGACAGAGACAGAGACAGAGACAGAGACATAGACGGAGACAGAGACAGAGACAGAGACAGAGACAGAGACAGAGACAGAGACAGAGACAGCGACAGAGACAGAGACAGAGACAGAGACAGAGACAGAGACAGCGACAGAGACAGAGACAGAGGCAGAGACAGAGATAGAGACAGAGACAGAGACAGAGACAGAGACAGGGACAGAGACGGAGACAGAGACAGAGACAGAGACAGAGTTAGAGACAGAGAAACAGACAGAGACAGAGACAGAGAGAGAGACAGAGACAGAGACAGAGACAGAGACTGACACAGAGACAGAGACATAGACGGAGACAAAGACCGAGACAGAGACAGAGACGGAGACCGAGGCAGAGACAGAGCCAGGGACAGAGACGGAGACAGAGACAGATGGAGATACAGCGACAGAGACAGAGACAGAGACAGATGCAGAGGCAGAGACAGAGACAGAGACAGAGACAGAGACAGAGACAGAGACAGAGACAGAGACAGAGACAGAGACAGAGACAGAGACAGAGACAGAGACAGAGACAGAGACAGAGACAGAGACAGAGACAGAGACAGAGACAGAGACAGAGACAGTGACAGAGACAGAGACAGAGACAGAGACAGAGACAGAGACAGAGACGGAGACAGAGACAGAGACAGAGACGGAGACAGAGGCAGAGATAGAGACAGAGACAGAGACAGAGACAGAGACAGAGACAGAGACAGAGACAGAGACAGGGACAGAGACAGAGACAGAGACAGAGGCAGAGACAGAGACAGAGACGGAGACAGAGACAGAGACAGAGACAGAGACAGAGACAGAGACAGAGACAGAGACAGAGACAGAGACAGAGACAGAGACAGAGGCAGAGACAGAGGCAGAGACAGAGACAGAGACAGAGACAGAGACAGAGACAGAGACAGAGACAGAGACAGAGACAGAGACAGAGACAGAGACAGAGACAGAGACATAGACGGAGACAGAGACAGAGACAGAGACAGAGACAGAGACAGAGACAGAGACAGCGACGGAGACAGAGACAGAGACAGCGACAGAGACAGAGACAGAGGCAGAGACAGAGATAGAGACAGAGACAGAGACAGAGACAGAGACAGGGACAGAGACGGAGACAGAGACAGAGACAGAGACAGAGTTAGAGACAGAGAAACAGACAGAGACAGAGACGGAGATAGAGACAGAGACAGAGACAGAGACGGAGACAGAGACAGAGACAGAGACGGAGACAGAGGCAGAGACAGAGGCAGGGACAGAGACAGACAGAGAGACTGAGGGAGAGACAGCGACAGAGACAGAGACGGAGACAGAGACAGAGACAGAGACAGAGACAGAGACAGAGACAGAGACAGAGACAGAGACAGAGACAGAGACAGAGACAGAGACAGAGACTGACACAGAGACAGAGACATAGACGGAGACAAAGACCGAGACAGAGACAGAGACTGAGACCGAGGCAGAGACAGAGCCAGGGACAGAGACGGAGACAGAGACAGATGGAGATACAGCGACAGAGACAGAGACAGAGACAGATGCAGAGGCAGAGACAGAGACAGAGACAGAGACAGAGACAGAGACAGAGACAGAGACAGAGACAGAGACAGAGACAGAGACAGAGACAGAGACAGAGACAGAGACAGAGACAGAGACAGAGACAGAGACAGAGACAGAGACAGAGACAGAGACAGTGACAGAGACAGAGACAGAGACAGAGACAGAGACAGAGACAGAGACAGAGACAGAGACAGAGACAGAGACGGAGACAGAGACAGAGACAGAGACGGAGACAGAGACGGAGACAGAGGCAGAGATAGAGACAGAGACAGAGACAGAGACAGAGACAGAGACAGAGACAGAGACAGAGACAGAGACAGAGACAGAGACAGAGACAGAGACAGAGACAGAGACAGAGACAGAGACAGAGACAGAGACAGAGACAGAGACAGAGACAGAGACAGAGACAGAGACAGAGACAGAGACATAGACGGAGACAGAGACAGAGACAGAGACAGAGACAGAGACAGAGACAGAGACAGCGACGGAGACAGAGACAGAGACAGCGACAGAGACAGAGACAGAGGCAGAGACAGAGATAGAGACAGAGACAGAGACAGAGACAGAGACAGGGACAGCGACGGAGACAGAGACAGAGACAGAGACAGAGTTAGAGACAGAGAAACAGACAGAGACAGAGACGGAGATAGAGACAGAGACAGAGACAGAGACGGAGACAGAGACAGAGACAGAGACGGAGACAGAGGCAGAGACAGAGGCAGGGACAGAGACAGACAGAGAGACTGAGGGAGAGACAGCGACAGAGACAGAGACGGAGACAGAGACAGAGACAGAAACAGAGAAAGAGACAGAGACAGAGACAGAGACAGAGACGGAGACAGAGACAGAGACACAGACAGAGGCAGAGACAGAGACAGAGAGAGAGACAGAGACAGAGACAGAGACAGAGACTGAGACTGAGACAGAGACAGAGACATAGACGGAGACAAAGACCGAGACAGAGACAGAGACGGAGACCGAGGCAGAGACAGAGCCAGGGACAGAGACGGAGACAGAGACAGATGGAGATACAGCGACAGAGACAGAGACAGATGCAGAGGCAGAGACAGAGACAGAGACAGAGACAGAGACAGAGACAGAGACAGAGACAGAGACAGAGACAGAGACAGAGACAGAGACAGAGACAGAGACAGAGACAGAGACAGAGACAGAGACAGAGACAGAGACAGAGACAGAGACAGAGACAGAGACAGAGACAGAGACAGAGACAGAGACAGAGACAGAGACGGAGACGGAGACAGAGACAGAGACAGAGACGGAGACAGAGGCAGAGACAGAGACAGAGACAGAGACAGAGACAGAGACAGAGACAGAGACAGAGACAGAGACAGAGACAGAGACAGAGACAGAGACAGAAACAGAGAAAGAGACAGAGACAGAGACAGAGACAGAGACGGAGACAGAGACAGAGACACAGACAGAGGCAGAGACAGAGACAGAGAGAGAGACAGAGACAGAGACAGAGACAGAGACTGAGACAGAGACAGAGACATAGACGGAGACAAAGACGGAGACAGAGACAGAGACGGAGACCGAGGCAGAGACAGAGCCAGGGACAGAGACAGAGACAGAGACAGATGCAGAGGCAGAGACAGAGACAGAGACAGAGACAGAGACAGAGACAGAGACAGAGACAGAGACAGAGACAGAGACAGAGACAGAGACAGAGACAGAGACAGAGACAGAGACAGAGACAGAGACAGAGACAGAGACAGAGACAGAGACAGAGACAGAGACAGAGACAGAGACAGAGACAGAGACAGAGACAGAGACAGAGACAGAGAGAGAGACAGAGACAGAGACAGAGACAGAGACAGAGACTGAGACGGAGACAGAGACAGCGGCAGAGACAGGGGCGGAGACAGAGACAGAGACACAGACGGAGACAGAGACAGAGACAGAGACAGAGACAGAGACAGAGACAGAGACAGAGACAGAGACAGAGACAGAGACAGAGACAGAGACAGAGACAGAGACAGAGACAGAGACAGAGACTGAGACAGAGACAGAGACATAGACGGAGACAGAGACAGAGACAGAGACAGAGACAGAGACAGAGACAGAGACAGAGACAGAGACTGAGACAGAGACAGAGACATAGACGGAGACAGAGACAGAGACAGAGACAGAGACAGAGACAGCGACAGAGACAGAGACAGAGACAGAGACAGAGATAGAGACAGAGACAGAGACAGAGACAGAGACAGAGACAGAGACAGAGACAGAGACAGAGTTAGAGACAGAGAAACAGACAGAGACAGAGACGGAGATAGAGACAGAGACAGAGACAGAGACGGAGACAGAGACAGAGACAGAGACGGAGACAGAGGCAGAGACAGAGACAGAGACAGAGACAGAGACAGAGACAGAGACAGAGACAGGGACAGAGACAGAGACAGAGACAGAGGCAGAGACAGAGACAGAGACAGAGACAGAGACAGAGACAGAGACAGAGACAGAGACAGAGACAGAGACAGCGACAGAGACAGAGACAGAGACAGATACAGAGACAGAGACAGAGACAGAGACAGAGACATAGACGGAGACAGAGACAGAGACAGAGACAGAGACAGAGACAGAGGCAGAGACAGAGACAGAGACAGAGACAGATACAGAGACAGAGACAGAGACAGAGACAGAGACATAGACGGAGACAGAGACAGAGACAGAGACAGAGACAGAGACAGAGACAGAGGCAGAGACAGAGACAGAGACAGAGACAGAGACAGAGACAGAGACAGAGACAGAGACAGAGACAGAGACAGAGACAGAAACAGAGACAGAGACAGAGACAGAGACAGATACGGGTACGGAGACAGAGGCAGAGACAGCGACAGAGACAGAGGCAGAGACGGAGACAAAGACCGAGACAAACGCAGAGACTGAGACAGAGGAAGAGGCAGAGACAGAGACAGAGACAGAGACAGAGACAGAGACAGAGACAGAGACAGAGACAGAGACAGAGACAGAGACAGAGACAGAGACAGAGACAGAGGCAGAGACAGAGACAGAGACAGAGACAGAGACAGAGGCAGAGACAGAGATAGAGGCAGAGACAGAGACAGAGACAGAGACAGGGACAGAGACAGAGACAGAGACAGAGACAGAGACAGAGTTAGAGACAGAGAAACAGACAGAGACAGAGACGGAGATAGAGACAGAGACAGAGACAGAGACGGAGACAGAGACAGAGACAGAGACGGAGACAGAGGCAGAGACAGAGGCAGGGACAGAGACAGACAGAGAGACTGAGGGAGAGACAGCGACAGAGACAGAGACGGAGACAGAGACAGAGACAGAAACAGAGAAAGAGACAGAGACAGAGACAGAGACAGAGACGGAGACAGAGACAGAGACACAGACAGAGGCAGAGACAGAGACAGAGAGAGAGACAGAGACAGAGACAGAGACAGAGACTGACACAGAGACAGAGACATAGACGGAGACAAAGACCGAGACAGAGACAGAGACGGAGACCGAGGCAGAGACAGAGCCAGGGACAGAGACGGAGACAGAGGCAGATGGAGATACAGCGACAGAGACAGAGACAGAGACAGGTGCAGAGGCAGAGACAGAGACAGAGACAGAGACAGAGACAGAGACAGAGACAGAGACAGAGTTAGAGACAGAGAAACAGACAGAGACAGAGACGGAGATAGAGACAGAGACAGAGACAGAGACGGAGACAGAGACAGAGACAGAGACGGAGACAGAGGCAGAGACAGAGGCAGGGACAGAGACAGACAGAGAGACTGAGGGAGAGACAGCGACAGAGACAGAGACGGAGACAGAGACAGAGACAGAAACAGAGAAAGAGACAGAGACAGAGACAGAGACAGAGACGGAGACAGAGACAGAGACACAGACAGAGGCAGAGACAGAGACAGAGAGAGAGACAGAGACAGAGACAGAGACAGAGACTGAGACTGAGACAGAGACAGAGACAGAGACAGAGACAGAGACAGAGACAGAGACAGAGACAGAGACAGAGACAGAGACAGAGACAGAGACAGAGACAGAGACAGAGACAGAGACAGAGACAGAGACAGAGACAGAGACAGAGACAGAGACAGAGACAGAGACAGAGACAGAGACAGAGACAGAGACAGAGACAGAGACAGAGACAGAGACAGAGACAGAGACAGAGACAGAGACAGAGACAGAGACAGAGTTAGAGACAGAGAAACAGACAGAGACAGAGACGGAGATAGAGACAGAGACAGAGACAGAGACGGAGACAGAGACAGAGACAGAGACGGAGACAGAGACGGAGACAGAGACAGAGACACAGACAGAGACAGAGACAGAGACAGAGAGAGAGACAGAGACAGAGACAGAGACAGAGACTGAGACAGAGACAGAGACATAGACGGAGACAAAGACCGAGACAGAGACGGAGACAGAGACAGAGACAGAGACAGAGACAGAGACAGAGACAGAGACAGAGACAGAGTTAGAGACAGAGAAACAGACAGAGACAGAGACGGAGACAGAGAGACTGAGGGAGAGACAGCGACAGAGACAGAGACAGAGACAGAAACAGAGAAAGAGACAGAGACAGAGACAGAGACAGAGACGGAGACAGAGACAGAGACACAGACAGAGGCAGAGACAGAGACAGAGAGAGAGACAGAGACAGAGACAGAGACAGAGACTGAGACAGAGACAGAGACATAGACGGAGACAAAGACGGAGACAGAGACAGAGACGGAGACCGAGGCAGAGACAGAGCCAGGGAGAGAGACAGAGACAGAGACAGATGCAGAGGCAGAGACAGAGACAGAGACAGAGACAGAGACAGAGACAGAGACAGAGACAGAGACAGAGACAGAGACAGAGACAGAGACAGAGACAGAGACAGAGACAGAGACAGAGACAGAGACAGAGACAGAGACAGAGACAGAGACAGAGACAGAGACAGAGACAGAGACAGAGACAGAGACAGAGACAGAGACAGAGAGAGAGACAGAGACAGAGACAGAGACAGAGACAGAGACTGAGACGGAGACAGAGACAGCGGCAGAGACAGGGGCGGAGACAGAGACAGAGACACAGACGGAGACAGAGACAGAGACAGAGACAGAGACAGAGACAGAGACAGAGACAGAGACAGAGACAGAGACAGAGACAGAGACAGAGACAGAGACAGAGACAGAGACAGAGACAGAGACAGAGACTGAGACAGAGACAGAGACATAGACGGAGACAGAGACAGAGACAGAGACAGAGACAGAGACAGAGACAGAGACAGAGACAGAGACTGAGACAGAGACAGAGACATAGACGGAGACAGAGACAGAGACAGAGACAGAGACAGAGACAGCGACAGAGACAGAGACAGAGACAGAGACAGAGATAGAGACAGAGACAGAGACAGAGACAGAGACAGAGACAGAGACAGAGACAGAGACAGAGTTAGAGACAGAGAAACAGACAGAGACAGAGACGGAGATAGAGAAAGAGACAGAGACAGAGACGGAGACAGAGACAGAGACAGAGACGGAGACAGAGGCAGAGACAGAGACAGAGACAGAGACAGAGACAGAGACAGAGACAGAGACAGAGACAGGGACAGAGACAGAGACAGAGACAGAGGCAGAGACAGAGACAGAGACAGAGACAGAGACAGAGACAGAGACAGAGACAGAGACAGAGACAGAGACAGCGACAGAGACAGAGACAGAGACAGATACAGAGACAGAGACAGAGACAGAGACAGAGACATAGACGGAGACAGAGACAGAGACAGAGACAGAGACAGAGACAGAGGCAGAGACAGAGACAGAGACAGAGACAGAGACAGAGACAGAGACAGAGACAGAGACAGAGACAGAGACAGAGACAGAAACAGAGACAGAGACAGAGACAGAGACAGATACGGGTACGGAGACAGAGGCAGAGACAGCGACAGAGACAGAGGCAGAGACGGAGACAAAGACCGAGACAAACGCAGAGACTGAGACAGAGGAAGAGGCAGAGACAGAGACAGAGACAGAGACAGAGACAGAGACAGAGACAGAGACAGAGACAGAGACAGAGACAGAGACAGAGACAGAGACAGAGACAGAGGCAGAGACAGAGACAGAGACAGAGACAGAGACAGAGGCAGAGACAGAGATAGAGGCAGAGACAGAGACAGAGACAGAGACAGGGACAGAGACAGAGACAGAGACAGAGACAGAGACAGAGTTAGAGACAGAGAAACAGACAGAGACAGAGACGGAGATAGAGACAGAGACAGAGACAGAGACGGAGACAGAGACAGAGACAGAGACGGAGACAGAGGCAGAGACAGAGGCAGGGACAGAGACAGACAGAGAGACTGAGGGAGAGACAGCGACAGAGACAGAGACGGAGACAGAGACAGAGACAGAAACAGAGAAAGAGACAGAGACAGAGACCGAGACAGAGACGGAGACAGAGACAGAGACACAGACAGAGGCAGAGACAGAGACAGAGAGAGAGACAGAGACAGAGACAGAGACAGAGACTGACACAGAGACAGAGACATAGACGGAGACAAAGACCGAGACAGAGACAGAGACGGAGACCGAGGCAGAGACAGAGCCAGGGACAGAGACGGAGACAGAGACAGATGGAGATACAGCGACAGAGACAGAGACAGAGACAGGTGCAGAGGCAGAGACAGAGACAGAGACAGAGACAGAGACAGAGACAGAGACAGAGTTAGAGACAGAGAAACAGACAGAGACAGAGACGGAGATAGAGACAGAGACAGAGACAGAGACGGAGACAGAGACAGAGACAGAGACGGAGACAGAGGCAGAGACAGAGGCAGGGACAGAGACAGACAGAGAGACTGAGGGAGAGACAGCGACAGAGACAGAGACGGAGACAGAGACAGAGACAGAAACAGAGAAAGAGACAGAGACAGAGACAGAGACAGAGACGGAGACAGAGACAGAGACACAGACAGAGGCAGAGACAGAGACAGAGAGAGAGACAGAGACAGAGACAGAGACAGAGACTGAGACTGAGACAGAGACAGAGACAGAGACAGAGACAGAGACAGAGACAGAGACAGAGACAGAGACAGAGACAGAGACAGAGACAGAGACAGAGACAGAGACAGAGACAGAGACAGAGACAGAGACAGAGACAGAGACAGAGACAGAGACAGAGACAGAGACAGAGACAGAGACAGAGACAGAGACAGAGACAGAGACAGAGACAGAGACAGAGACAGAGACAGAGACAGAGACAGAGACAGAGACAGAGACAGAGACAGAGACAGAGTTAGAGACAGAGAAACAGACAGAGACAGAGACGGAGATAGAGACAGAGACACAGACAGAGACGGAGACAGAGACAGAGACAGAGACGGAGACAGAGACGGAGACAGAGACAGAGACACAGACAGAGACAGAGACAGAGACAGAGAGAGAGACAGAGACAGAGACAGAGACAGAGACTGAGACAGAGACAGAGACATAGACGGAGACAAAGACCGAGACAGAGACGGAGACAGAGACAGAGACAGAGACAGAGACAGAGACAGAGACAGAGACAGAGACAGAGTTAGAGACAGAGAAACAGACAGAGACAGAGACGGAGACAGAGACAGAGACAGAGACAGAGACAGAGACAGAGACAGAGACAGAGACAGAGACAGAGACAGAGACAGAGACTGAGACAGAGACAGAGACAGAGACAGAGACATAGACGGAGACAAAGACCGAGACAGAGACAGAGACGGAGACAGAGGCAGAGACAGTGCCAGGGACAGAGACGGAGACAGAGACAGAGGGAGATACAGCGACAGAGACAGACACAGAGACAGAGGCAGAGGCAGAGACAGAGACAGAGACAGAGACAGAGACAGAGACAGAGACAGAGACAGAGACAGAGACAGAGACAGAGACAGAGACAGAGACAGAGACGGAGATAGAGACAGAGACAGAGACAGAGACGGAGACAGAGGCAGAGACAGAGCCAGGGACAGAGGGAGAGACAGAGACAGAGGGAGAGACAGCGACAGAGACAGAGACAGAGACAGAGACAGAGATAGAGACAGAGACAGAGACAGAGACAGAGACAGAGACAGAGACAGAGACAGAGACAGAGACAGAGACAGAGACAGAGACAGAGACAGAGACAGAGACGGAGACAGAGACAGAGACAGAGACAGAGACAGAGACAGAGACAGAGTTAGAGACAGAGGAACAGACAGAGACAGAGACGGAGATAGAGACAGAGACAGAGACAGAGACGGAGACAGAGACAGAGACAGAGACGGAGACAGAGGCAGAGACAGAGACAGAGACAGAGACAGAGACAGAGACAGAGACAGAGACAGGGACAGAGACAGAGACAGAGACAGAGGCAGAGACAGAGACAGAGACAGAGACAGAGACAGAGACAGAGACAGAGACAGAGACAGAGACAGAGACAGAGACAGAGACAGCGACAGAGACAGAGACAGAGACAGATACAGAGACAGAGACAGAGACAGAGACATAGACGGAGACAGAGACAGAGACAGAGACAGAGACAGAGACAGAGGCAGAGACAGAGACAGAGACAGAGACAGAGACAGAGACAGAGACAGAGACAGAGACAGAGACAGAGACAGAGACAGAGACAGAAACAGAGACAGAGACAGAGACAGAGACAGATACGGGTACGGAGACAGAGGCAGAGACAGCGACAGAGACAGAGGCAGAGACGGAGACAAAGACCGAGACAAACGCAGAGACTGAGACAGAGGATGAGACAGATACAGAGACAGAGACAGAGACAGAGACAGAGACAGAGACAGAGACAGAGACAGAGACAGAGACAGAGACAGAAACAGAGACAGAGACAGAGACAGAGGCAGAGGCAGAGACAGAGACAGAGACAGAGACAGAGGCAGAGACAGAGATAGAGACAGAGACAGAGACAGAGACAGAGACAGGGACAGAGACAGAGACAGAGACAGAGACAGAGACAGAGTTAGAGACAGAGAAACAGACAGAGACAGAGACGGAGATAGAGACAGAGACAGAGACAGAGACGGAGACAGAGACAGAGACAGAGACGGAGACAGAGGCAGAGACAGAGGCAGGGACAGAGACAGACAGAGAGACTGAGGGAGAGACAGCGACAGAGACAGAGACGGAGACAGAGACGGAGACAGAGACAGAGACACAGACAGAGGCAGAGACAGAGACAGAGAGAGAGACAGAGACAGAGACAGAGACAGAGACAGAGACTGACACAGAGACAGAGACATAGACGGAGACAAAGACCGAGACAGAGACAGAGACGGAGACCGAGGCAGAGACAGAGCCAGGGACAGAGACGGAGACAGAGACAGATGGAGATACAGCGACAGAGACAGAGACAGAGACAGATGCAGAGGCAGAGACAGAGACAGAGACAGAGACAGAGACAGAGACAGAGACAGAGTCAGAGACAGAGACAGAGACAGAGACAGAGAAACAGACAGAGACAGAGACGGAGATAGAGACAGAGACAGAGACAGAGACGGAGACAGAGACAGAGACAGAGACGGAGACAGAGACAGAGACAGAGACAGAGACAGAGACAGAGACAGAGACAGAGACAGAGAGAGAGACGAAGACCGAGACAGAGACTGAGACGGAGACAGAGACAGCGGCAGAGACAGGGGCGGAGACAGAGACAGAGACACAGACGGAGACAGAGACAGAGACAGAGACAGAGACAGAGACAGAGACAGAGACAGAGACAGAGACAGAGACAGAGACAGAGACAGAGACGGAGACTGAGACAGAGACAGAGACAGAGACAGAGAAAGAGACAGAGACAGAGACAGAGACAGAGACAGAGACAGAGACAGAGTTAGAGACAGAGAAACAGACAGAGACAGAGACGGAGATAGAGACAGAGACAGAGACAGAGACGGAGACAGAGGCAGAGACAGAGCCAGGGACAGAGACAGAGACAGAGACAGAGGGAGAGACAGCGACAGAGACAGAGACAGAGACAGAGACAGAGACAGAGACGGAGACAGAGACGGAGACAGAGACAGAGACACAGACAGAGACAGAGACAGAGACAGAGAGAGAGACAGAGACAGAGACAGAGACAGAGACTGAGACAGAGACAGAGACATAGACGGAGACAAAGACCGAGACAGAGACGGAGACAGAGACAGAGACAGAGACAGAGACAGAGACAGAGACAGAGACAGAGACAGAGTTAGAGACAGAGAAACAGACAGAGACAGAGACGGAGACAGAGACAGAGACAGAGACAGAGACAGAGACAGAGACAGAGACAGAGACAGAGACAGAGACAGAGACAGAGACTGAGACAGAGACAGAGACAGAGACAGAGACATAGACGGAGACAAAGACCGAGACAGAGACAGAGACGGAGACAGAGGCAGAGACAGTGCCAGGGACAGAGACGGAGACAGAGACAGAGGGAGATACAGCGACAGAGACAGACACAGAGACAGAGGCAGAGGCAGAGACAGAGACAGAGACAGAGACAGAGACAGAGACAGAGACAGAGACAGAGACAGAGACAGAGACAGAGACAGAGACAGAGACAGAGACGGAGATAGAGACAGAGACAGAGACAGAGACGGAGACAGAGGCAGAGACAGAGCCAGGGACAGAGGGAGAGACAGAGACAGAGGGAGAGACAGCGACAGAGACAGAGACAGAGACAGAGACAGAGATAGAGACAGAGACAGAGACAGAGACAGAGACAGAGACAGAGACAGAGACAGAGACAGAGACAGAGACAGAGACAGAGACAGAGACAGAGACAGAGACGGAGACAGAGACAGAGACAGAGACAGAGACAGAGACAGAGACAGAGTTAGAGACAGAGGAACAGACAGAGACAGAGACGGAGATAGAGACAGAGACAGAGACAGAGACGGAGACAGAGACAGAGACAGAGACGGAGACAGAGGCAGAGACAGAGACAGAGACAGAGACAGAGACAGAGACAGAGACAGAGACAGGGACAGAGACAGAGACAGAGACAGAGGCAGAGACAGAGACAGAGACAGAGACAGAGACAGAGACAGAGACAGAGACAGAGACAGAGACAGAGACAGAGACAGAGACAGCGACAGAGACAGAGACAGAGACAGATACAGAGACAGAGACAGAGACAGAGACATAGACGGAGACAGAGACAGAGACAGAGACAGAGACAGAGACAGAGGCAGAGACAGAGACAGAGACAGAGACAGAGACAGAGACAGAGACAGAGACAGAGACAGAGACAGAGACAGAGACAGAGACAGAAACAGAGACAGAGACAGAGACAGAGACAGATACGGGTACGGAGACAGAGGCAGAGACAGCGACAGAGACAGAGGCAGAGACGGAGACAAAGACCGAGACAAACGCAGAGACTGAGACAGAGGATGAGGCAGAGACAGATACAGAGACAGAGACAGAGACAGAGACAGAGACAGAGACAGAGACAGAGACAGAGACAGAGACAGAGACAGAAACAGAGACAGAGACAGAGACAGAGGCAGAGGCAGAGACAGAGACAGAGACAGAGACAGAGGCAGAGACAGAGATAGAGACAGAGACAGAGACAGAGACAGAGACAGGGACAGAGACAGAGACAGAGACAGAGACAGAGACAGAGTTAGAGACAGAGAAACAGACAGAGACAGAGACGGAGATAGAGACAGAGACAGAGACAGAGACGGAGACAGAGACAGAGACAGAGACGGAGACAGAGGCAGAGACAGAGGCAGGGACAGAGACAGACAGAGAGACTGAGGGAGAGACAGCGACAGAGACAGAGACGGAGACAGAGACGGAGACAGAGACAGAGACACAGACAGAGGCAGAGACAGAGACAGAGAGAGAGACAGAGACAGAGACAGAGACAGAGACAGAGACTGACACAGAGACAGAGACATAGACGGAGACAAAGACCGAGACAGAGACAGAGACGGAGACCGAGGCAGAGACAGAGCCAGGGACAGAGACGGAGACAGAGACAGATGGAGATACAGCGACAGAGACAGAGACAGAGACAGATGCAGAGGCAGAGACAGAGACAGAGACAGAGACAGAGACAGAGACAGAGACAGAGTCAGAGACAGAGACAGAGACAGAGACAGAGAAACAGACAGAGACAGAGACGGAGATAGAGACAGAGACAGAGACAGAGACGGAGACAGAGACAGAGACAGAGACGGAGACAGAGACAGAGACAGAGACAGAGACAGAGACAGAGACAGAGACAGAGACAGAGAGAGAGACGAAGACCGAGACAGAGACTGAGACGGAGACAGAGACAGCGGCAGAGACAGGGGCGGAGACAGAGACAGAGACACAGACGGAGACAGAGACAGAGACAGAGACAGAGACAGAGACAGAGACAGAGACAGAGACAGAGACAGAGACAGAGACAGAGACAGAGACGGAGACTGAGACAGAGACAGAGACAGAGACAGAGAAAGAGACAGAGACAGAGACAGAGACAGAGACAGAGACAGAGACAGAGTTAGAGACAGAGAAACAGACAGAGACAGAGACGGAGATAGAGACAGAGACAGAGACAGAGACGGAGACAGAGGCAGAGACAGAGCCAGGGACAGAGACAGAGACAGAGACAGAGGGAGAGACAGCGACAGAGACAGAGACAGAGACAGAGACAGAGACAGAGACAGAGACAGAGACAGAGACAGAGACAGAGACAGAGACAGAGACAGAGACAGAGACAGAGACAGAGACAGAGACAGAGACAGAGACAGAGACAGAGACAGAGACGGAGACAGAGACAGAGACAGAGACAGAGACAGAGACAGAGACAGAGACAGAGGGGCAGGAGACAAAGTCGGAGGCAGAGGTACAGGAGACAAAGACGGTGACAAGGACGGAGACAAAGACGGAGACAGAGACAGAGACGGGGACAGAGACAGAGACAGAGACAGAGACAGGGACAGAGACAGAGACAGAGACAGAGCCAGACACAGAAACGGAGACAGAGACAGAGACAGTGACAGAGGCAGAGACAGAGACAGAGACAGAGACAGAGACAGAGACAGAGACGGAGACAGAGGCAGAGACAGAGCCAGGGACAGAGACAGAGACAGAGACAGAGGGAGAGACAGCGACAGAGACAGAGACAGAGACAGAGACAGAGACAGAGACAGAGACAGAGACAGAGACAGAGACAGAGACAGAGACAGAGACAGAGACAGAGACAGAGACAGAGACAGAGACAGAGACAGAGACAGAGACAGAGACAAAGACAGAGACGGAGACAGAGACAGAGACAGAGACAGAGACAGAGACAGAGACAGAGACAGAGACAGAGACAGAGAGAGAGACGAAGACCGAGACAGAGACTGAGACGGAGACAGAGACAGCGGCAGAGACAGGGGCGGAGACAGAGACAGAGACACAGACGGAGACAGAGACAGAGACAGAGACAGAGACAGAGACAGAGACAGAGACAGAGACAGAGACAGAGACAGAGACAGAGACAGAGACAGAGACAGAGACAGAGACAGAGACAGAGACTGAGACAGAGACAGAGACATAGACGGAGACAGAGACAGAGACAGAGACAGAGACAGAGACAGAGACAGAGACAGAGACAGAGACTGAGACAGAGACAGAGACATAGACGGAGACAGAGACAGAGACAGAGACAGAGACAGAGACAGCGACAGAGACAGAGACAGAGACAGAGGCAGAGATAGAGACAGAGACAGAGACAGAGACAGAGACAGAGACAGAGACAGAGACAGAGACAGAGACAGAGACAGAGACAGAGACAGAGTTAGAGACAGAGGAACAGACAGAGACAGAGACGGAGATAGAGACAGAGACAGAGACAGAGACGGAGACAGAGACAGAGACAGAGACGGAGACAGAGGCAGAGACAGAGACAGAGACAGAGACAGAGACAGAGACAGAGACAGAGACAGGGACAGAGACAGAGACAGAGACAGAGGCAGAGACAGAGACAGAGACAGAGACAGAGACAGAGACAGAGACAGAGACAGAGACAGAGACAGAGACAGAGACAGAGACAGCGACAGAGACAGAGACAGAGACAGATACAGAGACAGAGACAGAGACAGAGACATAGACGGAGACAGAGACAGAGACAGAGACAGAGACAGAGACAGAGGCAGAGACAGAGACAGAGACAGAGACAGAGACAGAGACAGAGACAGAGACAGAGACAGAGACAGAGACAGAGACAGAAATAGAGACAGAGACAGAGACAGAGACAGATACGGGTACGGAGACAGAGGCAGAGACAGCGACAGAGACAGAGGCAGAGACGGAGACAAAGACCGAGACAAACGCAGAGACTGAGACAGAGGATGAGGCAGAGACAGATACAGAGACAGAGACAGAGACAGAGACAGAGACAGAGACAGAGACAGAGACAGAGACAGAGACAGAGACAGAGACAGAAACAGAGACAGAGACAGAGACAGAGGCAGAGGCAGAGACAGAGACAGAGACAGAGACAGAGGCAGAGACAGAGATAGAGACAGAGACAGAGACAGAGACAGAGACAGGGACAGAGACAGAGACAGAGACAGAGACAGAGACAGAGTTAGAGACAGAGAAACAGACAGAGACAGAGACGGAGATAGAGACAGAGACAGAGACAGAGACGGAGACAGAGACAGAGACAGAGACGGAGACAGAGGCAGAGACAGAGGCAGGGACAGAGACAGACAGAGAGACTGAGGGAGAGACAGCGACAGAGACAGAGACGGAGACAGAGACAGAGACAGAAACAGAGAAAGAGACAGAGACAGAGACAGAGACAGAGACGGAGACAGAGACAGAGACACAGACAGAGGCAGAGACAGAGACAGAGAGAGAGACAGAGACAGAGACAGAGACAGAGACTGACACAGAGACAGAGACATAGACGGAGACAAAGACCGAGACAGAGACAGAGACGGAGACCGAGGCAGAGACAGAGCCAGGGACAGAGACGGAGACAGAGACAGATGGAGATACAGCGACAGAGACAGAGACAGAGACAGATGCAGAGGCAGAGACAGAGACAGAGACAGAGACAGAGACAGAGACAGAGACAGAGTCAGAGACAGAGACAGAGACAGAGACAGAGACAGAGACAGAGACAGAGACAGAGACAGAGACAGAGACAGAGACAGAGACAGAGAGAGAGACCGAGACAGAGACAGAGACAGAGACTGAGACAGAGACAGAGACATAGACGGAGACAAAGACCGAGACAGAGACGGAGACAGAGACAGAGACAGAGACAGAGACAGAGACAGAGACAGAGACAGAGACAGAGACAGAGACAGAGAGAGAGACAGAGACAGAGACAGAGACAGAGACTGAGACAGAGACAGAGACATAGACGGAGACAAAGACCGAGACAGAGACGGAGACAGAGACAGAGACAGAGACTGAGACAGAGACAGAGACAGAGACAGAGACATAGACGGAGACAAAGACCGAGACAGAGACAGAGACGGAGACAGAGGCAGAGACAGAAACAGAGAAAGAGACAGAGACAGAGACAGAGACAGAGACGGAGACAGAGACAGAGACACAGACAGAGGCAGAGACAGAGACAGAGAGAGAGACAGAGACAGAGACAGAGACAGAGACTGACACAGAGACAGAGACATAGACGGAGACAAAGACCGAGACAGAGACAGAGACGGAGACCGAGGCAGAGACAGAGCCAGGGACAGAGACGGAGACAGAGACAGATGGAGATACAGCGACAGAGACAGAGACAGAGACAGATGCAGAGGCAGAGACAGAGACAGAGACAGAGACAGACACAGAGACAGAGACAGAGACAGAGACAGAGACAGAGACAGAGACAGAGACAGAGACAGAGACAGAGACAGAGACAGAGACAGAGACAGAGACAGAGACAGAGACAGAGACAGAGACAGAGACAGAGACAGAGACAGAGACAGAGACAGAGACAGTGACAGAGACAGAGACAGAGACAGAGACAGAGGCAGAGACAGAGACAGAGACAGAGACAGAGACAGAGACAGAGACAGAGACGGAGACAGAGACAGAGACAGAGACGGAGACAGAGGCAGAGACAGAGACAGAGACAGAGACAGAGACATAGACGGAGACAGAGACAGAGACAGAGACAGAGACAGAGACAGAGACAGAGACAGAGACAGAGACAGAGACAGAGAGAGAGACCGAGACAGAGACAGAGACAGAGACTGAGACAGAGACAGAGACATAGACGGAGACAAAGACCGAGACAGAGACGGAGACAGAGACAGAGACAGAGACAGAGACAGAGACAGAGACAGAGACAGACACAGAGACAGAGACAGAGACAGAGACAGAGACAGAGACAGAGACAGAGACAGAGACAGAGACAGAGACAGAGACAGAGACAGAGACAGAGACAGAGACAGAGACAGAGACAGAGACAGGGACAGAGACAGAGACAGAGACAGAGACAGAGACAGAGTTAGAGACAGAGAAACAGACAGAGACAGAGACGGAGATAGAGACAGAGACAGAGACAGAGACAGAGACAGAGACAGAGACAGAGACAGAAACAGAGACAGAGACAGAGACAGAGACAGATACGGGTACGGAGACAGAGGCAGAGACAGCGACAGAGACAGAGGCAGAGACGGAGACAAAGACCGAGACAAACGCAGAGACTGAGACAGAGGATGAGGCAGAGACAGATACAGAGACAGAGACAGAGACAGAGACAGAGACAGAGACAGAGACAGAGACAGAGACAGAGACAGAGACAGAAACAGAGACAGAGACAGAGACAGAGGCAGAGGCAGAGACAGAGACAGAGACAGAGACAGAGGCAGAGACAGAGATAGAGACAGAGACAGAGACAGAGACAGAGACAGGGACAGAGACAGAGACAGAGACAGAGACAGAGACAGAGTTAGAGACAGAGAAACAGACAGAGACAGAGACGGAGATAGAGACAGAGACAGAGACAGAGACGGAGACAGAGACAGAGACAGAGACGGAGACAGAGGCAGAGACAGAGGCAGGGACAGAGACAGACAGAGAGACTGCGGGAGAGACAGCGACAGAGACAGAGACGGAGACAGAGACAGAGACAGAAACAGAGAAAGAGACAGAGACAGAGACAGAGACAGAGACGGAGACAGAGACAGAGACACAGACAGAGGCAGAGACAGAGACAGAGAGAGAGACAGAGACAGAGACAGAGACAGAGACTGACACAGAGACAGAGACATAGACGGAGACAAAGACCGAGACAGAGACAGAGACGGAGACCGAGGCAGAGACAGAGCCAGGGACAGAGACGGAGACAGAGACAGATGGAGATACAGCGACAGAGACAGAGACAGAGACAGATGCAGAGGCAGAGACAGAGACAGAGACAGAGACAGAGACAGAGACAGAGACAGAGTCAGAGACAGAGACAGAGACAGAGACAGAGACAGAGACAGAGACAGAGACAGAGACAGAGACAGAGACAGAGACAGAGAGAGAGACCGAGACAGAGACAGAGACAGAGACTGAGACAGAGACAGAGACATAGACGGAGACAAAGACCGAGACAGAGACGGAGACAGAGACAGAGACAGAGACAGAGACAGAGACAGAGACAGAGACAGAGACAGAGACAGAGACAGAGACAGAGAGAGAGACAGAGACAGAGACAGAGACAGAGACTGAGACAGAGACAGAGACATAGACGGAGACAAAGACCGAGACAGAGACGGAGACAGAGACAGAGACAGAGACTGAGACAGAGACAGAGACAGAGACAGAGACATAGACGGAGACAAAGACCGAGACAGAGACAGAGACGGAGACAGAGGCAGAGACAGAAACAGAGAAAGAGACAGAGACAGAGACAGAGACAGAGACGGAGACAGAGACAGAGACACAGACAGAGGCAGAGACAGAGACAGAGAGAGAGACAGAGACAGAGACAGAGACAGAGACTGACACAGAGACAGAGACATAGACGGAGACAAAGACCGAGACAGAGACAGAGACGGAGACCGAGGCAGAGACAGAGCCAGGGACAGAGACGGAGACAGAGACAGATGGAGATACAGCGACAGAGACAGAGACAGAGACAGATGCAGAGGCAGAGACAGAGACAGAGACAGAGACAGACACAGAGACAGAGACAGAGACAGAGACAGAGACAGAGACAGAGACAGAGACAGAGACAGAGACAGAGACAGAGACAGAGACAGAGACAGAGACAGAGACAGAGACAGAGACAGAGACAGAGACAGAGACAGTGACAGAGACAGAGACAGAGACAGAGACAGAGACAGAGACAGAGACAGAGACAGAGACAGAGACAGAGACAGAGACAGAGACGGAGACAGAGACAGAGACAGAGACGGAGACAGAGGCAGAGACAGAGACAGAGACAGAGACAGAGACATAGACGGAGACAGAGACAGAGACAGAGACAGAGACAGAGACAGAGAGAGAGACAGCGACAGAGACAGAGACAGAGACAGAGACAGAGACAGAGACAGCGACAGAGACAGAGACAGAGGCAGAGACAGAGATAGAGACAGAGACAGAGACAGAGACAGAGACAGGGACAGAGACGGAGACAGAGACAGAGACAGAGACAGAGTTAGAGACAGAGAAACAGACAGAGACAGAGACAGAGAGAGAGACAGAGACAGAGACAGAGACAGAGACTGACACAGAGACAGAGACATAGACGGAGACAAAGACCGAGACAGAGACAGAGACGGAGACCGAGGCAGAGACAGAGCCAGGGACAGAGACGGAGACAGAGACAGATGGAGATACAGCGACAGAGACAGAGACAGAGACAGATGCAGAGGCAGAGACAGAGACAGAGACAGAGACAGAGACAGAGACAGAGACAGAGACAGAGACAGAGACAGAGACAGAGACAGAGACAGAGACAGAGACAGAGACAGAGACAGAGACAGAGACAGAGACAGAGACAGAGACAGAGACAGAGACAGTGACAGAGACAGAGACAGAGACAGAGACAGAGACAGAGACAGAGACAGAGACAGAGACAGAGACAGAGACGGAGACAGAGACAGAGACAGAGACGGAGACAGAGGCAGAGACAGAGACAGAGATAGAGACAGAGACAGAGACAGAGACAGAGACAGAGACAGGGACAGAGACAGAGACAGAGACAGAGGCAGAGACAGAGACAGAGACGGAGACAGAGACAGAGACAGAGACAGAGACAGAGACAGAGACAGAGACAGAGACAGAGACAGAGACAGAGACAGAGACAGAGACAGAGACAGAGACAGAGACAGAGACAGAGACAGAGACAGAGACAGAGACAGAGACAGAGACAGATACAGAGACAGAGACAGAGACAGAGACAGAGACAGAGACATAGACGGAGACAGAGACAGAGACAGAGACAGAGACAGAGACAGAGACAGAGACAGAGACAGCGACAGAGACAGAGACAGAGACAGCGACAGAGACAGAGACAGAGGCAGAGACAGAGATAGAGACAGAGACAGAGACAGAGACAGAGACAGGGACAGAGACGGAGACAGAGACAGAGACAGAGACAGAGTTAGAGACAGAGAAACAGACAGAGACAGAGACGGAGATAGAGACAGAGACAGAGACAGAGACGGAGACAGAGACAGAGACAGAGACGGAGACAGAGGCAGAGACAGAGGCAGGGACAGAGACAGACAGAGAGACTGAGGGAGAGACAGCGACAGAGACAGAGACAGAAACAGAGAAAGAGACAGAGACAGAGACAGAGACAGAGACGGAGACAGAGACAGAGACACAGACAGAGGCAGAGACAGAGACAGAGAGAGAGACAGAGACAGAGACAGAGACAGAGACTGAGACTGAGACAGAGACAGAGACATAGACGGAGACAAAGACCGAGACAGAGACAGAGACGGAGACCGAGGCAGAGACAGAGCCAGGGACAGAGACGGAGACAGAGACAGATGGAGATACAGCGACAGAGACAGAGACAGATGCAGAGGCAGAGACAGAGACAGAGACAGAGACAGAGACAGAGACAGAGACAGAGACAGAGACAGAGACAGAGACAGAGACAGAGACAGAGACAGAGACAGAGACAGAGACAGAGACAGAGACAGAGACAGAGACAGAGACAGAGACAGAGACAGAGACAGAGACGGAGACGGAGACAGAGACAGAGACGGAGACGGAGACAGAGGCAGAGACAGAGACAGAGACAGAGACAGAGACAGAGACAGAGACAGAGACAGAGACAGAGACAGAGACAGAGACAGAGACAGAGACAGAGACAGAGACAGAGACAGAGACAGACAGAGAGACTGAGGGAGAGACAGCGACAGAGACAGAGACAGAGACAGAAACAGAGAAAGAGACAGAGACAGAGACAGAGACAGAGACGGAGACAGAGACAGAGACACAGACAGAGGCAGAGACAGAGACAGAGAGAGAGACAGAGACAGAGACAGAGACAGAGACTGAGACAGAGACACAGACGGAGACAGAGACAGAGACAGAGACAGAGACAGAGACAGAGACAGAGACAGAGACAGAGACAGAGACAGAGACAGAGACAGAGACAGAGACAGAGACAGAGACAGAGACAGAGACAGAGACTGAGACAGAGACAGAGACATAGACGGAGACAGAGACAGAGACAGAGACAGAGACAGAGACGGAGACAGAGGCAGAGACAGAGGCAGGGACAGAGACAGACAGAGAGACTGAGGGAGAGACAGCGACAGAGACAGAGACAGAGGCAGAGACAGAGATAGAGACAGAGACAGAGACAGAGACAGAGACAGGGACAGAGACGGAGACAGAGACAGAGACAGAGACAGAGTTAGAGACAGAGAAACAGACAGAGACAGAGACGGAGATAGAGACAGAGACAGAGACAGAGACGGAGACAGAGACAGAGACAGAGACGGAGACAGAGGCAGAGACAGAGGCAGGGACAGAGACAGACAGAGAGACTGAGGGAGAGACAGCGACAGAGACAGAGACAGAAACAGAGAAAGAGACAGAGACAGAGACAGAGACAGAGACGGAGACAGAGACAGAGACACAGACAGAGGCAGAGACAGAGACAGAGAGAGAGACAGAGACAGAGACAGAGACAGAGACTGAGACTGAGACAGAGACAGAGACATAGACGGAGACAAAGACCGAGACAGAGACAGAGACGGAGACCGAGGCAGAGACAGAGCCAGGGACAGAGACGGAGACAGAGACAGATGGAGATACAGCGACAGAGACAGAGACAGATGCAGAGGCAGAGACAGAGACAGAGACAGAGACAGAGACAGAGACAGAGACAGAGACAGAGACAGAGACAGAGACAGAGACAGAGACAGAGACAGAGACAGAGACAGAGACAGAGACAGAGACAGAGACAGAGACAGAGACAGAGACAGAGACAGAGACAGAGACAGAGACAGAGACGGAGACGGAGACAGAGACAGAGACGGAGACGGAGACAGAGGCAGAGACAGAGACAGAGACAGAGACAGAGACAGAGACAGAGACAGAGACAGAGACAGAGACAGAGACAGAGACAGAGACAGAGACAGAGACAGAGACAGAGACAGAGACAGACAGAGAGACTGAGGGAGAGACAGCGACAGAGACAGAGACAGAGACAGAAACAGAGAAAGAGACAGAGACAGAGACAGAGACAGAGACGGAGACAGAGACAGAGACACAGACAGAGGCAGAGACAGAGACAGAGAGAGAGACAGAGACAGAGACAGAGACAGAGACTGAGACAGAGACACAGACGGAGACAGAGACAGAGACAGAGACAGAGACAGAGACAGAGACAGAGACAGAGACAGAGACAGAGACAGAGACAGAGACAGAGACAGAGACAGAGACAGAGACAGAGACAGAGACAGAGACTGAGACAGAGACAGAGACATAGACGGAGACAGAGACAGAGACAGAGACAGAGACAGAGACAGAGACAGAGACAGAGACAGAGACTGAGACAGAGACAGAGACATAGACGGAGACAGAGACAGAGACAGAGACAGAGACAGAGACAGAGACAGCGACAGAGACAGAGACAGAGGCAGAGACAGAGATAGAGACAGAGACAGAGACAGAGACAGAGACAGAGACAGAGACAGAGACAGAGACAGAGTTAGAGACAGAGAAACAGACAGAGACAGAGACGGAGATAGAGACAGAGACAGAGACAGAGACGGAGACAGAGACAGAGACAGAGACGGAGACAGAGGCAGAGACAGAGACAGAGACAGAGACAGAGACAGAGACAGAGACAGAGACAGAGACAGGGACAGAGACAGAGACAGAGACAGAGGCAGAGACAGAGACAGAGACAGAGACAGAGACAGAGACAGAGACAGAGACAGAGACAGAGACAGAGACAGAGACAGCGACAGAGACAGAGACAGAGACAGATACAGAGACAGAGACAGAGACAGAGACAGAGACATAGACGGAGACAGAGACAGAGACAGAGACAGAGACAGAGGCAGAGACAGAGACAGAGACAGAGACAGAGACAGAGACAGAGACAGAGACAGAGACAGAGACAGAGAGAGAGACAGAAACAGAGACAGAGACAGAGACAGAGACAGATACGGGTACGGAGACAGAGGCAGAGACAGCGACAGAGACAGAGGCAGAGACGGAGACAAAGACCGAGACAAACGCAGAGACTGAGACAGAGGATGAGGCAGAGACAGATACAGAGACAGAGACAGAGACAGAGACAGAGACAGAGACAGAGACAGAGACAGAGACAGAGACAGAGACAGAGACAGAGACAGAGACAGAAACAGAGACAGAGACAGAGACAGAGGCAGAGACAGAGACAGAGACAGAGACAGAGACAGAGGCAGAGACAGAGATAGAGACAGAGACAGAGACAGAGACAGAGACAGGGACAGAGACAGAGACAGAGACAGAGACAGAGACAGAGTTAGAGACAGAGAAACAGACAGAGACAGAGACGGAGATAGAGACAGAGACAGAGACAGAGACGGAGACAGAGACAGAGACAGAGACGGAGACAGAGGCAGAGACAGAGGCAGGGACAGAGACAGACAGAGAGACTGAGGGAGAGACAGCGACAGAGACAGAGACGGAGACAGAGACAGAGACAGAAACAGAGAAAGAGACAGAGACAGAGACAGAGACAGAGACGGAGACAGAGACAGAGACACAGACAGAGGCAGAGACAGAGACAGAGAGAGAGACAGAGACAGAGACAGAGACAGAGACTGACACAGAGACAGAGACATAGACGGAGACAAAGACCGAGACAGAGACAGAGACGGAGACCGAGGCAGAGACAGAGCCAGGGACAGAGACGGAGACAGAGACAGATGGAGATACAGCGACAGAGACAGAGACAGAGACAGATGCAGAGGCAGAGACAGAGACAGAGACAGAGACAGAGACAGAGACAGAGACAGAGACAGAGACAGAGACAGAGACAGAGACAGAGACAGAGACAGAGACAGAGACAGAGACAGAGACAGAGACAGAGACAGAGACAGAGACAGAGACAGAGAGAGAGACAGAGACAGAGACAGAGACAGAGACTGAGACAGAGACAGAGACATAGACGGAGACAAAGACCGAGACAGAGACGGAGACAGAGACAGAGACAGAGACAGAGACAGAGACAGAGACAGAGACAGAGACAGAGACAGAGACAGAGAGAGAGACAGAGACAGAGACAGAGACAGAGACTGAGACAGAGACAGAGACATAGACGGAGACAAAGACCGAGACAGAGACGGAGACAGAGACAGAGACAGAGACTGAGACAGAGACAGAGACAGAGACAGAGACATAGACGGAGACAAAGACCGAGACAGAGACAGAGACGGAGACAGAGGCAGAGACAGAAACAGAGAAAGAAACAGAGACAGAGACAGAGACAGAGACGGAGACAGAGACAGAGACACAGACAGAGGCAGAGACAGAGACAGAGAGAGAGACAGAGACAGAGACAGAGACAGAGACTGACACAGAGACAGAGACATAGACGGAGACAAAGACCGAGACAGAGACAGAGACGGAGACCGAGGCAGAGACAGAGCCAGGGACAGAGACGGAGACAGAGACAGATGGAGATACAGCGACAGAGACAGAGACAGAGACAGATGCAGAGGCAGAGACAGAGACAGAGACAGAGACAGACACAGAGACAGAGACAGAGACAGAGACAGAGACAGAGACAGAGACAGAGACAGAGACAGAGACAGAGACAGAGACAGAGACAGAGACAGAGACAGAGACGGAGACAGAGACAGAGACAGAGACAGAGACAGAGACAGAGACAGTGACAGAGACAGAGACAGAGACAGAGACAGAGACAGAGACAGAGACAGAGACAGAGACAGAGACAGAGACAGAGACAGAGACGGAGACAGAGACAGAGACAGAGACGGAGACAGAGGCAGAGACAGAGACAGAGACAGAGACAGAGACATAGACGGAGACAGAGACAGAGACAGAGACAGAGACAGAGACAGAGACAGAGACAGAGACAGCGACAGAGACAGAGACAGAGACAGAGACAGAGACAGAGACAGCGACAGAGACAGAGACAGAGGCAGAGACAGAGATAGAGACAGAGACAGAGACAGAGACAGAGACAGGGACAGAGACGGAGACAGAGACAGAGACAGAGACAGAGTTAGAGACAGAGAAACAGACAGAGACAGAGACAGAGAGAGAGACAGAGACAGAGACAGAGACAGAGACTGACACAGAGACAGAGACATAGACGGAGACAAAGACCGAGACAGAGACAGAGACGGAGACCGAGGCAGAGACAGAGCCAGGGACAGAGACGGAGACAGAGACAGATGGAGATACAGCGACAGAGACAGAGACAGAGACAGATGCAGAGGCAGAGACAGAGACAGAGACAGAGACAGAGACAGAGACAGAGACAGAGACAGAGACAGAGACAGAGACAGAGACAGAGACAGAGACAGAGACAGAGACAGAGACAGAGACAGAGACAGAGACAGAGACAGAGACAGAGACAGTGACAGAGACAGAGACAGAGACAGAGACAGAGACAGAGACAGAGACGGAGACAGAGACAGAGACAGAGACGGAGACAGAGGCAGAGATAGAGACAGAGACAGAGACAGAGACAGAGACAGAGACAGAGACAGAGACAGAGACAGGGACAGAGACAGAGACAGAGACAGAGGCAGAGACAGAGACAGAGACGGAGACAGAGACAGAGACAGAGACAGAGACAGAGACAGAGACAGAGACAGAGACAGAGACAGAGACAGAGACAGAGACAGAGGCAGAGACAGAGGCAGAGACAGAGACAGAGACAGAGACAGAGACAGAGACAGAGACAGAGACAGAGACAGAGACAGAGACAGAGACAGAGACAGAGACAGAGACAGAGACATAGACGGAGACAGAGACAGAGACAGAGACAGAGACAGAGACAGAGACAGAGACAGCGACGGAGACAGAGACAGAGACAGCGACAGAGACAGAGACAGAGGCAGAGACAGAGATAGAGACAGAGACAGAGACAGAGACAGAGACAGGGACAGAGACGGAGACAGAGACAGAGACAGAGACAGAGTTAGAGACAGAGAAACAGACAGAGACAGAGACGGAGATAGAGACAGAGACAGAGACAGAGACGGAGACAGAGACAGAGACAGAGACGGAGACAGAGGCAGAGACAGAGGCAGGGACAGAGACAGACAGAGAGACTGAGGGAGAGACAGCGACAGAGACAGAGACGGAGACAGAGACAGAGACAGAGACAGAGACAGAGACAGAGACAGAGACAGAGACAGAGACAGAGACAGAGACAGAGACAGAGACAGAGACAGAGACTGACACAGAGACAGAGACATAGACGGAGACAAAGACCGAGACAGAGACAGAGACGGAGACCGAGGCAGAGACAGAGCCAGGGACAGAGACGGAGACAGAGACAGATGGAGATACAGCGACAGAGACAGAGACAGAGACAGATGCAGAGGCAGAGACAGAGACAGAGACAGAGACAGAGACAGAGACAGAGACAGAGACAGAGACAGAGACAGAGACAGAGACAGAGACAGAGACAGAGACAGAGACAGAGACAGAGACAGAGACAGAGACAGAGACAGAGACAGAGACAGAGACAGTGACAGAGACAGAGACAGAGACAGAGACAGAGACAGAGACAGAGACAGAGACAGAGACAGAGACAGAGACGGAGACAGAGACAGAGACAGAGACGGAGACAGAGGCAGAGATAGAGACAGAGACAGAGACAGAGACAGAGACAGAGACAGAGACAGAGACAGAGACAGAGACAGAGACAGAGACAGAGACAGAGACAGAGACAGAGACAGAGACAGAGACAGAGACAGAGACAGAGACAGAGACAGAGACAGAGACAGAGACAGAGACATAGACGGAGACAGAGACAGAGACAGAGACAGAGACAGAGACAGAGACAGAGACAGCGACGGAGACAGAGACAGAGACAGCGACAGAGACAGAGACAGAGGCAGAGACAGAGATAGAGACAGAGACAGAGACAGAGACAGAGACAGGGACAGCGACGGAGACAGAGACAGAGACAGAGACAGAGTTAGAGACAGAGAAACAGACAGAGACAGAGACGGAGATAGAGACAGAGACAGAGACAGAGACGGAGACAGAGACAGAGACAGAGACGGAGACAGAGGCAGAGACAGAGACAGAGACAGAGACAGAGACAGAGACAGAGACAGAGACAGGGACAGAGACAGAGACAGAGACAGAGGCAGAGACAGAGACAGAGACAGAGACAGAGACAGAGACAGAGACAGAGACAGAGACAGAGACAGAGACAGAGACAGAGACAGCGACAGAGACAGAGACAGAGACAGATACAGAGACAGAGACAGAGACAGAGACATAGACGGAGACAGAGACAGAGACAGAGACAGAGACAGAGACAGAGGCAGAGACAGAGACAGAGACAGAGACAGAGACAGAGACAGAGACAGAGACAGAGACAGAGACAGAGACAGAGACAGAGACAGAGACAGAGACAGAAACAGAGACAGAGACAGAGACAGAGACAGATACGGGTACGGAGACAGAGGCAGAGACAGCGACAGAGACAGAGGCAGAGACGGAGACAAAGACCGAGACAAACGCAGAGACTGAGACAGAGGATGAGGCAGAGACAGATACAGAGACAGAGACAGAGACAGAGACAGAGACAGAGACAGAGACAGAGACAGAGACAGAGACAGAGACAGAGACAGAGACAGAAACAGAGACAGAGACAGAGACAGAGGCAGAGGCAGAGACAGAGACAGAGACAGAGACAGAGGCAGAGACAGAGATAGAGACAGAGACAGAGACAGAGACAGAGACAGGGACAGAGACAGAGACAGAGACAGAGACAGAGACAGAGTTAGAGACAGAGAAACAGACAGAGACAGAGACGGAGATAGAGACAGAGACAGAGACAGAGACGGAGACAGAGACAGAGACAGAGACGGAGACAGAGGCAGAGACAGAGGCAGGGACAGAGACAGACAGAGAGACTGAGGGAGAGACAGCGACAGAGACAGAGACGGAGACAGAGACGGAGACAGAGACAGAGACACAGACAGAGGCAGAGACAGAGACAGAGAGAGAGACAGAGACAGAGACAGAGACAGAGACTGACACAGAGACAGAGACATAGACGGAGACAAAGACCGAGACAGAGACAGAGACGGAGACCGAGGCAGAGACAGAGCCAGGGACAGAGACGGAGACAGAGACAGATGGAGATACAGCGACAGAGACAGAGACAGAGACAGATGCAGAGGCAGAGACAGAGACAGAGACAGAGACAGAGACAGAGACAGAGACAGAGTCAGAGACAGAGACAGAGACAGAGACAGAGAAACAGACAGAGACAGAGACGGAGATAGAGACAGAGACAGAGACAGAGACGGAGACAGAGACAGAGACAGAGACGGAGACAGAGACAGAGACAGAGACAGAGACAGAGACAGAGACAGAGACAGAGACAGAGAGAGAGACGAAGACCGAGACAGAGACTGAGACGGAGACAGAGACAGCGGCAGAGACAGGGGCGGAGACAGAGACAGAGACACAGACGGAGACAGAGACAGAGACAGAGACAGAGACAGAGACAGAGACAGAGACAGAGACAGAGACAGAGACAGAGACAGAGACAGAGACAGAGACGGAGACTGAGACAGAGACAGAGACAGAGACAGAGAAAGAGACAGAGACAGAGACAGAGACAGAGACAGAGACAGAGACAGAGTTAGAGACAGAGAAACAGACAGAGACAGAGACGGAGATAGAGACAGAGACAGAGACAGAGACGGAGACAGAGGCAGAGACAGAGCCAGGGACAGAGACAGAGACAGAGACAGAGGGAGAGACAGCGACAGAGACAGAGACAGAGACAGAGACAGAGACAGAGACAGAGACAGAGACAGAGACAGAGACAGAGACAGAGACAGAGACAGAGACAGAGACAGAGACAGAGACAGAGACAGAGACAGAGACAGAGACAGAGACGGAGACAGAGACAGAGACAGAGACAGAGACAGAGACAGAGACAGAGACAGAGGGGCAGGAGACAAAGTCGGAGGCAGAGGTACAGGAGACAAAGACGGTGACAAGGACGGAGACAAAGACGGAGACAGAGACAGAGACGGGGACAGAGACAGAGACAGAGACAGAGACAGGGACAGAGACAGAGACAGAGACAGAGCCAGACACAGAAACGGAGACAGAGACAGAGACAGTGACAGAGGCAGAGACAGAGACAGAGACAGAGACAGAGACAGAGACAGAGACGGAGACAGAGGCAGAGACAGAGCCAGGGACAGAGACAGAGACAGAGACAGAGGGAGAGACAGCGACAGAGACAGAGACAGAGACAGAGACAGAGACAGAGACAGAGACAGAGACAGAGACAGAGACAGAGACAGAGACAGAGACAGAGACAGAGACAGAGACAGAGACAGAGACAGAGACAGAGACAGAGACAAAGACAGAGACGGAGACAGAGACAGAGACAGAGACAGAGACAGAGACAGAGACAGAGACAGAGACAGAGACAGAGAGAGAGACGAAGACCGAGACAGAGACTGAGACGGAGACAGAGACAGCGGCAGAGACAGGGGCGGAGACAGAGACAGAGACACAGACGGAGACAGAGACAGAGACAGAGACAGAGACAGAGACAGAGACAGAGACAGAGACAGAGACAGAGACAGAGACAGAGACAGAGACAGAGACAGAGACAGAGACAGAGACAGAGACTGAGACAGAGACAGAGACATAGACGGAGACAGAGACAGAGACAGAGACAGAGACAGAGACAGAGACAGAGACAGAGACAGAGACTGAGACAGAGACAGAGACATAGACGGAGACAGAGACAGAGACAGAGACAGAGACAGAGACAGCGACAGAGACAGAGACAGAGACAGAGGCAGAGATAGAGACAGAGACAGAGACAGAGACAGAGACAGAGACAGAGACAGAGACAGAGACAGAGACAGAGACAGAGACAGAGACAGAGTTAGAGACAGAGGAACAGACAGAGACAGAGACGGAGATAGAGACAGAGACAGAGACAGAGACGGAGACAGAGACAGAGACAGAGACGGAGACAGAGGCAGAGACAGAGACAGAGACAGAGACAGAGACAGAGACAGAGACAGAGACAGGGACAGAGACAGAGACAGAGACAGAGGCAGAGACAGAGACAGAGACAGAGACAGAGACAGAGACAGAGACAGAGACAGAGACAGAGACAGAGACAGAGACAGAGACAGCGACAGAGACAGAGACAGAGACAGATACAGAGACAGAGACAGAGACAGAGACATAGACGGAGACAGAGACAGAGACAGAGACAGAGACAGAGACAGAGGCAGAGACAGAGACAGAGACAGAGACAGAGACAGAGACAGAGACAGAGACAGAGACAGAGACAGAGACAGAGACAGAGACAGAGACAGAGACAGAAATAGAGACAGAGACAGAGACAGAGACAGATACGGGTACGGAGACAGAGGCAGAGACAGCGACAGAGACAGAGGCAGAGACGGAGACAAAGACCGAGACAAACGCAGAGACTGAGACAGAGGATGAGGCAGAGACAGATACAGAGACAGAGACAGAGACAGAGACAGAGACAGAGACAGAGACAGAGACAGAGACAGAGACAGAGACAGAAACAGAGACAGAGACAGAGACAGAGGCAGAGGCAGAGACAGAGACAGAGACAGAGACAGAGGCAGAGACAGAGATAGAGACAGAGACAGAGACAGAGACAGAGACAGGGACAGAGACAGAGACAGAGACAGAGACAGAGACAGAGTTAGAGACAGAGAAACAGACAGAGACAGAGACGGAGATAGAGACAGAGACAGAGACAGAGACGGAGACAGAGACAGAGACAGAGACGGAGACAGAGGCAGAGACAGAGGCAGGGACAGAGACAGACAGAGAGACTGAGGGAGAGACAGCGACAGAGACAGAGACGGAGACAGAGACAGAGACAGAAACAGAGAAAGAGACAGAGACAGAGACAGAGACAGAGACGGAGACAGAGACAGAGACACAGACAGAGGCAGAGACAGAGACAGAGAGAGAGACAGAGACAGAGACAGAGACAGAGACTGACACAGAGACAGAGACATAGACGGAGACAAAGACCGAGACAGAGACAGAGACGGAGACCGAGGCAGAGACAGAGCCAGGGACAGAGACGGAGACAGAGACAGATGGAGATACAGCGACAGAGACAGAGACAGAGACAGATGCAGAAGCAGAGACAGAGACAGAGACAGAGACAGAGACAGAGACAGAGACAGAGTCAGAGACAGAGACAGAGACAGAGACAGAGACAGAGACAGAGACAGAGACAGAGACAGAGACAGAGACAGAGACAGAGACAGAGAGAGAGACCGAGACAGAGACAGAGACAGAGACTGAGACAGAGACAGAGACATAGACGGAGACAAAGACCGAGACAGAGACGGAGACAGAGACAGAGACAGAGACAGAGACAGAGACAGAGACAGAGACAGAGACAGAGACAGAGACAGAGAGAGAGACAGAGACAGAGACAGAGACAGAGACTGAGACAGAGACAGAGACATAGACGGAGACAAAGACCGAGACAGAGACGGAGACAGAGACAGAGACAGAGACTGAGACAGAGACAGAGACAGAGACAGAGACATAGACGGAGACAAAGACCGAGACAGAGACAGAGACGGAGACAGAGGCAGAGACAGAAACAGAGAAAGAGACAGAGACAGAGACAGAGACAGAGACGGAGACAGAGACAGAGACACAGACAGAGGCAGAGACAGAGACAGAGAGAGAGACAGAGACAGAGACAGAGACAGAGACTGACACAGAGACAGAGACATAGACGGAGACAAAGACCGAGACAGAGACAGAGACGGAGACCGAGGCAGAGACAGAGCCAGGGACAGAGACGGAGACAGAGACAGATGGAGATACAGCGACAGAGACAGAGACAGAGACAGATGCAGAGGCAGAGACAGAGACAGAGACAGAGACAGACACAGAGACAGAGACAGAGACAGAGACAGAGACAGAGACAGAGACAGAGACAGAGACAGAGACAGAGACAGAGACAGAGACAGAGACAGAGACAGAGACAGAGACAGAGACAGAGACAGAGACAGAGACAGAGACAGTGACAGAGACAGAGACAGAGACAGAGACAGAGGCAGAGACAGAGACAGAGACAGAGACAGAGACAGAGACAGAGACAGAGACGGAGACAGAGACAGAGACAGAGACGGAGACAGAGGCAGAGACAGAGACAGAGACAGAGACAGAGACATAGACGGAGACAGAGACAGAGACAGAGACAGAGACAGAGACAGAGACAGAGACAGAGACAGAGACAGAGACAGAGAGAGAGACCGAGACAGAGACAGAGACAGAGACTGAGACAGAGACAGAGACATAGACGGAGACAAAGACCGAGACAGAGACGGAGACAGAGACAGAGACAGAGACAGAGACAGAGACAGAGACAGAGACAGACACAGAGACAGAGACAGAGACAGAGACAGAGACAGAGACAGAGACAGAGACAGAGACAGAGACAGAGACAGAGACAGAGACAGAGACAGAGACAGGGACAGAGACAGAGACAGAGACAGAGACAGAGACAGAGTTAGAGACAGAGAAACAGACAGAGACAGAGACGGAGATAGAGACAGAGACAGAGACAGAGACAGAGACAGAGACAGAGACAGAGACAGAAACAGAGACAGAGACAGAGACAGAGACAGATACGGGTACGGAGACAGAGGCAGAGACAGCGACAGAGACAGAGGCAGAGACGGAGACAAAGACCGAGACAAACGCAGAGACTGAGACAGAGGATGAGGCAGAGACAGATACAGAGACAGAGACAGAGACAGAGACAGAGACAGAGACAGAGACAGAGACAGAGACAGAGACAGAGACAGAAACAGAGACAGAGACAGAGACAGAGGCAGAGGCAGAGACAGAGACAGAGACAGAGACAGAGGCAGAGACAGAGATAGAGACAGAGACAGAGACAGAGACAGAGACAGGGACAGAGACAGAGACAGAGACAGAGACAGAGACAGAGTTAGAGACAGAGAAACAGACAGAGACAGAGACGGAGATAGAGACAGAGACAGAGACAGAGACGGAGACAGAGACAGAGACAGAGACGGAGACAGAGGCAGAGACAGAGGCAGGGACAGAGACAGACAGAGAGACTGAGGGAGAGACAGCGACAGAGACAGAGACGGAGACAGAGACAGAGACAGAAACAGAGAAAGAGACAGAGACAGAGACAGAGACAGAGACGGAGACAGAGACAGAGACACAGACAGAGGCAGAGACAGAGACAGAGAGAGAGACAGAGACAGAGACAGAGACAGAGACTGACACAGAGACAGAGACATAGACGGAGACAAAGACCGAGACAGAGACAGAGACGGAGACCGAGGCAGAGACAGAGCCAGGGACAGAGACGGAGACAGAGACAGATGGAGATACAGCGACAGAGACAGAGACAGAGACAGATGCAGAGGCAGAGACAGAGACAGAGACAGAGACAGAGACAGAGACAGAGACAGAGTCAGAGACAGAGACAGAGACAGAGACAGAGACAGAGACAGAGACAGAGACAGAGACAGAGACAGAGACAGAGACAGAGAGAGAGACCGAGACAGAGACAGAGACAGAGACTGAGACAGAGACAGAGACATAGACGGAGACAAAGACCGAGACAGAGACGGAGACAGAGACAGAGACAGAGACAGAGACAGAGACAGAGACAGAGACAGAGACAGAGACAGAGACAGAGACAGAGAGAGAGACAGAGACAGAGACAGAGACAGAGACTGAGACAGAGACAGAGACATAGACGGAGACAAAGACCGAGACAGAGACGGAGACAGAGACAGAGACAGAGACTGAGACAGAGACAGAGACAGAGACAGAGACATAGACGGAGACAAAGACCGAGACAGAGACAGAGACGGAGACAGAGGCAGAGACAGAAACAGAGAAAGAGACAGAGACAGAGACAGAGACAGAGACGGAGACAGAGACAGAGACACAGACAGAGGCAGAGACAGAGACAGAGAGAGAGACAGAGACAGAGACAGAGACAGAGACTGACACAGAGACAGAGACATAGACGGAGACAAAGACCGAGACAGAGACAGAGACGGAGACCGAGGCAGAGACAGAGCCAGGGACAGAGACGGAGACAGAGACAGATGGAGATACAGCGACAGAGACAGAGACAGAGACAGATGCAGAGGCAGAGACAGAGACAGAGACAGAGACAGACACAGAGACAGAGACAGAGACAGAGACAGAGACAGAGACAGAGACAGAGACAGAGACAGAGACAGAGACAGAGACAGAGACAGAGACAGAGACAGAGACAGAGACAGAGACAGAGACAGTGACAGAGACAGAGACAGAGACAGAGACAGAGACAGAGACAGAGACAGAGACAGAGACAGAGACAGAGACAGAGACGGAGACAGAGACAGAGACAGAGACGGAGACAGAGGCAGAGACAGAGGCAGAGACAGAGACAGAGACAGAGACAGAGACATAGACGGAGACAGAGACAGAGACAGAGACAGAGACAGAGACAGAGAGAGAGACAGCGACAGAGACAGAGACAGAGACAGAGACAGAGACAGAGACAGCGACAGAGACAGAGACAGAGGCAGAGACAGAGATAGAGACAGAGACAGAGACAGAGACAGAGACAGGGACAGAGACGGAGACAGAGACAGAGACAGAGACAGAGTTAGAGACAGAGAAACAGACAGAGACAGAGACAGAGAGAGAGACAGAGACAGAGACAGAGACAGAGACTGACACAGAGACAGAGACATAGACGGAGACAAAGACCGAGACAGAGACAGAGACGGAGACCGAGACAGAGACAGAGCCAGGGACAGAGACGGAGACAGAGACAGATGGAGATACAGCGACAGAGACAGAGACAGAGACAGATGCAGAGGCAGAGACAGAGACAGAGACAGAGACAGAGACAGAGACAGAGACAGAGACAGAGACAGAGACAGAGACAGAGACAGAGACAGAGACAGAGACAGAGACAGAGACAGAGACAGAGACAGAGACAGAGACAGAGACAGAGACAGAGACAGTGACAGAGACAGAGACAGAGACAGAGACAGAGACAGAGACAGAGACAGAGACAGAGACAGAGACAGAGACGGAGACAGAGACAGAGACAGAGACGGAGACAGAGGCAGAGACAGAGACAGAGATAGAGACAGAGACAGAGACAGAGACAGAGACAGAGACAGGGACAGAGACAGAGACAGAGACAGAGGCAGAGACAGAGACAGAGACGGAGACAGAGACAGAGACAGAGACAGAGACAGAGACAGAGACAGAGACAGAGACAGAGACAGAGACAGAGACAGAGACAGAGACAGAGACAGAGACAGAGACAGAGACAGAGACAGAGACAGAGACAGAGACAGAGACAGATACAGAGACAGAGACAGAGACAGAGACAGAGACAGAGACATAGACGGAGACAGAGACAGAGACAGAGACAGAGACAGAGACAGAGACAGAGACAGAGACAGCGACAGAGACAGAGACAGAGACAGCGACAGAGACAGAGACAGAGGCAGAGACAGAGATAGAGACAGAGACAGAGACAGAGACAGAGACAGGGACAGAGACGGAGACAGAGACAGAGACAGAGACAGAGTTAGAGACAGAGAAACAGACAGAGACAGAGACGGAGATAGAGACAGAGACAGAGACAGAGACGGAGACAGAGACAGAGACAGAGACGGAGACAGAGGCAGAGACAGAGGCAGGGACAGAGACAGACAGAGAGACTGAGGGAGAGACAGCGACAGAGACAGAGACAGAAACAGAGAAAGAGACAGAGACAGAGACAGAGACAGAGACGGAGACAGAGACAGAGACACAGACAGAGGCAGAGACAGAGACAGAGAGAGAGACAGAGACAGAGACAGAGACAGAGACTGAGACTGAGACAGAGACAGAGACATAGACGGAGACAAAGACCGAGACAGAGACAGAGACGGAGACCGAGGCAGAGACAGAGCCAGGGACAGAGACGGAGACAGAGACAGATGGAGATACAGCGACAGAGACAGAGACAGATGCAGAGGCAGAGACAGAGACAGAGACAGAGACAGAGACAGAGACAGAGACAGAGACAGAGACAGAGACAGAGACAGAGACAGAGACAGAGACAGAGACAGAGACAGAGACAGAGACAGAGACAGAGACAGAGACAGAGACAGAGACAGAGACAGAGACAGAGACAGAGACGGAGACGGAGACAGAGACAGAGACAGAGACGGAGACAGAGGCAGAGACAGAGACAGAGACAGAGACAGAGACAGAGACAGAGACAGAGACAGAGACAGAGACAGAGACAGAGACAGAGACAGAGACAGAGACAGAGACAGACAGAGAGACTGAGGGAGAGACAGCGACAGAGACAGAGACAGAGACAGAAACAGAGAAAGAGACAGAGACAGAGACAGAGACAGAGACGGAGACAGAGACAGAGACACAGACAGAGGCAGAGACAGAGACTGAGACGGAGACAGAGACAGCGGCAGAGACAGGGGCGGAGACAGAGACAGAGACACAGACGGAGACAGAGACAGAGACAGAGACAGAGACAGAGACAGAGACAGAGACAGAGACAGAGACAGAGACAGAGACAGAGACAGAGACAGAGACAGAGACAGAGACAGAGACAGAGACAGAGACTGAGACAGAGACAGAGACATAGACGGAGACAGAGACAGAGACAGAGACAGAGACAGAGACAGAGACAGAGACAGAGACAGAGACTGAGACAGAGACAGAGACATAGACGGAGACAGAGACAGAGACAGAGACAGAGACAGAGACAGAGACAGCGACAGAGACAGAGACAGAGACAGAGACAGAGATAGAGACAGAGACAGAGACAGAGACAGAGACAGAGACAGAGACAGAGGCAGAGACAGAGACAGAGACAGAGACAGAGACAGAGACAGAGACAGAGACAGAGACAGAGACAGAGACAGAGACAGCGACAGAGACAGAGACAGAGACAGATACAGAGACAGAGACAGAGACAGAGACAGAGACATAGACGGAGACAGAGACAGAGACAGAGACAGAGACAGAGGCAGAGACAGAGACAGAGACAGAGACAGAGACAGAGACAGAGACAGAGACAGAGACAGAGACAGAGACAGAGACAGAAACAGAGACAGAGACAGAGACAGAGACAGATACGGGTACGGAGACAGAGGCAGAGACAGCGACAGAGACAGAGGCAGAGACGGAGACAAAGACCGAGACAAACGCAGAGACTGAGACAGAGGATGAGGCAGAGACAGATACAGAGACAGAGACAGAGACAGAGACAGAGACAGAGACAGAGACAGAGACAGAGACAGAGACAGAGACAGAGACAGAGACAGAGACAGAAACAGAGACAGAGACAGAGACAGAGGCAGAGACAGAGACAGAGACAGAGACAGAGACAGAGGCAGAGACAGAGATAGAGACAGAGACAGAGACAGAGACAGAGACAGGGACAGAGACAGAGACAGAGACAGAGACAGAGACAGAGTTAGAGACAGAGAAACAGACAGAGACAGAGACGGAGATAGAGACAGAGACAGAGACAGAGACGGAGACAGAGACAGAGACAGAGACGGAGACAGAGGCAGAGACAGAGGCAGGGACAGAGACAGACAGAGAGACTGAGGGAGAGACAGCGACAGAGACAGAGACGGAGACAGAGACAGAGACAGAAACAGAGAAAGAGACAGAGACAGAGACAGAGACAGAGACGGAGACAGAGACAGAGACACAGACAGAGGCAGAGACAGAGACAGAGAGAGAGACAGAGACAGAGACAGAGACAGAGACTGACACAGAGACAGAGACATAGACGGAGACAAAGACCGAGACAGAGACAGAGACGGAGACCGAGGCAGAGACAGAGCCAGGGACAGAGACGGAGACAGAGACAGATGGAGATACAGCGACAGAGACAGAGACAGAGACAGATGCAGAGGCAGAGACAGAGACAGAGACAGAGACAGAGACAGAGACAGAGACAGAGACAGAGACAGAGACAGAGACAGAGACAGAGACAGAGACAGAGACAGAGACAGAGACAGAGACAGAGACAGAGACAGAGACAGAGACAGAGACAGAGACAGAGAGAGAGACAGAGACAGAGACAGAGACAGAGACTGAGACAGAGACAGAGACATAGACGGAGACAAAGACCGAGACAGAGACGGAGACAGAGACAGAGACAGAGACAGAGACAGAGACAGAGACAGAGACAGAGACAGAGACAGAGACAGAGAGAGAGACAGAGACAGAGACAGAGACAGAGACTGAGACAGAGACAGAGACATAGACGGAGACAAAGACCGAGACAGAGACGGAGACAGAGACAGAGACAGAGACTGAGACAGAGACAGAGACAGAGACAGAGACATAGACGGAGACAAAGACCGAGACAGAGACAGAGACGGAGACAGAGGCAGAGACAGAAACAGAGAAAGAAACAGAGACAGAGACAGAGACAGAGACGGAGACAGAGACAGAGACACAGACAGAGGCAGAGACAGAGACAGAGAGAGAGACAGAGACAGAGACAGAGACAGAGACTGACACAGAGACAGAGACATAGACGGAGACAAAGACCGAGACAGAGACAGAGACGGAGACCGAGGCAGAGACAGAGCCAGGGACAGAGACGGAGACAGAGACAGATGGAGATACAGCGACAGAGACAGAGACAGAGACAGATGCAGAGGCAGAGACAGAGACAGAGACAGAGACAGACACAGAGACAGAGACAGAGACAGAGACAGAGACAGAGACAGAGACAGAGACAGAGACAGAGACAGAGACAGAGACAGAGACAGAGACAGAGACAGAGACGGAGACAGAGACAGAGACAGAGACAGAGACAGAGACAGAGACAGTGACAGAGACAGAGACAGAGACAGAGACAGAGACAGAGACAGAGACAGAGACAGAGACAGAGACAGAGACAGAGACAGAGACGGAGACAGAGACAGAGACAGAGACGGAGACAGAGGCAGAGACAGAGACAGAGACAGAGACAGAGACATAGACGGAGACAGAGACAGAGACAGAGACAGAGACAGAGACAGAGACAGAGACAGAGACAGCGACAGAGACAGAGACAGAGACAGAGACAGAGACAGAGACAGCGACAGAGACAGAGACAGAGGCAGAGACAGAGATAGAGACAGAGACAGAGACAGAGACAGAGACAGGGACAGAGACGGAGACAGAGACAGAGACAGAGACAGAGTTAGAGACAGAGAAACAGACAGAGACAGAGACAGAGAGAGAGACAGAGACAGAGACAGAGACAGAGACTGACACAGAGACAGAGACATAGACGGAGACAAAGACCGAGACAGAGACAGAGACGGAGACCGAGGCAGAGACAGAGCCAGGGACAGAGACGGAGACAGAGACAGATGGAGATACAGCGACAGAGACAGAGACAGAGACAGATGCAGAGGCAGAGACAGAGACAGAGACAGAGACAGAGACAGAGACAGAGACAGAGACAGAGACAGAGACAGAGACAGAGACAGAGACAGAGACAGAGACAGAGACAGAGACAGAGACAGAGACAGAGACAGAGACAGAGACAGAGACAGAGACAGAGACAGAGACAGAGACAGTGACAGAGACAGAGACAGAGACAGAGACAGAGACAGAGACAGAGACGGAGACAGAGACAGAGACAGAGACGGAGACAGAGGCAGAGATAGAGACAGAGACAGAGACAGAGACAGAGACAGAGACAGAGACAGAGACAGAGACAGGGACAGAGACAGAGACAGAGACAGAGGCAGAGACAGAGACAGAGACGGAGACAGAGACAGAGACAGAGACAGAGACAGAGACAGAGACAGAGACAGAGACAGAGACAGAGACAGAGACAGAGACAGAGGCAGAGACAGAGGCAGAGACAGAGACAGAGACAGAGACAGAGACAGAGACAGAGACAGAGACAGAGACAGAGACAGAGACAGAGACAGAGACAGAGACAGAGACAGAGACATAGACGGAGACAGAGACAGAGACAGAGACAGAGACAGAGACAGAGACAGAGACAGCGACGGAGACAGAGACAGAGACAGCGACAGAGACAGAGACAGAGGCAGAGACAGAGATAGAGACAGAGACAGAGACAGAGACAGAGACAGGGACAGAGACGGAGACAGAGACAGAGACAGAGACAGAGTTAGAGACAGAGAAACAGACAGAGACAGAGACGGAGATAGAGACAGAGACAGAGACAGAGACGGAGACAGAGACAGAGACAGAGACGGAGACAGAGGCAGAGACAGAGGCAGGGACAGAGACAGACAGAGAGACTGAGGGAGAGACAGCGACAGAGACAGAGACGGAGACAGAGACAGAGACAGAGACAGAGACAGAGACAGAGACAGAGACAGAGACAGAGACAGAGACAGAGACAGAGACAGAGACAGAGACAGAGACTGACACAGAGACAGAGACATAGACGGAGACAAAGACCGAGACAGAGACAGAGACGGAGACCGAGGCAGAGACAGAGCCAGGGACAGAGACGGAGACAGAGACAGATGGAGATACAGCGACAGAGACAGAGACAGAGACAGATGCAGAGGCAGAGACAGAGACAGAGACAGAGACAGAGACAGAGACAGAGACAGAGACAGAGACAGAGACAGAGACAGAGACAGAGACAGAGACAGAGACAGAGACAGAGACAGAGACAGAGACAGAGACAGAGACAGAGACAGAGACAGAGACAGAGACAGAGACAGTGACAGAGACAGAGACAGAGACAGAGACAGAGACAGAGACAGAGACAGAGACAGAGACAGAGACAGAGACGGAGACAGAGACAGAGACAGAGACGGAGACAGAGGCAGAGATAGAGACAGAGACAGAGACAGAGACAGAGACAGAGACAGAGACAGAGACAGAGACAGAGACAGAGACAGAGACAGAGACAGAGACAGAGACAGAGACAGAGACAGAGACAGAGACAGAGACAGAGACAGAGACAGAGACAGAGACAGAGACAGAGACAGAGACAGAGACAGAGACATAGACGGAGACAGAGACAGAGACAGAGACAGAGACAGAGACAGAGACAGAGACAGCGACGGAGACAGAGACAGAGACAGCGACAGAGACAGAGACAGAGGCAGAGACAGAGATAGAGACAGAGACAGAGACAGAGACAGAGACAGGGACAGCGACGGAGACAGAGACAGAGACAGAGACAGAGTTAGAGACAGAGAAACAGACAGAGACAGAGACGGAGATAGAGACAGAGACAGAGACAGAGACGGAGACAGAGACAGAGACAGAGACGGAGACAGAGGCAGAGACAGAGGCAGGGACAGAGACAGACAGAGAGACTGAGGGAGAGACAGCGACAGAGACAGAGACGGAGACAGAGACAGAGACAGAAACAGAGAAAGAGACAGAGACAGAGACAGAGACAGAGACGGAGACAGAGACAGAGACACAGACAGAGGCAGAGACAGAGACAGAGAGAGAGACAGAGACAGAGACAGAGACAGAGACTGAGACTGAGACAGAGACAGAGACATAGACGGAGACAAAGACCGAGACAGAGACAGAGACGGAGACCGAGGCAGAGACAGAGCCAGGGACAGAGACGGAGACAGAGACAGATGGAGATACAGCGACAGAGACAGAGACAGATGCAGAGGCAGAGACAGAGACAGAGACAGAGACAGAGACAGAGACAGAGACAGAGACAGAGACAGAGACAGAGACAGAGACAGAGACAGAGACAGAGACAGAGACAGAGACAGAGACAGAGACAGAGACAGAGACAGAGACAGAGACAGAGACAGAGACAGAGACAGAGACAGAGACAGAGACGGAGACGGAGACAGAGACAGAGACAGAGACGGAGACAGAGGCAGAGACAGAGACAGAGACAGAGACAGAGACAGAGACAGAGACAGAGACAGAGACAGAGACAGAGACAGAGACAGAGACAGAGACAGAGACAGAGACAGAGACAGACAGAGAGACTGAGGGAGAGACAGCGACAGAGACAGAGACAGAGACAGAAACAGAGAAAGAGACAGAGACAGAGACAGAGACAGAGACGGAGACAGAGACAGAGACACAGACAGAGGCAGAGACAGAGACAGAGAGAGAGACAGAGACAGAGACAGAGACAGAGACTGAGACAGAGACAGAGACATAGACGGAGACAAAGACGGAGACAGAGACAGAGACGGAGACCGAGGCAGAGACAGAGCCAGGGACAGAGACAGAGACAGAGACAGATGCAGAGGCAGAGACAGAGACAGAGACAGAGACAGAGACAGAGACAGAGACAGAGACAGAGACAGAGACAGAGACAGAGACAGAGACAGAGACAGAGACAGAGACAGAGACAGAGACAGAGACAGAGACAGAGACAGAGACAGAGACAGAGACAGAGACAGAGACAGAGACAGAGACAGAGACAGAGACAGAGACAGAGAGAGAGACAGAGACAGAGACAGAGACAGAGACAGAGACTGAGACGGAGACAGAGACAGCGGCAGAGACAGGGGCGGAGACAGAGACAGAGACACAGACGGAGACAGAGACAGAGACAGAGACAGAGACAGAGACAGAGACAGAGACAGAGACAGAGACAGAGACAGAGACAGAGACAGAGACAGAGACAGAGACAGAGACAGAGACAGAGACTGAGACAGAGACAGAGACATAGACGGAGACAGAGACAGAGACAGAGACAGAGACAGAGACAGAGACAGAGACAGAGACAGAGACTGAGACAGAGACAGAGACATAGACGGAGACAGAGACAGAGACAGAGACAGAGACAGAGACAGCGACAGAGACAGAGACAGAGACAGAGACAGAGATAGAGACAGAGACAGAGACAGAGACAGAGACAGAGACAGAGACAGAGACAGAGACAGAGTTAGAGACAGAGAAACAGACAGAGACAGAGACGGAGATAGAGACAGAGACAGAGACAGAGACGGAGACAGAGACAGAGACAGAGACGGAGACAGAGGCAGAGACAGAGACAGAGACAGAGACAGAGACAGAGACAGAGACAGAGACAGGGACAGAGACAGAGACAGAGACAGAGGCAGAGACAGAGACAGAGACAGAGACAGAGACAGAGACAGAGACAGAGACAGAGACAGAGACAGAGACAGCGACAGAGACAGAGACAGAGACAGATACAGAGACAGAGACAGAGACAGAGACAGAGACATAGACGGAGACAGAGACAGAGACAGAGACAGAGACAGAGACAGAGGCAGAGACAGAGACAGAGACAGAGACAGAGACAGAGACAGAGACAGAGACAGAGACAGAGACAGAGACAGAGACAGAAACAGAGACAGAGACAGAGACAGAGACAGATACGGGTACGGAGACAGAGGCAGAGACAGCGACAGAGACAGAGGCAGAGACGGAGACAAAGACCGAGACAAACGCAGAGACTGAGACAGAGGAAGAGGCAGAGACAGAGACAGAGACAGAGACAGAGACAGAGACAGAGACAGAGACAGAGACAGAGACAGAGACAGAGACAGAGACAGAGACAGAGACAGAGGAAGAGACAGAGACAGAGACAGAGACAGAGACAGAGGCAGAGACAGAGATAGAGGCAGAGACAGAGACAGAGACAGAGACAGGGACAGAGACAGAGACAGAGACAGAGACAGAGACAGAGTTAGAGACAGAGAAACAGACAGAGACAGAGACGGAGATAGAGACAGAGACAGAGACAGAGACGGAGACAGAGACAGAGACAGAGACGGAGACAGAGGCAGAGACAGAGGCAGGGACAGAGACAGACAGAGAGACTGAGGGAGAGACAGCGACAGAGACAGAGACGGAGACAGAGACAGAGACAGAAACAGAGAAAGAGACAGAGACAGAGACAGAGACAGAGACGGAGACAGAGACAGAGACACAGACAGAGGCAGAGACAGAGACAGAGAGAGAGACAGAGACAGAGACAGAGACAGAGACTGACACAGAGACAGAGACATAGACGGAGACAAAGACCGAGACAGAGACAGAGACGGAGACCGAGGCAGAGACAGAGCCAGGGACAGAGACGGAGACAGAGGCAGATGGAGATACAGCGACAGAGACAGAGACAGAGACAGGTGCAGAGGCAGAGACAGAGACAGAGACAGAGACAGAGACAGAGACAGAGACAGAGTTAGAGACAGAGAAACAGACAGAGACAGAGACGGAGATAGAGACAGAGACAGAGACAGAGACGGAGACAGAGACAGAGACAGAGACGGAGACAGAGGCAGAGACAGAGGCAGGGACAGAGACAGACAGAGAGACTGAGGGAGAGACAGCGACAGAGACAGAGACGGAGACAGAGACAGAGACAGAAACAGAGAAAGAGACAGAGACAGAGACAGAGACAGAGACGGAGACAGAGACAGAGACACAGACAGAGGCAGAGACAGAGACAGAGAGAGAGACAGAGACAGAGACAGAGACAGAGACTGAGACTGAGACAGAGACAGAGACAGAGACAGAGACAGAGACAGAGACAGAGACAGAGACAGAGACAGAGACAGAGACAGAGACAGAGACAGAGACAGAGACAGAGACAGAGACAGAGACAGAGACAGAGACAGAGACAGAGACAGAGACAGAGACAGAGACAGAGACAGAGACAGAGACAGAGACAGAGACAGAGACAGAGACAGAGACAGAGACAGAGACAGAGACAGAGACAGAGACAGAGACAGAGACAGAGTTAGAGACAGAGAAACAGACAGAGACAGAGACGGAGATAGAGACAGAGACAGAGACAGAGACGGAGACAGAGACAGAGACAGAGACGGAGACAGAGACGGAGACAGAGACAGAGACACAGACAGAGACAGAGACAGAGACAGAGAGAGAGACAGAGACAGAGACAGAGACAGAGACTGAGACAGAGACAGAGACATAGACGGAGACAAAGACCGAGACAGAGACGGAGACAGAGACAGAGACAGAGACAGAGACAGAGACAGAGACAGAGACAGAGACAGAGACAGAGTTAGAGACAGAGAAACAGACAGAGACAGAGACGGAGACAGAGAGACTGAGGGAGAGACAGCGACAGAGACAGAGACAGAGACAGAAACAGAGAAAGAGACAGAGACAGAGACAGAGACAGAGACGGAGACAGAGACAGAGACACAGACAGAGGCAGAGACAGAGACAGAGAGAGAGACAGAGACAGAGACAGAGACAGAGACTGAGACAGAGACAGAGACATAGACGGAGACAAAGACGGAGACAGAGACAGAGACGGAGACCGAGGCAGAGACAGAGCCAGGGACAGAGACAGAGACAGAGACAGATGCAGAGGCAGAGACAGAGACAGAGACAGAGACAGAGACAGAGACAGAGACAGAGACAGAGACAGAGACAGAGACAGAGACAGAGACAGAGACAGAGACAGAGACAGAGACAGAGACAGAGACAGAGACAGAGACAGAGACAGAGACAGAGACAGAGACAGAGACAGAGACAGAGACAGAGACAGAGACAGAGACAGAGACAGAGACAGAGACAGAGACAGAGAGAGAGACAGAGACAGAGACAGAGACAGAGACAGAGACTGAGACGGAGACAGAGACAGCGGCAGAGACAGGGGCGGAGACAGAGACAGAGACACAGACGGAGACAGAGACAGAGACAGAGACAGAGACAGAGACAGAGACAGAGACAGAGACAGAGACAGAGACAGAGACAGAGACAGAGACAGAGACAGAGACAGAGACAGAGACAGAGACTGAGACAGAGACAGAGACATAGACGGAGACAGAGACAGAGACAGAGACAGAGACAGAGACAGAGACAGAGACAGAGACAGAGACTGAGACAGAGACAGAGACATAGACGGAGACAGAGACAGAGACAGAGACAGAGACAGAGACAGCGACAGAGACAGAGACAGAGACAGAGACAGAGATAGAGACAGAGACAGAGACAGAGACAGAGACAGAGACAGAGACAGAGACAGAGACAGAGTTAGAGACAGAGAAACAGACAGAGACAGAGACGGAGATAGAGACAGAGACAGAGACAGAGACGGAGACAGAGACAGAGACAGAGACGGAGACAGAGGCAGAGACAGAGACAGAGACAGAGACAGAGACAGAGACAGAGACAGAGACAGAGACAGGGACAGAGACAGAGACAGAGACAGAGGCAGAGACAGAGACAGAGACAGAGACAGAGACAGAGACAGAGACAGAGACAGAGACAGAGACAGAGACAGAGACAGCGACAGAGACAGAGACAGAGACAGATACAGAGACAGAGACAGAGACAGAGACAGAGACATAGACGGAGACAGAGACAGAGACAGAGACAGAGACAGAGACAGAGGCAGAGACAGAGACAGAGACAGAGACAGAGACAGAGACAGAGACAGAGACAGAGACAGAGACAGAGACAGAGACAGAGACAGATACGGGTACGGAGACAGAGGCAGAGACAGCGACAGAGACAGAGGCAGAGACGGAGACAAAGACCGAGACAAACGCAGAGACTGAGACAGAGGAAGAGGCAGAGACAGAGACAGAGACAGAGACAGAGACAGAGACAGAGACAGAGACAGAGACAGAGACAGAGACAGAGACAGAGACAGAGACAGAGACAGAGGCAGAGACAGAGACAGAGACAGAGACAGAGACAGAGGCAGAGACAGAGATAGAGGCAGAGACAGAGACAGAGACAGAGACAGGGACAGAGACAGAGACAGAGACAGAGACAGAGACAGAGTTAGAGACAGAGAAACAGACAGAGACAGAGACGGAGATAGAGACAGAGACAGAGACAGAGACGGAGACAGAGACAGAGACAGAGACGGAGACAGAGGCAGAGACAGAGGCAGGGACAGAGACAGACAGAGAGACTGAGGGAGAGACAGCGACAGAGACAGAGACGGAGACAGAGACAGAGACAGAAACAGAGAAAGAGACAGAGACAGAGACCGAGACAGAGACGGAGACAGAAACAGAGACACAGACAGAGGCAGAGACAGAGACAGAGAGAGAGACAGAGACAGAGACAGAGACAGAGACTGACACAGAGACAGAGACATAGACGGAGACAAAGACCGAGACAGAGACAGAGACGGAGACCGAGGCAGAGACAGAGCCAGGGACAGAGACGGAGACAGAGACAGATGGAGATACAGCGACAGAGACAGAGACAGAGACAGGTGCAGAGGCAGAGACAGAGACAGAGACAGAGACAGAGACAGAGACAGAGACAGAGTTAGAGACAGAGAAACAGACAGAGACAGAGACGGAGATAGAGACAGAGACAGAGACAGAGACGGAGACAGAGACAGAGACAGAGACGGAGACAGAGGCAGAGACAGAGGCAGGGACAGAGACAGACAGAGAGACTGAGGGAGAGACAGCGACAGAGACAGAGACGGAGACAGAGACAGAGACAGAAACAGAGAAAGAGACAGAGACAGAGACAGAGACAGAGACGGAGACAGAGACAGAGACACAGACAGAGGCAGAGACAGAGACAGAGAGAGAGACAGAGACAGAGACAGAGACAGAGACTGAGACTGAGACAGAGACAGAGACAGAGACAGAGACAGAGACAGAGACAGAGACAGAGACAGAGACAGAGACAGAGACAGAGACAGAGACAGAGACAGAGACAGAGACAGAGACAGAGACAGAGACAGAGACAGAGACAGAGACAGAGACAGAGACAGAGACAGAGACAGAGACAGAGACAGAGACAGAGACAGAGACAGAGACAGAGACAGAGACAGAGACAGAGACAGAGACAGAGACAGAGTTAGAGACAGAGAAACAGACAGAGACAGAGACGGAGATAGAGACAGAGACACAGACAGAGACGGAGACAGAGACAGAGACAGAGACGGAGACAGAGACGGAGACAGAGACAGAGACACAGACAGAGACAGAGACAGAGACAGAGAGAGAGACAGAGACAGAGACAGAGACAGAGACTGAGACAGAGACAGAGACATAGACGGAGACAAAGACCGAGACAGAGACGGAGACAGAGACAGAGACAGAGACAGAGACAGAGACAGAGACAGAGACAGAGACAGAGACAGAGTTAGAGACAGAGAAACAGACAGAGACAGAGACGGAGACAGAGACAGAGACAGAGACAGAGACAGAGACAGAGACAGAGACAGAGACAGAGACAGAGACAGAGACAGAGACTGAGACAGAGACAGAGACAGAGACAGAGACATAGACGGAGACAAAGACCGAGACAGAGACAGAGACGGAGACAGAGGCAGAGACAGTGCCAGGGACAGAGACGGAGACAGAGACAGAGGGAGATACAGCGACAGAGACAGACACAGAGACAGAGGCAGAGGCAGAGACAGAGACAGAGACAGAGACAGAGACAGAGACAGAGACAGAGACAGAGACAGAGACAGAGACAGAGACAGAGACAGAGACAGAGACGGAGATAGAGACAGAGACAGAGACAGAGACGGAGACAGAGGCAGAGACAGAGCCAGGGACAGAGACAGAGACAGAGACAGAGGGAGAGACAGCGACAGAGACAGAGACAGAGACAGAGACAGAGACAGAGACAGAGACAGAGACAGAGACAGAGACAGAGACAGAGACAGAGACAGAGACAGAGACAGAGACAGAGACAGAGACAGAGACAGAGACAGAGACAGAGACAGAGACGGAGACAGAGGCAGAGACAGAGCCAGGGACAGAGACAGAGACAGAGCCAGGGACAGAGACAGAGACAGAGACAGAGACAGAGACAGAGACAGAGACAGAGACAGAGACAGAGACAGAGACAGAGACAGAGACAGAGACAGAGACAGAGACAGAGACAGAGACAGAGACAGAGACAGAGACAGAGACAGAGACAGAGACAGAGACAGAGACAGAGACGGAGACAGAGACAGAGACAGAGACAGAGACAGAGACAGAGACAGAGACAGAGGCAGAGACAGAGGGGCAGGAGACAAAGTCGGAGGCAGAGGTACAGGAGACAAAGACGGTGACAAGGACGGAGACAAAGACGGAGACAGAGACAGAGACGGGGACAGAGACAGAGACAGAGACAGGGACAGAGACAGAGACAGAGACAGAGCCAGACACAGAAACGGAGACAGAGACAGAGACAGTGACAGAGGCAGAGACAGAGACAGAGACAGAGACAGAGACAGAGCCAGGGACAGAGACAGAGACAGAGACAGAGACAGAGACAGAGACAGAGACAGAGACAGAGACAGAGACAGAGACAGAGACAGAGACAGAGACAGAGACAGAGACAGAGACAGAGACAGAGACAGAGACAGAGACAGAGACAGAGACAGAGACAGAGACAGAGACAGAGACGGAGACAGAGACAGAGACAGAGACAGAGACAGAGACAGAGGGGCAGGAGACAAAGTCGGAGGCAGAGGTACAGGAGACAAAGACGGTGACAAGGACGGAGACAAAGACGGAGACAGAGACAGAGACGGGGACAGAGACAGAGACAGAGACAGAGACAGGGACAGAGACAGAGACAGAGACAGAGCCAGACACAGAAACGGAGACAGAGACAGAGACAGTGACAGAGGCAGAGACAGAGACAGAGACAGAGACAGAGACAGAGACAGAGACAGAGACAGAGACAGAGACAGAGACAGAGACAGAGACAGAGACGGAGATAGAGACAGAGACAGAGACAGAGACGGAGACAGAGGCAGAGACAGAGCCAGGGACAGAGACAGAGACAGAGCCAGGGACAGAGACAGAGACAGAGACAGAGACAGAGACAGAGACAGAGACAGAGACAGAGACAGAGACAGAGACAGAGACAGAGACAGAGACAGAGACAGAGACAGAGACAGAGACAGAGACAGAGACAGAGACAGAGACAGAGACAGAGACAGAGACAGAGACAGAGACAGAGACGGAGACAGAGACAGAGACAGAGACAGAGACAGAGACAGAGGGGCAGGAGACAAAGTCGGAGGCAGAGGTACAGGAGACAAAGACGGTGACAAGGACGGAGACAAAGACGGAGACAGAGACAGAGACGGGGACAGAGACAGAGACAGAGACAGAGACAGGGACAGAGACAGAGACAGAGACAGAGCCAGACACAGAAACGGAGACAGAGACAGAGACAGTGACAGAGGCAGAGACAGAGACAGAGACAGAGACAGAGACAGAGACAGAGACAGAGACAGAGACAGAGACAGAGACAGAGACAGAGACAGAGACAGAGACAGAGACAAAGACAGAGACGGAGACAGAGACAGAGACAGAGACAGAGACAGAGACAGAGACAGAGACAGAGACAGAGACAGAGACAGAGAGAGAGACGAAGACCGAGACAGAGACTGAGACGGAGACAGAGACAGCGGCAAAGACAGGGGCGGAGTCAGAGACAGAGACACAGACGGAGACAGAGACAGAGACAGAGACAGAGACAGAGACAGAGACAGAGACAGAGACAGAGACAGAGACAGAGACAGAGACAGAGACAGAGACAGAGACTGAGACAGAGACAGAGACATAGACGGAGACAGAGACAGAGACAGAGACAGAGACAGAGACAGAGACAGAGACAGAGACAGAGAGAGAGACAGAGACAGAGACAGAGACAGAGACAGAGACTGAGACGGAGACAGAGACAGCGGCAGAGACAGGGGCGGAGACAGAGACAGAGACACAGACGGAGACAGAGACAGAGACAGAGACAGAGACAGAGACAGAGACAGAGACAGAGACAGAGACAGAGACAGAGACAGAGACAGAGACAGAGACAGAGACAGAGACAGAGACAGAGACAGAGACTGAGACAGAGACGGAGATAGAGACAGAGACAGAGACAGAGACGGAGACAGAGACAGAGACAGAGACGGAGACAGAGGCAGAGACAGAGACAGAGACAGAGACAGAGACAGAGACAGAGACAGAGACAGGGACAGAGACAGAGACAGAGACAGAGGCAGAGACAGAGACAGAGACAGAGACAGAGACAGAGACAGAGACAGAGACAGAGACAGAGACAGAGACAGCGACAGAGACAGAGACAGAGACAGAGACAGAGACAGAGACAGAGACAGAGACAGAGACAGAGGCAGAGACAGAGACAGAGACAGAGACAGAGACAGAGACAGAGACAGAGACAGAGACAGAGACAGAGACAGAGACAGAGACAGAGACAGAGACAGAGGCAGAGACAGAGACAGAGACAGAGACAGAGACAGCGACAGAGACAGAGACAGAGACAGATACAGAGACAGAGACAGAGACAGAGACATAGACGGAGACAGAGTCAGAGACAGAGACAGAGACAGAGACAGAGACAGAGACAGAGAGAGAGACGAAGACCGAGACAGAGACATAGACGGAGACAAACACCGAGACAGAGACAGAGACGGAGACAGAGGCAGAGGCAGAGACAGAGACAGAGACAGAGACAGAGAAAGAGACAGAGACAGAGACAGAGACAGACACAGAGACAGAGACAGAGACAGAGACAGAGACAGAGTCAGAGACAGAGACACAGACAGAGACAGAGACGGAGATAGAGACAGAGACAGAGACAGAGACAGAGACGGAGACTGAGGCAGAGACAGAGCCAGGGACAGAGACAGAGACAGAGACAGCGACAGAGACAGAGACAGAGACAGAGACAGAGACAGAGACAGAGACAGAGACAGAGACAGAGACAGCGACAGAGACAGAGACAGAGGCAGAGACAGAGATAGAGACAGAGACAGAGACAGAGACAGAGACAGGGACAGAGACAGAGACAGAGACAGAGACAGAGACAGAGTTAGAGACAGAGAAACAGACAGAGACAGAGACGGAGATAGAGACAGAGACAGAGACAGAGACGGAGACAGAGACAGAGACAGAGACGGAGACAGAGGCAGAGACAGAGGCAGGGACAGAGACAGACAGAGAGACTGAGGGAGAGACAGCGACACAGACAGAGACGGAGACAGAGACAGAGACAGAAACAGAGAAAGAGACAGAGACAGAGACAGAGACAGAGACAGAGACGGAGACAGAGACAGAGACACAGACAGAGGCAGAGACTGAGACAGAGACAGAGACATAGACGGAGACAGAGACAGAGACAGAGACAGAGACAGAGACAGCGACAGAGACAGAGACAGAGACAGAGACAGAGATAGAGACAGAGACAGAGACAGAGACAGAGACAGAGACAGAGACAGAGACAGAGACAGAGACAGAGACAGAGTTAGAGACAGAGAAACAGACAGAGACAGAGACGGAGATAGAGACAGAGACAGAGACAGAGACGGAGACAGAGACAGAGACAGAGACGGAGACAGAGGCAGAGACAGAGACAGAGACAGAGACAGAGACAGAGACAGAGACAGAGACAGAGACAGGGACAGAGACAGAGACAGAGACAGAGGCAGAGACAGAGACAGAGACAGAGACAGAGACAGAGACAGAGACAGAGACAGAGACAGAGACAGAGACAGAGACAGCGACAGAGACAGAGACAGAGACAGATACAGAGACAGAGACAGAGACAGAGACATAGACGGAGACAGAGACAGAGACAGAGACAGAGACAGAGACAGAGACAGAGGCAGAGACAGAGACAGAGACAGAGACAGAGACAGAGACAGAGACAGAGACAGAGACAGAGACAGAAACAGAGACAGAGACAGAGACAGAGACAGAGACAGAGACAGAGACAGAGACAGAGACAGAGACAGAGACAGAGACAGAGGCAGAGACAGAGACAGAGACAGAGACAGAGACAGCGACAGAGACAGAGACAGAGACAGATACAGAGACAGAGACAGAGACAGAGACATAGACGGAGACAGAGTCAGAGACAGAGACAGAGACAGAGACAGAGACAGAGACAGAGACAGAGAGAGAGACGAAGACCGAGACAGAGACATAGACGGAGACAAACACCGAGACAGAGACAGAGACGGAGACAGAGGCAGAGGCAGAGACAGAGACAGAGACAGAGACAGAGACAGAGACAGAGACAGAGACAGAGACAGAGACAGAGACAGAGACAGACACAGAGACAGAGACAGAGACAGAGACAGAGACAGAGACAGAGTCAGAGACAGAGACACAGACAGAGACAGAGACGGAGATAGAGACAGAGACAGAGACAGAGACAGAGACGGAGACTGAGGCAGAGACAGAGCCAGGGACAGAGACAGAGACAGAGACAGAGGGAGAGACAGCGACAGAGACAGAGACAGAGACAGAGACAGAGACAGAGACAGAGACAGAGACAGAGACAGAGACAGAGACAGAGACAGAGACAGCGACAGAGACAGAGACAGAGGCAGAGACAGAGATAGAGACAGAGACAGAGACAGAGACAGAGACAGGGACTGAGACAGAGACAGAGACAGAGACAGAGACAGAGACAGAGTTAGAGACAGAGAAACAGACAGAGACAGAGACGGAGATAGAGACAGAGACAGAGACAGAGACGGAGACAGAGACAGAGACAGAGACGGAGACAGAGGCAGAGACAGAGGCAGGGACAGAGACAGACAGAGAGACTGAGGGAGAGACAGCGACAGAGACAGAGACGGAGACAGAGACAGAGACAGAAACAGAGAAAGAGACAGAGACAGAGACAGAGACAGAGACGGAGACAGAGACAGAGACACAGACAGAGGCAGAGACAGCGACAGAGAGAGAGACAGAGACAGAGACAGAGACAGAGACTGACACAGAGACAGAGACATAGACGGAGACAAAGACCGAGACAGAGACAGAGACGGAGACCGAGGCAGAGACAGAGCCAGGGACAGAGACGGAGACAGAGACAGATGGAGATACAGCGACAGAGACAGAGACAGAGACAGATGCAGAGGCAGAGACAGAGACAGAGACAGAGACAGAGACAGAGACAGAGACAGAGACAGAGACAGAGACAGAGATAGAGACAGAGACAGAGACAGAGACAGAGACAGAGACAGAGACAGAGACAGAGACAGAGACAGAGACAGAGACAGAGACAGAGACAGAGACAGAGACAAAGACAGAGACGGAGACAGAGACAGAGACAGAGACAGAGACAGAGACAGAGACAGAGACAGAGACAGAGACAGAGAGAGAGACGAAGACCGAGACAGAGACTGAGACGGAGACAGAGACAGCGGCAGAGACAGGGGCGGAGTCAGAGACAGAGGCACAGACGGAGACAGAGACAGAGACAGAGACAGAGACAGAGACAGAGACAGAGACAGAGACAGAGACAGAGACAGAGACAGAGACAGAGACAGAGACTGAGACAGAGACAGAGACATAGACGGAGACAGAGACAGAGACAGAGACAGAGACAGAGACAGAGACAGAGACAGAGACAGAGACAGAGACTGAGACAGAGACAGAGACATAGACGGAGACAGAGACAGAGACAGAGACAGAGACAGAGACAGAGACAGAGACAGCGACAGAGACAGAGACAGAGACAGAGACAGAGATAGAGACAGAGACAGAGACAGAGACAGAGACAGAGACAGAGACAGAGACAGAGACAGAGACAGAGACAGAGACAGAGACAGAGTTAGAGACAGAGAAACAGACAGAGACAGAGACGGAGATAGAGACAGAGACAGAGACAGAGACGGAGACAGAGACAGAGACAGAGACGGAGACAGAGGCAGAGACAGAGACAGAGACAGAGACAGAGACAGAGACAGAGACAGAGACAGGGACAGAGACAGAGACAGAGACAGAGGCAGAGACAGAGACAGAGACAGAGACAGAGACAGAGACAGAGACAGAGACAGAGACAGAGACAGAGACAGCGACAGAGACAGAGACAGAGACAGAGACAGAGACAGAGACAGAGACAGAGACAGAGACAGAGGCAGAGACAGAGACAGAGACAGAGACAGAGACAGAGACAGAGACAGAGACAGAGACAGAGACAGAGACAGAGACAGAGACAGAGACAGAGACAGAGACAGAGGCAGAGACAGAGACAGAGACAGAGACAGAGACAGCGACAGAGACAGAGACAGAGACAGATACAGAGACAGAGACAGAGACAGAGACATAGACGGAGACAGAGTCAGAGACAGAGACAGAGACAGAGACAGAGACAGAGACAGAGAGAGAGACGAAGACCGAGACAGAGACATAGACGGAGACAAACACCGAGACAGAGACAGAGACGGAGACAGAGGCAGAGGCAGAGACAGAGACAGAGACAGAGACAGAGAAAGAGACAGAGACAGAGACAGAGACAGACACAGAGACAGAGACAGAGACAGAGACAGAGACAGAGTCAGAGACAGAGACACAGACAGAGACAGAGACGGAGATAGAGACAGAGACAGAGACAGAGACAGAGACGGAGACTGAGGCAGAGACAGAGCCAGGGACAGAGACAGAGACAGAGACAGAGGGAGAGACAGCGACAGAGACAGAGACAGAGACAGAGACAGAGACAGAGACAGAGACAGAGACAGAGACAGAGACAGAGACAGCGACAGAGACAGAGACAGAGGCAGAGACAGAGATAGAGACAGAGACAGAGACAGAGACAGAGACAGGGACAGAGACAGAGACAGAGACAGAGACAGAGACAGAGTTAGAGACAGAGAAACAGACAGAGACAGAGACGGAGATAGAGACAGAGACAGAGACAGAGACGGAGACAGAGACAGAGACAGAGACGGAGACAGAGGCAGAGACAGAGGCAGGGACAGAGACAGACAGAGAGACTGAGGGAGAGACAGCGACACAGACAGAGACGGAGACAGAGACAGAGACAGAAACAGAGAAAGAGACAGAGACAGAGACAGAGACAGAGACGGAGACAGAGACAGAGACACAGACAGAGGCAGAGACTGAGACAGAGACAGAGACATAGACGGAGACAGAGACAGAGACAGAGACAGAGACAGAGACAGCGACAGAGACAGAGACAGAGACAGAGACAGAGATAGAGACAGAGACAGAGACAGAGACAGAGACAGAGACAGAGACAGAGACAGAGACAGAGACAGGGACAGAGACAGAGACAGAGACAGAGGCAGAGACAGAGACAGAGACAGAGACAGAGACAGAGACAGAGACAGAGACAGAGACAGAGACAGAGACAGAGACAGCGACAGAGACAGAGACAGAGACAGATACAGAGACAGAGACAGAGACAGAGACATAGACGGAGACAGAGACAGAGACAGAGATAGAGACAGAGACAGAGGCAGAGACAGAGACAGAGACAGAGACAGAGACAGAGACAGAGACAGAGACAGAGACAGAGACAGAAACAGAGACAGAGACAGAGACAGAGACAGAGACAGAGACAGAGACAGAGACAGAGACAGAGACAGAGACAGAGACAGAGGCAGAGACAGAGACAGAGACAGAGACAGAGACAGCGACAGAGACAGAGACAGAGACAGATACAGAGACAGAGACAGAGACAGAGACATAGACGGAGACAGAGTCAGAGACAGAGACAGAGACAGAGACAGAGACAGAGACAGAGACAGAGAGAGAGACGAAGACCGAGACAGAGACATAGACGGAGACAAACACCGAGACAGAGACAGAGACGGAGACAGAGGCAGAGGCAGAGACAGAGACAGAGACAGAGACAGAGACAGAGACAGAGACAGAGACAGAGACAGAGACAGACACAGAGACAGAGACAGAGACAGAGACAGAGACAGAGACAGAGTCAGAGACAGAGACACAGACAGAGACAGAGACGGAGATAGAGACAGAGACAGAGACAGAGACAGAGACGGAGACTGAGGCAGAGACAGAGCCAGGGACAGAGACAGAGACAGAGACAGAGGGAGAGACAGCGACAGAGACAGAGACAGAGACAGAGACAGAGACAGAGACAGAGACAGAGACAGAGACAGAGACAGAGACAGAGACAGAGACAGCGACAGAGACAGAGACAGAGGCAGAGACAGAGATAGAGACAGAGACAGAGACAGAGACAGAGACAGGGACTGAGACAGAGACAGAGACAGAGACAGAGACAGAGACAGAGTTAGAGACAGAGAAACAGACAGAGACAGAGACGGAGATAGAGACAGAGACAGAGACAGAGACGGAGACAGAGACAGAGACAGAGACGGAGACAGAGGCAGAGACAGAGGCAGGGACAGAGACAGACAGAGAGACTGAGGGAGAGACAGCGACAGAGACAGAGACGGAGACAGAGACAGAGACAGAAACAGAGAAAGAGACAGAGACAGAGACAGAGACAGAGACGGAGACAGAGACAGAGACACAGACAGAGGCAGAGACAGCGACAGAGAGAGAGACAGAGACAGAGACAGAGACAGAGACTGACACAGAGACAGAGACATAGACGGAGACAAAGACCGAGACAGAGACAGAGACGGAGACCGAGGCAGAGACAGAGCCAGGGACAGAGACGGAGACAGAGACAGATGGAGATACAGCGACAGAGACAGAGACAGAGACAGATGCAGAGGCAGAGACAGAGACAGAGACAGAGACAGAGACAGAGACAGAGACAGAGACAGAGACAGAGACAGAGATAGAGACAGAGACAGAGACAGAGACAGAGACAGAGACAGAGACAGAGACAGAGACAGAGACAGAGACAGAGACAGAGTTAGAGACAGAGAAACAGACAGAGACAGAGACGGAGATAGAGACAGAGACAGAGACAGAGACGGAGACAGAGGCAGAGACAGAGGCAGGGACAGAGACAGACAGAGAGACTGAGGGAGAGACAGCGACAGAGACAGAGACGGAGACAGAGACAGACACAGAAACAGAGAAAGAGACAGAGACAGAGACAGAGACAGAGACGGAGACAGAGACAGAGACACAGACAGAGGCAGAGACAGCGACAGAGAGAGAGACAGAGACAGAGACAGAGACAGAGACTGACACAGAGACAGAGACATAGACGGAGACAAAGACCGAGACAGAGACAGAGACGGAGACCGAGGCAGAGACAGAGACAGAGACAGAGACGGAGACAGAGGCAGAGACAGAGGCAGGGACAGAGACAGACAGAGAGACTGAGGGAGAGACAGCGACAGAGACAGAGACGGAGACAGAGACAGACACAGAAACAGAGAAAGAGACAGAGACAGAGACAGAGACAGAGACGGAGACAGAGACAGAGACAGGGACAGAGACAGAGACAGAGACAGAGCCAGACACAGAAACGGAGACAGAGACAGAGACAGTGACAGAGGCAGAGACAGAGACAGAGACAGAGACAGAGACAGAGACAGAGACAGAGACAGAGACAGAGACAGAGACAGAGACAGAGACAGAGACGGAGATAGAGACAGAGACAGAGACAGAGACGGAGACAGAGGCAGAGACAGAGCCAGGGACAGAGACAGAGACAGAGCCAGGGACAGAGACAGAGACAGAGACAGAGACAGAGACAGAGACAGAGACAGAGACAGAGACAGAGACAGAGACAGAGACAGAGACAGAGACAGAGACAGAGACAGAGACAGAGACAGAGACAGAGACAGAGACAGAGACAGAGACAGAGACAGAGACAGAGACAGAGACAGAGACGGAGACAGAGACAGAGACAGAGACAGAGACAGAGACAGAGGGGCAGGAGACAAAGTCGGAGGCAGAGGTACAGGAGACAAAGACGGTGACAAGGACGGAGACAAAGACGGAGACAGAGACAGAGACGGGGACAGAGACAGAGACAGAGACAGAGACAGGGACAGAGACAGAGACAGAGACAGAGCCAGACACAGAAACGGAGACAGAGACAGAGACAGTGACAGAGGCAGAGACAGAGACAGAGACAGAGACAGAGACAGAGACAGAGACAGAGACAGAGACAGAGACAGAGACAGAGACAGAGACAGAGACAGAGACAGAGACAGAGACAAAGACAGAGACGGAGACAGAGACAGAGACAGAGACAGAGACAGAGACAGAGACAGAGACAGAGACAGAGACAGAGAGAGAGACGAAGACCGAGACAGAGACTGAGACGGAGACAGAGACAGCGGCAGAGACAGGGGCGGAGTCAGAGACAGAGGCACAGACGGAGACAGAGACAGAGACAGAGACAGAGACAGAGACAGAGACAGAGACAGAGACAGAGACAGAGACAGAGACAGAGACAGAGACAGAGACAGAGACTGAGACAGAGACAGAGACATAGACGGAGACAGAGACAGAGACAGAGACAGAGACAGAGACAGAGACAGAGACAGAGACAGAGACAGAGACTGAGACAGAGACAGAGACATAGACGGAGACAGAGACAGAGACAGAGACAGAGACAGAGACAGAGACAGAGACAGCGACAGAGACAGAGACAGAGACAGAGACAGAGATAGAGACAGAGACAGAGACAGAGACAGAGACAGAGACAGAGACAGAGACAGAGACAGAGACAGAGACAGAGACAGAGACAGAGTTAGAGACAGAGAAACAGACAGAGACAGAGACGGAGATAGAGACAGAGACAGAGACAGAGACGGAGACAGAGACAGAGACAGAGACGGAGACAGAGGCAGAGACAGAGACAGAGACAGAGACAGAGACAGAGACAGAGACAGAGACAGGGACAGAGACAGAGACAGAGACAGAGGCAGAGACAGAGACAGAGACAGAGACAGAGACAGAGACAGAGACAGAGACAGAGACAGAGACAGAGACAGAGACAGCGACAGAGACAGAGACAGAGACAGAGACAGAGACAGAGACAGAGACAGAGACAGAGACAGAGGCAGAGACAGAGACAGAGACAGAGACAGAGACAGAGACAGAGACAGAGACAGAGACAGAGACAGAGACAGAGACAGAGACAGAGACAGAGGCAGAGACAGAGACAGAGACAGAGACAGAGACAGCGACAGAGACAGAGACAGAGACAGATACAGAGACAGAGACAGAGACAGAGACATAGACGGAGACAGAGTCAGAGACAGAGACAGAGACAGAGACAGAGACAGAGACAGAGAGAGAGACGAAGACCGAGACAGAGACATAGACGGAGACAAACACCGAGACAGAGACAGAGACGGAGACAGAGGCAGAGGCAGAGACAGAGACAGAGACAGAGACAGAGAAAGAGACAGAGACAGAGACAGAGACAGACACAGAGACAGAGACAGAGACAGAGACAGAGACAGAGTCAGAGACAGAGACACAGACAGAGACAGAGACGGAGATAGAGACAGAGACAGAGACAGAGACAGAGACGGAGACTGAGGCAGAGACAGAGCCAGGGACAGAGACAGAGACAGAGACAGAGGGAGAGACAGCGACAGAGACAGAGACAGAGACAGAGACAGAGACAGAGACAGAGACAGAGACAGAGACAGAGACAGCGACAGAGACAGAGACAGAGGCAGAGACAGAGATAGAGACAGAGACAGAGACAGAGACAGAGACAGGGACAGAGACAGAGACAGAGACAGAGACAGAGACAGAGTTAGAGACAGAGAAACAGACAGAGACAGAGACGGAGATAGAGACAGAGACAGAGACAGAGACGGAGACAGAGACAGAGACAGAGACGGAGACAGAGGCAGAGACAGAGGCAGGGACAGAGACAGACAGAGAGACTGAGGGAGAGACAGCGACACAGACAGAGACGGAGACAGAGACAGAGACAGAAACAGAGAAAGAGACAGAGACAGAGACAGAGACAGAGACGGAGACAGAGACAGAGACACAGACAGAGGCAGAGACTGAGACAGAGACAGAGACATAGACGGAGACAGAGACAGAGACAGAGACAGAGACAGAGACAGCGACAGAGACAGAGACAGAGACAGAGACAGAGATAGAGACAGAGACAGAGACAGAGACAGAGACAGAGACAGAGACAGAGACAGAGACAGAGACAGAGACAGAGTTAGAGACAGAGAAACAGACAGAGACAGAGACGGAGATAGAGACAGAGACAGAGACAGAGACGGAGACAGAGACAGAGACAGAGACGGAGACAGAGGCAGAGACAGAGACAGAGACAGAGACAGAGACAGAGACAGAGACAGAGACAGAGACAGGGACAGAGACAGAGACAGAGACAGAGGCAGAGACAGAGACAGAGACAGAGACAGAGACAGAGACAGAGACAGAGACAGAGACAGAGACAGAGACAGAGACAGCGACAGAGACAGAGACAGAGACAGATACAGAGACAGAGACAGAGACAGAGACATAGACGGAGACAGAGACAGAGACAGAGACAGAGACAGAGACAGAGGCAGAGACAGAGACAGAGACAGAGACAGAGACAGAGACAGAGACAGAGACAGAGACAGAGACAGAAACAGAGACAGAGACAGAGACAGAGACAGAGACAGAGACAGAGACAGAGACAGAGACAGAGACAGAGACAGAGACAGAGGCAGAGACAGAGACAGAGACAGAGACAGAGACAGCGACAGAGACAGAGACAGAGACAGATACAGAGACAGAGACAGAGACAGAGACATAGACGGAGACAGAGTCAGAGACAGAGACAGAGACAGAGACAGAGACAGAGACAGAGACAGAGAGAGAGACGAAGACCGAGACAGAGACATAGACGGAGACAAACACCGAGACAGAGACAGAGACGGAGACAGAGGCAGAGGCAGAGACAGAGACAGAGACAGAGACAGAGACAGAGACAGAGACAGAGACAGAGACAGAGACAGAGACAGACACAGAGACAGAGACAGAGACAGAGACAGAGACAGAGACAGAGTCAGAGACAGAGACACAGACAGAGACAGAGACGGAGATAGAGACAGAGACAGAGACAGAGACAGAGACGGAGACTGAGGCAGAGACAGAGCCAGGGACAGAGACAGAGACAGAGACAGAGGGAGAGACAGCGACAGAGACAGAGACAGAGACAGAGACAGAGACAGAGACAGAGACAGAGACAGAGACAGAGACAGAGACAGAGACAGAGACAGAGACAGCGACAGAGACAGAGACAGAGGCAGAGACAGAGATAGAGACAGAGACAGAGACAGAGACAGAGACAGGGACTGAGACAGAGACAGAGACAGAGACAGAGACAGAGACAGAGTTAGAGACAGAGAAACAGACAGAGACAGAGACGGAGATAGAGACAGAGACAGAGACAGAGACGGAGACAGAGACAGAGACAGAGACGGAGACAGAGGCAGAGACAGAGGCAGGGACAGAGACAGACAGAGAGACTGAGGGAGAGACAGCGACAGAGACAGAGACGGAGACAGAGACAGAGACAGAAACAGAGAAAGAGACAGAGACAGAGACAGAGACAGAGACGGAGACAGAGACAGAGACACAGACAGAGGCAGAGACAGCGACAGAGAGAGAGACAGAGACAGAGACAGAGACAGAGACTGACACAGAGACAGAGACATAGACGGAGACAAAGACCGAGACAGAGACAGAGACGGAGACCGAGGCAGAGACAGAGCCAGGGACAGAGACGGAGACAGAGACAGATGGAGATACAGCGACAGAGACAGAGACAGAGACAGATGCAGAGGCAGAGACAGAGACAGAGACAGAGACAGAGACAGAGACAGAGACAGAGACAGAGACAGAGACAGAGACAGAGATAGAGACAGAGACAGAGACAGAGACAGAGACAGAGACAGAGACAGAGACAGAGACAGAGACAGAGACAGAGTTAGAGACAGAGAAACAGACAGAGACAGAGACGGAGATAGAGACAGAGACAGAGACAGAGACGGAGACAGAGGCAGAGACAGAGGCAGGGACAGAGACAGACAGAGAGACTGAGGGAGAGACAGCGACAGAGACAGAGACGGAGACAGAGACAGACACAGAAACAGAGAAAGAGACAGAGACAGAGACAGAGACAGAGACGGAGACAGAGACAGAGACACAGACAGAGGCAGAGACAGCGACAGAGAGAGAGACAGAGACAGAGACAGAGACAGAGACTGACACAGAGACAGAGACATAGACGGAGACAAAGACCGAGACAGAGACAGAGACGGAGACCGAGGCAGAGACAGAGCCAGGGACAGAGACGGAGACAGAGACAGATGGAGATACAGCGACAGAGACAGAGACAGAGACAGATGCAGAGGCAGAGACAGAGACAGAGACAGAGACAGAGACAGAGACAGAGACAGAGACAGAGACAGAGACAGAGATAGAGACAGAGACAGAGACAGAGACAGAGACAGAGACAGAGACAGAGACAGAGACAGAGACAGAGACAGAGACAGAGACAGAGTTAGAGACAGAGAAACAGACAGAGACAGAGACGGAGATAGAGACAGAGACAGAGACAGAGACGGAGACAGAGACAGAGAGAGAGACGGAGACAGAGGCAGAGACAGAGACAGAGACAGAGACAGAGACAGAGACAGAGACAGAGACAGGGACAGAGACAGAGACAGGGACAGAGACAGAGACAGAGACAGAGGCAGAGACAGAGACAGAGACAGAGACAGAGACAGAGACAGAGACAGAGACAGCGACAGAGACAGAGACAGAGACAGAGACAGATACAGAGACAGAGACAGAGACAGAGACATAGACGGAGACAGAGACAGAGACAGAGACAGAGACAGAGACAGAGACAGAGACAGAGACAGAGACAGGGACTGAGACAGAGACAGAGACAGAGACAGAGACAGAGACAGAGTTAGAGACAGAGAAACAGACAGAGACAGAGACGGAGATAGAGACAGAGACAGAGACAGAGACGGAGACAGAGACAGAGACAGAGACGGAGACAGAGGCAGAGACAGAGGCAGGGACAGAGACAGACAGAGAGACTGAGGGAGAGACAGCGACAGAGACAGAGACGGAGACAGAGACAGAGACAGAAACAGAGAAAGAGACAGAGACAGAGACAGAGACAGAGACGGAGACAGAGACAGAGACACAGACAGAGGCAGAGACAGCGACAGAGAGAGAGACAGAGACAGAGACAGAGACAGAGACTGACACAGAGACAGAGACATAGACGGAGACAAAGACCGAGACAGAGACAGAGACGGAGACCGAGGCAGAGACAGAGCCAGGGACAGAGACGGAGACAGAGACAGATGGAGATACAGCGACAGAGACAGAGACAGAGACAGATGCAGAGGCAGAGACAGAGACAGAGACAGAGACAGAGACAGAGACAGAGACAGAGACAGAGACAGAGACAGAGATAGAGACAGAGACAGAGACAGAGACAGAGACAGAGACAGAGACAGAGACAGAGACAGAGACAGAGACAGAGACAGAGTTAGAGACAGAGAAACAGACAGAGACAGAGACGGAGATAGAGACAGAGACAGAGACAGAGACGGAGACAGAGACAGAGAGAGAGACGGAGACAGAGGCAGAGACAGAGACAGAGACAGAGACAGAGACAGAGACAGAGACAGAGACAGGGACAGAGACAGAGACAGGGACAGAGACAGAGACAGAGACAGAGGCAGAGACAGAGACAGAGACAGAGACAGAGACAGAGACAGAGACAGAGACAGCGACAGACACAGAGACAGAGACAGAGACAGATACAGAGACAGAGACAGAGACAGAGACATAGACGGAGACAGAGACAGAGACAGAGACAGAGACAGAGGCAGAGACAGAGACAGAGACAGAGACAGAGACAGAGACAGAGACAGAGACAGAGACAGAGACAGAAACAGAGACAGAGACAGAGACAGAGACAGATACGGGTACGGAGACAGAGGCAGAGACAGCGACAGAGACATAGGCAGAGACGGAGACAAAGACCGAGACAAACGCAGAGACTGAGACAGAGGCAGAGGCAGAGACAGAGACAGAGACAGACACAGAGACAGAGACAGAGACAGAGACAGAGACAGAGTCAGAGACAGAGACACAGACAGAGACAGAGACGGAGATAGAGACAGAGACAGAGACAGAGACAGAGACGGAGACTGAGGCAGAGACAGAGCCAGGGACAGAGACAGAGACAGAGACAGAGGGAGAGACAGCGACAGAGACAGAGACAGAGACAGAGACAGAGACAGAGACAGAGACAGAGACAGAGACAGCGACAGAGACAGAGACAGAGGCAGAGACAGAGATAGAGACAGAGACAGAGACAGAGACAGAGACAGGGACAGAGACAGAGACAGAGACAGAGACAGAGGCAGAGACAGAGACAGAGACAGAGACAGAGACAGAGACAGAGAGAGAGACGAAGACCGAGACAGAGACATAGACGGAGACAAACACCGAGACAGAGACAGGGACGGAGACAGAGGCAGAGGCAGAGACAGAGACAGAGACAGAGACAGAGACAGAGACAGAGACAGAGACAGAGACAGACACAGAGACAGAGACAGAGACAGAGACAGAGACAGAGACAGAGTCAGAGACAGAGACACAGACAGAGACAGAGACGGAGATAGAGACAGAGACAGAGACAGAGACAGAGACGGAGACTGAGGCAGAGACAGAGCCAGGGACAGAGACAGAGACAGAGACAGAGGGAGAGACAGCGACAGAGACAGAGACAGAGACAGAGACAGAGACAGAGACAGAGACAGAGACAGAGACAGAGACAGAGACAGAGACAGCGACAGAGACAGAGACAGAGGCAGAGACAGAGATAGAGACAGAGACAGAGACAGAGACAGAGACAGGGTCTGAGACAGAGACAGAGACAGAGACAGAGACAGAGACAGAGTTAGAGACAGAGAAACAGACAGGGACAGAGACGGAGATAGAGACAGAGACAGAGACAGAGACGGAGACAGAGACAGAGACAGAGACGGAGACAGAGGCAGAGACAGAGGCAGGGACAGAGACAGACAGAGAGACTGAGGGAGAGACAGCGACAGAGACAGAGACGGAGACAGAGACAGAGACAGAAACAGAGAAAGAGACAGAGACAGAGACAGAGACAGAGACGGAGACAGAGACAGAGACACAGACAGAGGCAGAGACAGCGACAGAGAGAGAGACAGAGACAGAGACAGAGACAGAGACTGACACAGAGACAGAGACATAGACGGAGACAAAGACCGAGACAGAGACAGAGACGGAGACCGAGGCAGAGACAGAGCCAGGGACAGAGACGGAGACAGAGACAGATGGAGATACAGCGACAGAGACAGAGACAGAGACAGATGCAGAGGCAGAGACAGAGACAGAGACAGAGACAGAGACAGAGACAGAGACAGAGACAGAGACAGAGACAGAGACAGAGATAGAGACAGAGACAGAGACAGAGGCAGAGACAGAGACAGAGACAGAGACAGAGACAGAGACAGAGACAGAGACAGGGACAGAGACAGAGACAGAGTTAGAGACAGAGAAACAGACAGAGACAGAGACGGAGATAGAGACAGAGACAGAGACAGAGACGGAGACAGAGACAGAGAGAGAGACGGAGACAGAGGCAGAGACAGAGACAGAGACAGAGACAGAGACAGAGACAGAGACAGAGACAGGGACAGAGACAGAGACAGGGACAGAGACAGAGACAGAGACAGAGGCAGAGACAGAGACAGAGACAGAGACAGAGACAGAGACAGAGACAGAGACAGCGACAGAGACAGAGACAGAGACAGAGACAGATACAGAGACAGAGACAGAGACAGAGACATAGACGGAGACAGAGACAGAGACAGAGACAGAGACAGAGACAGAGGCAGAGACAGAGACAGAGACAGAGACAGAGACAGAGACAGAGACAGAGACAGAGACAGAGACAGAGACAGAGACAGAGGCAGAGACAGAGACAGAGACAGAGACAGAGACAGAGACAGAGACAGAGACAGAGACAGAGACAGAGACAGAGACAGAGACAGAAATAGAGACAGAGACAGAGACAGAGACAGATACGGGTACGGAGACAGAGGCAGAGACAGCGACAGAGACAGAGGCAGAGACGGAGACAAAGACCGAGACAAACGCAGAGACTGAGACAGAGGATGAGGCAGAGACAGATACAGAGACAGAGACAGAGACAGAGACAGAGACAGAGACAGAGACAGAGACAGAGACAGAGACAGAGACAGAAACAGAGACAGAGACAGAGACAGAGGCAGAGGCAGAGACAGAGACAGAGACAGAGTTAGAGACAGAGAAACAGACAGAGACAGAGACGGAGATAGAGACAGAGACAGAGACAGAGACGGAGACAGAGACAGAGACAGAGACGGAGACAGAGGCAGAGACAGAGGCAGGGACAGAGACAGACAGAGAGACTGAGGGAGAGACAGCGACAGAGACAGAGACGGAGACAGAGACAGAGACAGAAACAGAGAAAGAGACAGAGACAGAGACAGAGACAGAGACGGAGACAGAGACAGAGACACAGACAGAGGCAGAGACAGAGACAGAGAGAGAGACAGAGACAGAGACAGAGACAGAGACTGACACAGAGACAGAGACATAGACGGAGACAAAGACCGAGACAGAGACAGAGACGGAGACCGAGGCAGAGACAGAGCCAGGGACAGAGACGGAGACAGAGACAGATGGAGATACAGCGACAGAGACAGAGACAGAGACAGATGCAGAGGCAGAGACAGAGACAGAGACAGAGACAGAGACAGAGACAGAGACAGAGACAGAGTCAGAGACAGAGACAGAGACAGAGACAGAGACAGAGACAGAGACAGAGACAGAGACAGAGACAGAGACAGAGACAGAGACAGAGACAGAGACAGGGACAGAGACAGAGACAGAGTTAGAGACAGAGAAACAGACAGAGACAGAGACGGAGATAGAGACAGAGACAGAGACAGAGACGGAGACAGAGACAGAGAGAGAGACGGAGACAGAGGCAGAGACAGAGACAGAGACAGAGACAGAGACAGAGACAGAGACAGAGACAGGGACAGAGACAGAGACAGGGACAGAGACAGAGACAGAGACAGAGGCAGAGACAGAGACAGAGACAGAGACAGAGACAGAGACAGAGACAGAGACAGCGACAGAGACAGAGACAGAGACAGAGACAGATACAGAGACAGAGACAGAGACAGAGACATAGACGGAGACAGAGACAGAGACAGAGACAGAGACAGAGACAGAGGCAGAGACAGAGACAGAGACAGAGACAGAGACAGAGACAGAGACAGAGACAGAGACAGAGACAGAGACAGAGACAGAAACAGAGACAGAGACAGAGACAGAGACAGATACGGGTACGGAGACAGAGGCAGAGACAGCGACAGAGACATAGGCAGAGACGGAGACAAAGACCGAGACAAACGCAGAGACTGAGACAGAGGCAGAGGCAGAGACAGAGACAGAGACAGACACAGAGACAGAGACAGAGACAGAGACAGAGACAGAGTCAGAGACAGAGACACAGACAGAGACAGAGACGGAGATAGAGACAGAGACAGAGACAGAGACAGAGACGGAGACTGAGGCAGAGACAGAGCCAGGGACAGAGACAGAGACAGAGACAGAGGGAGAGACAGCGACAGAGACAGAGACAGAGACAGAGACAGAGACAGAGACAGAGACAGAGACAGAGACAGCGACAGAGACAGAGACAGAGGCAGAGACAGAGATAGAGACAGAGACAGAGACAGAGACAGAGACAGGGACAGAGACAGAGACAGAGACAGAGACAGAGACAGAGTTAGAGACAGAGAAACAGACAGAGACAGAGACGGAGATAGAGACAGAGACAGAGACAGAGACGGAGACAGAGACAGAGACAGAGACGGAGACAGAGGCAGAGACAGAGGCAGGGACAGAGACAGACAGAGAGACTGAGGGAGAGACAGCGACAGAGACAGAGACGGAGACAGAGATAGAGACAGAAACAGAGAAAGAGACAGAGACAGAGACAGAGACAGAGACGGAGACAGAGACAGAGACACAGACAGAGGCAGAGACAGCGACAGAGAGAGAGACAGAGACAGAGACAGAGACAGAGACTGACACAGAGACAGAGACATAGACGGAGACAAAGACCGAGACAGAGACAGAGACGGAGACCGAGGCAGAGACAGAGCCAGGGACAGAGACGGAGACAGAGACAGATGGAGATACAGCGACAGAGACAGAGACAGAGACAGATGCAGAGGCAGAGACAGAGACAGAGACAGAGACAGAGACAGAGACAGAGACAGAGACAGAGACAGAGACAGAGACAGAGACAGAGACAGAGACAGAGACGGAGATAGAGACAGAGACAGAGACAGAGACGGAGACAGAGGCAGAGACAGAGCCAGGGACAGAGACAGAGACAGAGACAGAGACAGAGACAGAGACAGAGACAGAGACAGAGACAGAGACGGAGACAGAGACAGAGACAGAGACAGAGACAGAGACAGAGACAGAGACAGAGACAGAGACAGAGACAGAGACAGAGACATAGACGGAGACAGAGACAGAGACAGAGACAGAGACAGTGACAGAGACAGAGACAGCGACAGAGACAGAGACAGAGACAGAGACAGAGACAGAGACAGAGACAGCGACAGAGACAGAGACAGAGGCAGAGACAGAGATAGAGACAGAGACAGAGACAGAGACAGAGACAGGGACAGAGACGGAGACAGAGACAGAGACAGAGACAGAGTTAGAGACAGAGAAACAGACAGAGACAGAGACGGAGATAGAGACAGAGACAGAGACAGTGCCAGGGACAGAGACGGAGACAGAGACAGAGGGAGATACAGCGACAGAGACAGACACAGAGACAGAGACAGAGGCAGAGACAGAGACAGAGACAGAGACAGAGACAGAGACAGAGACAGAGACAGAGACAGAGACAGAGACAGAGACGGAGATAGAGACAGAGACAGAGACAGAGACGGAGACAGAGGCAGAGACAGAGCCAGGGACAGAGACAGAGACAGAGACAGAGGGAGAGACAGCGACAGAGACAGAGACAGAGACAGAGACAGAGACAGAGACAGAGACAGAGACAGAGACAGAGACAGAGACAGAGACAGAGGCAGAGACAGAGACAGAGACAGAGACAGAGACAGAGACAGAGACGGAGACAGAGACAGAGACAGAGACAGAGATAGAGACAGAGAAAGAGACAGAGACAGAGACAGAGACAGAGACAGAGACAGAGACAGAGACGGAGACAAAGACCGAGACAGAGACAGAGACGGAGACAGAGGCAGAGGCAGAGACAGAGACAGAGACAGAGACAGAGACAGAGACAGAGACAGAGACAGAGACAGAGACAGAGACAGAGACAGAGACGAAGGCCGAGACAGAGACTGAGACGGAGACAGAGACAGCGGCAGAGACAGGGGCGGAGACAGAGACAGAGACACAGACGGAGACAGAGACAGAGACAGAGACAGAGACAGAGACAGAGACAGAGGCAGAGACAGAGACAGAGACAGAGACAGAGACAGAGACAGAGACAGAGACAGAGACAGAGACAGAGACAGAGAGAGAGACGAAGACCGAGACCGAGACATAGACGGAGACAAAGACCGAGACAGAGACAGAGACGGAGACAGAGGCAGAGGCAGAGACAGAGACAGAGACAGAGACAGAGACAGAGACAGAGACAGAGACAGAGACAGAGACAGAGACAGAGACAGAGACAGAGACAGAGACGGAGACAGAGACGAAGACCGAGACAGAGACTGAGACGGAGACAGAGACAGCGGCAGAGACAGGGGCGGAGACAGAGACAGAGACACAGACGGAGACAGAGACAGAGACAGAGACAGATACAGAGACAGAGACAGAGACAGAGACATAGACGGAGACAGAGACAGAGACAGAGACAGAGACAGAGACAGAGGCAGAGACAGAGACAGAGACAGAGACAGAGACAGAGACAGAGACAGAGACAGAGACAGAGACAGAGACAGAGACGGAGACTGAGGCAGAGACAGAGCCAGGGACAGAGACAGAGACAGAGACAGAGGGAGAGACAGCGACAGAGACAGAGACAGAGACAGAGACAGAGACAGAGACAGAGACAGATACAGAGACAGAGACAGAGACAGAGACAGAGACAGAGACAGAGACAGAAACAGAGAAAGAGACAGAGACAGAGACAGAGACAGAGACGGAGACAGAGACAGAGACACAGACAGAGACAGAGACAGAGACAGAGAGAGAGACAGAGACAGAGACAGAGACAGAGACTGAGACAGAGACAGAGACATAGACGGAGACAAAGACCGAGACAGAGACAGAGACGGAGACCGAGGCAGAGACAGAGCCAGGGACAGAGACGGAGACAGAGACAGAGGGAGATACAGCGACAGAGACAGAGACAGAGACAGATGCAGAGGCAGAGACAGAGACAGAGACAGAGACAGAGACAGAGTCAGAGACAGAGACAGACACAGAGACAGAGACAGAGACAGAGACAGAGAAAGAGACAGAGACAGAGACAGAGACAGAGACAGAGACAGAGACAGAGACAGAGACAGAGACAGAGTTAGAGACAGAGAAACAGACAGAGACAGAGACGGAGATAGAGACAGAGACAGAGACAGAGACGGAGACAGAGGCAGAGACAGAGCCAGGGACAGAGACAGAGACAGAGACAGAGGGAGAGACAGCGACAGAGACAGAGACAGAGACAGAGACAGAGACAGAGACAGAGACAGAGACAGAGACAGAGACAGAGACAGAGACAGGGACAGAGACAGAGACAGAGACAGAGACAGAGACAGAGACAGAGACAGAGACAGAGACAGAGACAGAGACGGAGACAGAGACAGAGACAGAGACAGTGACAGAGACAGAGACAGAGGGGCAGGAGACAAAGTCGGAGGCAGAGGTACAGGAGACAAAGACGGTGACAAGGACGGAGACAAAGACGGAGACAGAGACAGAGACGGGGACAGAGACAGAGACAGAGACAGAGACAGGGACAGAGACAGAGACAGAGACAGAGACAGAGCCAGACACAGAAACGGAGACAGAGACAGAGACAGTGACAGAGGCAGAGACAGAGACAGAGACAGAGACAGAGACAGAGACAGAGACAGAGACAGAGACAGAGACAGAGACAGAGACAGAGACAGAGACAGAGACAGAGACAGAGACAGAGACAGAGACAGAGACAGAGACAGAGACAGAGACAGAGACAGAGACAGAGACAGAGACAGAGACAGAGACAGAGACAGAGGGGCAGGAGACAAAGTCGGAGGCAGAGGTACAGGAGACAAAGACGGTGACAAGGACGGAGACAAAGACGGAGACAGAGACAGAGACGGGGACAGAGACAGAGACAGAGACAGAGACAGGGACAGAGACAGAGACAGAGACAGAGACAGAGCCAGACACAGAAACGGAGACAGAGACAGAGACAGTGACAGAGGCAGAGACAGAGACAGAGACAGAGACAGAGACAGAGACAGAGACAGAGACAGAGACAGAGACAGAGACAGAGACAGAGACAGAGACAGAGACAGAGACAGAGACAGAGACAGAGACAGAGACAGAGACAGAGACAAAGACAGAGACGGAGACAGAGACAGAGACAGAGACAGAGACAGAGACAGAGACAGAGACAGAGACAGAGACAGAGAGAGAGACGAAGACCGAGACAGAGACTGAGACGGAGACAGAGACAGCGGCAGAGACAGGGGCGGAGACAGAGACAGAGACACAGACGGAGACAGAGACAGAGACAGAGACAGAGACAGAGACAGAGACAGAGACAGAGACAGAGACAGAGACAGAGACAGAGACAGAGACAGAGACAGAGACAGAGACTGAGACAGAGACAGAGACATAGACGGAGACAGAGACAGAGACAGAGACAGAGACAGAGACAGAGACTGAGACAGAGACAGAGACATAGACGGAGACAGAGACAGAGACAGAGACAGAGACAGAGACAGCGACAGAGACAGAGACAGAGACAGAGACAGAGATAGAGACAGAGACAGAGACAGAGACAGAGACAGAGACAGAGACAGAGACAGAGACAGAGACAGAGACAGAGACAGAGTTAGAGACAGAGAAACAGACAGAGACAGAGACGGAGATAGAGACAGAGACAGAGACAGAGACGGAGACAGAGACAGAGACAGAGACGGAGACAGAGACAGAGACAGAGACAGAGACGGAGACAGAGACAGAGACAGAGACGGAGACAGAGGCAGAGACAGAGGCAGGGACAGAGACAGACAGAGAGACTGAGGGAGAGACAGCGACAGAGACAGAGACGGAGACAGAGACAGAGACAGAAACAGAGAAAGAGACAGAGACAGAGACAGAGACAGAGACGGAGACAGAGACAGAGACACAGACAGAGGCAGAGACAGAGACAGAGAGAGAGACAGAGACAGAGACAGAGACAGAGACTGACACAGAGACAGAGACATAGACGGAGACAAAGACCGAGACAGAGACAGAGACGGAGACCGAGGCAGAGACAGAGCCAGGGACAGAGACGGAGACAGAGACAGATGGAGATACAGCGACAGAGACAGAGACAGAGACAGATGCAGAGGCAGAGACAGAGACAGAGACAGAGACAGAGACAGAGACAGAGACAGAGACAGAGACAGAGACAGAGACAGAGACAGAGACAGAGACAGAGACAGAGACAGAGACAGAGACAGAGTCAGAGACAGAGACAGAGACAGAGACAGAGACAGAGACAGAGAGAGAGACAGAGACAGAGACAGAGACAGAGACTGAGACAGAGACAGAGACATAGACGGAGACAAAGACCGAGACAGAGACGGAGACAGAGACAGAGACAGAGACAGAGACAGAGACAGAGACAGAGACAGAGACAGAGACAGAGAGAGAGACAGAGACAGAGACAGATACAGAGACAGAGACAGAGACAGAGACATAGACGGAGACAGAGACAGAGACAGAGACAGAGACAGAGACAGAGACAGAGGCAGAGACAGAGACAGAGACAGAGACAGAGACAGAGACAGAGACAGAGACAGAGACAGAGACAGAGACAGAAACAGAGACAGAAACAGAGACAGAGACAGATACGGGTACGGAGACAGAGGCAGAGACAGCGACAGAGACAGAGGCAGAGACAGAGACAGAGACAGAGACAGAGACAGAGACAGAGACGGAGACAGAGACAGAGACAGAGACAGAGACAGAGACAGAGACAGAGACAGAGACAGAGACAGAGACAGAGACAGAGAGAGAGACGAAGACCGAGACAGAGACATAGACGGAGACAAAGACCGAGACAGAGACAGAGACGGAGACAGAGGCAGAGGCAGAGACAGAGACAGAGACAGAGACAGAGACAGAGACAGAGACAGAGACAGAGACAGAGACAGAGACAGAGACAGAGACAGAGACAGAGACGAAGACCGAGACAGAGACTGAGACGGAGACAGAGACAGCGGCAGAGACAGGGGCGGAGACAGAGACAGAGACACAGACGGAGACAGATACAGAGACAGAGACAGAGACAGAGACAGAGACATAGACGGAGACAGAGACAGAGACAGAGACAGAGACAGAGACAGAGACAGAGACAGAGAGAGAGACGAAGACCGAGACAGAGACATAGACGGAGACAAAGACCGAGACAGAGACAGAGACGGAGACAGAGGCAGAGGCAGAGACAGAGACAGAGACAGAGACAGAGACAGAGACAGAGACAGAGACAGAGACAGAGACAGAGACAGAGACAGCGACAGAGACAGAGACAGAGACAGAGACAGAGACAGAGACAGCGACAGAGACAGAGACAGAGACAGAGATAGAGACAGAGACAGAGACAGAGACAGTGACAGAGACAGAGACAGAGACAGAGACAGAGACAGAGACAGAGACAGAGTTAGAGACAGAGAAACAGACAGAGACAGAGACGGAGATAGAGACAGAGACAGAGACAGAGACAGAGACAGAGACAGATACAGAGACAGAGACAGAGACAGAGACAGAGACAGAGACAGAAACAGAGAAAGAGACAGAGACAGAGACAGAGACAGAGACGGAGACAGAGACAGAGACACAGACAGAGACAGAGACAGAGACAGAGAGAGAGACAGAGACAGAGACAGAGACAGAGACTGAGACAGAGACAGAGACATAGACGGAGACAAAGACCGAGACAGAGACAGAGACGGAGACCGAGGCAGAGACAGAGCCAGGGACAGAGACGGAGACAGAGACAGAGGGAGATACAGCGACAGAGACAGAGACAGAGACAGATGCAGAGGCAGAGACAGAGACAGAGACAGAGACAGAGACAGAGTCAGAGACAGAGACAGAGACAGAGACAGAGACAGAGACAGAGACAGAGAAAGAGACAGAGACAGAGACAGAGACAGAGACAGAGACAGAGACAGAGTTAGAGACAGAGACTGAGACAGAGACAGAGACAGAGACAGAGACAGAGACAGAGACAGAGACAGAGACAGAGACAGAGACAGAGACAGAGGCAGAGACAGAGACAGAGACAGAGACAGAGACAGAGACAGAGACAGAGACAGAGACAGAGACAGAGACAGAGACAGAGACAGAGACAGAGACAGAGACAGAGACAGAGACATAGACGGAGACAGAGACAGAGACAGAGACAGAGACAGAGACAGAGACAGAGACAGAGACAGCGACAGAGACAGAGACAGAGACAGAGACAGAGACAGAGACAGCGACAGAGACAGAGACAGAGGCAGAGACAGAGATAGAGACAGAGACAGAGACAGAGACAGAGACAGGGACAGAGACGGAGACAGAGACAGAGACAGAGACAGAGTTAGAGACAGAGAAACAGACAGAGACAGAGACGGAGATAGAGACAGAGACAGAGACAGAGACGGAGACAGAGACAGAGACAGAGACGGAGACAGAGGCAGAGACAGAGGCAGGGACAGAGACAGACAGAGAGACTGAGGGAGAGACAGCGACAGAGACAGAGACGGAGACAGAGACAGAGACAGAAACAGAGAAAGAGACAGAGACAGAGACAGAGACAGAGACGGAGACAGAGACAGAGACACAGACAGAGGCAGAGACAGAGACAGAGAGAGAGACAGAGACAGAGACAGAGACAGAGACTGAGACAGAGACAGAGACATAGACGGAGACAAAGACCGAGACAGAGACAGAGACGGAGACCGAGGCAGAGACAGAGTCAGGGACAGAGACGGAGACAGAGACAGATGGAGATACAGCGACAGAGACAGAGACAGAGACAGATGCAGAGGCAGAGACAGAGACAGAGTCAGAGACAGAGACAGAGACAGAGACAGAGACAGAGACAGAGACAGAGACAGAGACAGAGACAGAGACAGAGACAGAGACAGAGACAGAGACAGAGACAGAGACAGAGACAGAGACAGAGACAGAGACAGAGACAGAGACAGAGACAGAGACAGAGACAGAGACGGAGACGGAGACAGAGACAGAGACAGAGACGGAGACAGAGGCAGAGACAGAGACAGAGACAGAGACAGAGACAGAGACAGAGACAGAGACAGAGACAGAGACAGAGACAGAGACAGAGACAGAGACAGAGACAGAGACAGAGACAGAGACAGAGACAGAGACAGACAGAGAGACTGAGGGAGAGACAGCGACAGAGACAGAGACAGAGACAGAAACAGAGAAAGAGACAGAGACAGAGACAGAGACAGAGACGGAGACAGAGGCAGAGACACAGACAGAGGCAGAGACAGAGACAGAGAGAGAGACAGAGACAGAGACAGAGACAGAGACTGAGACAGAGACAGAGACATAGACGGAGACATAGACGGAGACAAAGACGGAGACAGAGACAGAGACGGAGACCGAGGCAGAGACAGAGCCAGGGACAGAGACAGAGACAGAGACAGATGCAGAGGCAGAGACAGAGACAGAGACAGAGACAGAGACAGGGACAGAGACAGAGACAGAGACAGAGACAGAGACAGAGACAGAGACAGAGACAGAGACAGAGACAGAGACAGAGACAGAGACAGAGACAGAGACAGAGACAGAGACAGAGACAGAGACAGAGACAGAGTTAGAGACAGAGAAACAGACAGAGACAGAGACGGAGATAGAGACAGAGACAGAGACAGAGACGGAGACAGAGGCAGAGACAGAGCCAGGGACAGAGACAGAGACAGAGACAGAGGTAGAGACAGCGACAGAGACAGAGACAGAGACAGAGACAGAGACAGAAACAGAGAAAGAGACAGAGACAGAGACAGAGACAGAGACAGAGACAGAGACGGAGACAGAGACAGAGACACAGACAGAGACAGAGACAGAGACAGAGAGAGAGACAGAGACAGAGACAGAGACAGAGACAGAGACTGAGACAGAGACGGAGACAGAGACAGAGGGAGATACAGCGACAGAGACAGAGACAGAGACAGATGCAGAGGCAGAGACAGAGACAGAGACAGAGACAGAGACAGAGACAGAGACAGAGACAGAGACAGAGACAGAGACAGAGACAGAGACAGAGACAGAGACAGAGACAGAGACAGAGACGGAGATAGAGACAGAGACAGAGACAGAGACAGAGACGGAGAGTGAGGCAGAGACAGAGCCAGGGACAGAGACAGAGACAGAGACAGAGGGAGAGACAGCGACAGAGACAGCGACAGAGACAGAGACAGAGACAGAGACAGAGACAGAAACAGAGACAGAGACAGAGACAGAGACAGAGACAGAGACAGAGGCAGAGACAGAGACAGAGCCAGGGACAGAGACAGAGTTAGAGACAGAGACTGAGACAGAGACAGAGACAGAGACAGAGACAGAGACAGAGACAGAGACAGAGACAGAGACAGAGACAGAGACAGAGGCAGAGACAGAGACAGAGACAGAGACAGAGACAGAGACAGAGACAGAGACAGAGACAGAGACAGAGACAGAGACAGAGACAGAGACAGAGACAGAGACAGAGACAGAGACATAGACGGAGACAGAGACAGAGACAGAGACAGAGACAGAGACAGAGACAGAGACAGAGACAGCGACAGAGACAGAGACAGAGACAGAGACAGAGACAGAGACAGCGACAGAGACAGAGACAGAGGCAGAGACAGAGATAGAGACAGAGACAGAGACAGAGACAGAGACAGGGACAGAGACGGAGACAGAGACAGAGACAGAGACAGAGTTAGAGACAGAGAAACAGACAGAGACAGAGACGGAGATAGAGACAGAGACAGAGACAGAGACGGAGACAGAGACAGAGACAGAGACGGAGACAGAGGCAGAGACAGAGGCAGGGACAGAGACAGACAGAGAGACTGAGGGAGAGACAGCGACAGAGACAGAGACGGAGACAGAGACAGAGACAGAAACAGAGAAAGAGACAGAGACAGAGACAGAGACAGAGACGGAGACAGAGACAGAGACACAGACAGAGGCAGAGACAGAGACAGAGAGAGAGACAGAGACAGAGACAGAGACAGAGACTGAGACAGAGACAGAGACATAGACGGAGACAAAGACCGAGACAGAGACAGAGACGGAGACCGAGGCAGAGACAGAGTCAGGGACAGAGACGGAGACAGAGACAGATGGAGATACAGCGACAGAGACAGAGACAGAGACAGATGCAGAGGCAGAGACAGAGACAGAGTCAGAGACAGAGACAGAGACAGAGACAGAGACAGAGACAGAGACAGAGACAGAGACAGAGACAGAGACAGAGACAGAGACAGAGACAGAGACAGAGACAGAGACAGAGACAGAGACAGAGACAGAGACAGAGACAGAGACAGAGACAGAGACAGAGACAGAGACAGAGACGGAGACGGAGACAGAGACAGAGACAGAGACGGAGACAGAGGCAGAGACAGAGACAGAGACAGAGACAGAGACAGAGACAGAGACAGAGACAGAGACAGAGACAGAGACAGAGACAGAGACAGAGACAGAGACAGAGACAGAGACAGAGACAGAGACAGAGACAGAGACAGAGACAGAGACAGACAGAGAGACTGAGGGAGAGACAGCGACAGAGACAGAGACAGAGACAGAAACAGAGAAAGAGACAGAGACAGAGACAGAGACAGAGACGGAGACAGAGGCAGAGACACAGACAGAGGCAGAGACAGAGACAGAGAGAGAGACAGAGACAGAGACAGAGACAGAGACTGAGACAGAGACAGAGACATAGACGGAGACATAGACGGAGACAAAGACGGAGACAGAGACAGAGACGGAGACCGAGGCAGAGACAGAGCCAGGGACAGAGACAGAGACAGAGACAGATGCAGAGGCAGAGACAGAGACAGAGACAGAGACAGAGACAGGGACAGAGACAGAGACAGAGACAGAGACAGAGACAGAGACAGAGACAGAGACAGAGACAGAGACAGAGACAGAGACAGAGACAGAGACAGAGACAGAGACAGAGACAGAGACAGAGACAGAGACAGAGTTAGAGACAGAGAAACAGACAGAGACAGAGACGGAGATAGAGACAGAGACAGAGACAGAGACGGAGACAGAGGCAGAGACAGAGCCAGGGACAGAGACAGAGACAGAGACAGAGGTAGAGACAGCGACAGAGACAGAGACAGAGACAGAGACAGAGACAGAAACAGAGAAAGAGACAGAGACAGAGACAGAGACAGAGACAGAGACGGAGACAGAGACAGAGACACAGACAGAGACAGAGACAGAGACAGAGAGAGAGACAGAGACAGAGACAGAGACAGAGACAGAGACTGAGACAGAGACGGAGACAGAGACAGAGGGAGATACAGCGACAGAGACAGAGACAGAGACAGATGCAGAGGCAGAGACAGAGACAGAGACAGAGACAGAGACAGAGACAGAGACAGAGACAGAGACAGAGACAGAGACAGAGACAGAGACAGAGACAGAGACAGAGACAGAGACAGAGACGGAGATAGAGACAGAGACAGAGACAGAGACAGAGACGGAGAGTGAGGCAGAGACAGAGCCAGGGACAGAGACAGAGACAGAGACAGAGGGAGAGACAGCGACAGAGACAGCGACAGAGACAGAGACAGAGACAGAGACAGAGACAGAAACAGAGACAGAGACAGAGACAGAGACAGAGACAGAGACAGAGGCAGAGACAGAGACAGAGCCAGGGACAGAGACAGAGACAGAGACAGAGGGAGAGACAGCGACAGAGACAGCGACAGAGACAGAGACAGAGACAGAGACAGAGACAGAGACAGAGACAGAGACAGAGACAGAGACAGAGACAGAGACAGAGACAGAGACAGAGACAGAGCCAGGGACAGAGACGGAGAGAGAGACAGAGGGAGAGACAGCGACAGAGACAGAGACAGAGACAGAGTCAGAGGCAGAGACAGAGACAGAGACAGAGGGAGAGACAGCGACAGAGACAGAGACAGAGGCAGAGTCAGAGGCAGAGACGGAGGCAGAGACAGAGACAGAGACGGAGACAGAGACAGAGACAGAGACAGAGTCAGAGACAGAGACAGAGACAGAGACAGCGACAGAGACAGAGACAGAGACAGAGACAGATACAGAGACAGAGACAGAGACAGAGACAGAAACAGAGAAAGAGACAGAGACAGAGACAGAGACAGAGACAGAGACAGAGACGGAGACAGAGACAGAGACTGAGATAGAGACAGAGACAGAGACAGAGACAGAGGCAGAGACAGAGACAGAGACAGAGACAGATACGGGGTTGGAGACAGAGGCAGAGACAGCGACAGAGACAGAGGCAGAGACGGAGACAAAGACCGAGACACACGCAGAGACTGAGACAGAGGCAGAGACAGAGACAGAGACAGAGACGGAGACAGAGACAGAGACAGAGACAGAGAGAGAGACAGAGACAGAGGCAGAGACAGAGACTGAGACAGAGACAGAGACATAGACGGAGACAAAGACCGAGACAGAGACAGAGACGGAGACCGAGGCAGAGACAGAGCCAGGGACAGAGACGGAGACAGAGACAGAGGGAGATACAGCGACAGAGACAGAGACAGAGACAGATGCAGAGGCAGAGACAGAGACAGAGACAGAGACAGAGACAGAGACAGAGACAGAGACAGAGACAGAGACAGAGACAGAGACAGAGACAGAGACAGAGACAGAGACAGAGACAGAGACAGAGACAGAGACAGAGACAGAGACAGAGACAGAGACAGAGACTGAGACAGAGGCAGAGACAGAGACAGAGACAGAGACGGAGACAGAGACAGAGACACAGACAGAGACAGATACAGAGACAGAGAGAGAGACAGAGACAGAGACAGAGACAGAGACTGAGACAGAGACAGAGACATAGACGGAGACAAAGACCGAGACAGAGACAGAGACGGAGACCGAGGCAGAGACAGAGCCAGGGACAGAGACGGAGACAGAGACAGAGGGAGATACAGCGACAGAGACAGAGACAGAGACAGATGCAGAGGCAGAGACAGAGACAGAGACAGAGACAGAGACAGAGACAGAGACAGAGACAGAGACAGAGACAGAGACAGAGACAGAGACAGAGACAGAGACAGAGACAGAGACAGAGACAGAGACAGAGACAGAGACAGAGACAGAGACAGAGACAGAGACAGAGACAGAGACAGAGACAGAGACAGAGACAGAGACAGAGACAGAGACAGAGACAGAGACAGAGACAGAGACAGAGACAGATACGGGTACGGAGACAGAGGCAGAGACAGCGACAGAGACAGAGGCAGAGACGGAGACAAAGACCGAGACAAACGCAGAGACTGAGACAGAGGCAGAGGCAGAGGCAGAGACAGAGACAGAGACAGAGACAGAGACAGAGACAGAGACAGAGACAGAGACAGAGACATAGACGGAGACAAAGACCGAGACAGAGACAGAGACGGAGACAGAGGCAGAGACAGTGCCAGGGACAGAGACGGAGACAGAGACAGAGGGAGATACAGCGACAGAGACAGACACAGAGACAGAGGCAGAGGCAGCGACAGAGACAGAGACAGAGACAGAGACAGAGACAGAGACAGAGACAGAGACAGAGACAGAGACAGAGACAGAGACAGAGACAGAGACAGAGACAGAGACAGAGACAGAGACAGAGACAGAGACAGAGACAGATACGGAGACATAGACAGAGACAGAGACAGAGACAGAGACAGAGACAGAGACGGAGACAGTGACAGAGACAGAGACGGAGGCAGAGACGGAGACAAAGACCGAGACAGCCGCAGAGACTGAGACAGAGGCAGAGACAGAGACAGAGACAGAGACAGAGACATAGACAGAGACAGAGACAGAGACAGAGACAGAGACAGAGACAGAGACAGAGACAGAGCCAGGGACAGAGACAGAGACAGAGACAGAGGGAGAGACAGCGACAGAGACAGCGACAGAGACAGAGACAGAGACAGAGACAGAGACAGAGACAGAGACAGAGACAGAGACAGAGACAGAGACAGAGACAGAGACAGAGACAGAGACAGAGACAGAGACAGAGACAGAGACAGAGACAGAGACAGAGACAGAGACAGAGAGAGAGACAGAGACAGAGACAGAGACAGAGACAGAGACTGAGACAGAGACAGAGACATAGACGGAGACAAAGACCGAGACAGAGACAGAGACGGAGACCGAGGCAGAGACAGAGCCAGGGACAGAGGCGGAGACAGAGACAGAGGGAGAGACAGCGACAGAGACAGAGACAGAGACAGTGTCAGAGGCAGAGACAGAGACAGAGACAGAGACAGAGACAGAGACAGAGACAGAGACAGAGACAGAGACAGAGCCAGGGACAGAGACGGAGACAGAGACAGAGGGAGAGACAGCGACAGAGACAGAGACAGAGTCAGAGGCAGAGACAGAGACAGAGACAGAGGGAGAGATAGCGACAGAGACAGAGACAGAGGCAGAGTCAGAGGCAGAGACGGAGGCAGAGACAGAGACTGAGACAGAGACAGAGACATAGACGGAGACAAAGACCGAGACAGAGACAGAGACGGAGACCGAGGCAGAGACAGAGCCAGGGACAGAGACAGAGACAGAGACAGATGCAGAGGCAGAGACAGAGACAGAGACAGAGACAGAGACAGAGACAGAGACAGAGACAGAGACAGAGACAGAGACAGAGACAGAGACAGAGACAGAGACAGAGACAGAGACAGAGACAGAGACAGAGACAGAGACAGAGACAGAGACAGAGACAGAGACAGAGACAGAGTTAGAGACAGAGAAACAGACAGAGACAGAGACGGAGATAGAGACAGAGACAGAGACAGAGACGGAGACAGAGGCAGAGACAGAGCCAGGGACAGAGACAGAGACAGAGACAGAGGTAGAGACAGCGACAGAGACAGAGACAGAGACAGAGACAGAGACAGAAACAGAGAAAGAGACAGAGACAGAGACAGAGACAGAGACAGAGACGGAGACAGAGACAGAGACACAGACAGAGACAGAGACAGAGACAGAGAGAGAGACAGAGACAGAGACAGAGACAGAGACTGAGACAGAGACGGAGACAGAGACAGAGGGAGATACAGCGACAGAGACAGAGACAGAGACAGATGCAGAGGCAGAGACAGAGACAGAGACAGAGACAGAGACAGAGACAGAGACAGAGACAGAGACAGAGACAGAGACAGAGACAGAGACAGAGACAGAGACAGAGACAGAGACAGAGACAGAGACAGAGACGGAGATAGAGACAGAGACAGAGACAGAGACAGAGACGGAGACTGAGGCAGAGACAGAGCCAGGGACAGAGACAGAGACAGAGACAGAGGGAGAGACAGCGACAGAGACAGCGACAGAGACAGAGACAGAGACAGAGACAGAGACAGAAACAGAGACAGAGACAGAGACAGAGACAGAGACAGAGGCAGAGACAGAGACAGAGCCAGGGACAGAGACAGAGACAGAGACAGAGGGAGAGACAGCGACAGAGACAGCGACAGAGACAGAGACAGAGACAGAGACAGAGACAGAGACAGAGACAGAGACAGAGACAGAGACAGAGCCAGGGACAGAGACGGAGAGAGAGACAGAGGGAGAGACAGCGACAGAGACAGAGACAGAGACAGAGTCAGAGGCAGAGACAGAGACAGAGACAGAGGGAGAGACAGCGACAGAGACGGAGACAGAGGCAGAGTCAGAGGCAGAGACGGAGGCAGAGACAGAGACAGAGACGGAGACAGAGACAGAGTTACAGACAGAGACACAGACAGAGACAGAGACGGAGATAGAGGCAGAGACAGAGACAGCGACGGAGACAGAGGCAGAGACAGAGACAGAGACGGAGACAGAGGCAGAGACAGAGCCAGGGACAGAGACAGTCAGAGAGACTGAGGGAGAGACAGCGACAGAGACAGACACAGAGACAGAGGCAGAGGCAGCGACAGAGACAGAGACAGAGACAGAGACAGAGACAGAGACAGAGACAGAGACAGAGACAGAGACAGAGACAGAGACAGAGACAGATACGGAGACAGAGACAGAGACAGAGACAGAGACAGAGACAGAGACAGAGACAGAGACAGAGACAGCGACAGAGACAGAGACAGAGACAGATACAGAGACAGAGACAGAGACAGAGACAGAAACAGAGAAAGAGACAGAGACAGAGACAGAGACAGAGACAGAGACAGAGACTGAGATAGAGACAGAGACAGAGACAGAGACAGAGGCAGAGACAGAGACAGCGACAGAGACAGATACGGGGATGGAGACAGAGGCAGAGACAGCGACAGAGACAGAGGCAGAGACGGAGACAAAGACCGAGACACACGCAGAGACTGAGACAGAGGCAGAGACAGAGACAGAGACAGAGACGGAGACAGAGGCAGAGACAGAGACAGAGAGAGAGACAGAGACAGAGACAGAGACAGAGACTGAGACAGAGACAGAGACATAGACGGAGACAAAGACCGAGACAGAGACAGAGACGGAGACCGAGGCAGAGACAGAGCCAGGGACAGAGACGGAGACAGAGACAGAGGGAGATACAGCGACAGAGACAGAGACAGAGACAGAGACAGATGCAGAGGCAGAGACAGAGACAGAGACAGAGACAGAGACAGAGACAGAGACAGAGACAGAGACAGAGACAGAGACAGAGACAGAGACAGAGACAGAGACAGAGACAGAGACAGAGACAGAGACTGAGACAGAGGCAGAGACAGAGACAGAGACAGAGACGGAGACAGAGGCAGAGACACAGACAGAGACAGATACAGAGACAGAGAGAGAGACAGAGACAGAGACAGAGACAGAGACAGAGACAGAGACAGAGACAGAGACATAGACGGAGACAAAGACCGAGACAGAGACAGAGACGGAGACCGAGGCAGAGACAGAGCCAGGGACAGAGACGGAGACAGAGACAGAGGGAGATACAGCGACAGAGACAGAGACAGAGACAGATGCAGAGGCAGAGACAGAGACAGAGACAGAGACAGAGACAGAGACAGAGACAGAGACAGAGACAGAGACAGAGACAGAGACAGAGACAGAGACAGAGACAGAGACAGAGACAGAGACAGAGACAGAGACAGAGACAGAGACAGAGACAGAGACAGAGACAGAGACAGATACGGGTACGGAGACAGAGGCAGAGACAGCGACAGAGACAGAGGCAGAGACGGAGACAAAGACCGAGACAAACGCAGAGACTGAGACAGAGGCAGAGGCAGAGGCAGAGACAGAGACAGAGACAGAGACAGAGACAGAGACAGAGACAGAGACAGAGACAGAGACAGAGACAGAGACAGAGACAGAGGCAGAGACAGAGACAGAGACAGAGACATAGACGGAGACAAAGACCGAGACAGAGACAGAGACGGAGACAGAGGCAGAGACAGTGCCAGGGACAGAGACGGAGACAGAGACAGAGGGAGATACAGCGACAGAGACAGACACAGAGACAGAGGCAGAGGCAGCGACAGAGACAGAGACAGAGACAGAGACAGAGACAGAGACGGAGACAGTGACAGAGACAGAGACGGAGGCAGAGACGGAGACAAAGACCGAGACAGCCGCAGAGACTGAGACAGAGGCAGAGACAGAGACAGAGACAGAGACAGAGACGGAGACAAAGACCGAGACAGCCGCAGAGACTGAGACAGAGGCAGAGACAGAGACAGAGACAGAGACATAGACAGAGACAGAGACAGAGACAGAGACAGAGACAGAGACAGAGACAGAGACAGAGACAGAGACAGAGCCAGGGACAGAGACAGAGACAGAGACAGAGGGAGAGACAGCAACAGAGACAGCGACAGAGACAGAGACAGAGACAGAGACAGAGACAGAGACAGAGACAGAGACAGAGACAGAGACAGAGACAGAGACAGAGACAGAGACAGAGACAGAGAGAGAGACAGAGACAGAGACAGAGACAGAGACTGAGACAGAGACGGAGACATAGACGGAGACAAAGACCGAGACAGAGACAGAGACGGAGACCGAGGCAGAGACAGAGCCAGGGACAGAGGCGGAGACAGAGACAGAGGGAGAGACAGCGACAGAGACAGAGACAGAGACAGTGTCAGAGGCAGAGACAGAGACAGAGACAGAGACAGAGACAGAGACAGAGACAGAGACAGAGACAGAGCCAGGGACAGAGACGGAGACAGAGACAGAGGGAGAGACAGCGACAGAGACAGAGACAGAGTCAGAGGCAGAGACAGAGACAGAGACAGAGGGAGAGATAGCGACAGAGACAGAGACAGAGGCAGAGTCAGAGGCAGAGACGGAGGCAGAGACAGAGACAGAGACGGAGACAGAGACAGAGACAGAGACGGAGACAGAGGCAGAGACAGAGGCAGGGACAGAGACAGACAGAGAGACTGAGGGAGAGACAGCGACAGAGACAGAGACAGAGACAGAGACAGAGACAGAGACAGAAACAGAGAAAGAGACAGAGACAGAGACAGAGACAGAGACGGAGACAGAGACAGAGACACAGACAGAGACAGAGACAGAGACAGAGAGAGAGACAGAGACAGAGACAGAGACAGAGACTGAGACAGAGACAGAGACATAGACGGAGACAAAGACCGAGACAGAGACAGAGACGGAGACCGAGGCAGAGACAGAGCCAGGGACAGAGACGGAGACAGAGACAGAGGGAGATACAGCGACAGAGACAAAGACAGAGACAGATGCAGAGGCAGAGGCAGAGACAGAAACAGAGACAGAGACAGAGACAGAGACAGAGACAGAGACAGAGACAGAGACAGAGACAGAGACAGAGACAGAGAGAGAGACGAAGACCGAGACAGAGACTGAGACGGAGACAGAGACAGCGGCAGAGACAGGGGCGCAGACAGAGACAGAGACACAGACGGAGACAGAGACAGAGACAGAGACAGAGACAGAGACAGAGACAGAGACTGAGACAGAGACAGAGACATAGACGGAGACAAAGACCGAGACAGAGACAGAGACGGAGACAGAGGCAGAGGCGGAGACAGAGACAGAGACAGAGACAGAGACAGAGACAGAGACAGATACAGAGACAGAGACAGAGACAGAGACAGATACAGAGACAGAGACAGAGACAGAGACAGAGACAGAGACAGAGACAGAGACAGAGACAGAGACAGAGACAGAGACAGAAACAGAGACAGGGACAGAGACAGAGACAGAGACAGAGGCAGAGACAGAGACAGAGCCAGGGACAGAGACAGAGACAGAGACAGAGGGAGAGACAGCGACAGAGACAGCGACAGAGACAGAGACAGAGACAGTGACAGAGACAGAGACAGAGACAGAGACAGAGACAGAGACAGAGACAGAGACAGAGACAGAGCCAGGGACAGAGACGGAGAGAGAGACAGAGGGAGAGACAGCGACAGAGACAGAGACAGAGACAGAGTCAGAGGCAGAGACAGAGACAGAGACAGAGGGAGAGACAGCGACAGAGGCAGAGACAGAGGCAGAGTCAGAGGCAGAGACGGAGGCAGAGACAGAGACAGAGACGGAGACAGAGACAGAGTTAGAGACAGAGACACAGACAGAGACAGAGACGGAGATAGAGGCAGAGACAGAGACAGCGACAGAGACAAAGGCAGAGACAGAGACAGAGACGGAGACAGAGGCAGAGACAGAGCCAGGGACAGAGACAGACAGAGAGACTGAGGGAGAGACAGCGACAGAGACAGAGACAGAGACAGAGGCAGAGACAGAGACAGAGACAGAGACAGAGACAGAGGCAGAGTCAGAGGCAGAGACGGAGGCAGAGACAGAGCCAGGGACAGAGACGGAGGGAGAGACAGAGGGAGAGACAGCGACAGAGACAGAGACAGAGACAGTGTCAGAGGCAGAGACAGAGACAGAGACAGAGACAGAGACAGAGACAGAGACAGAGACAGAGACAGAGCCAGGGACAGAGACGGAGACAGAGACAAAGGGAGAGACAGCGACAGAGACAGAGACAGAGTCAGAGGCAGAGACAGAGACAGAGACAGAGGGAGAGATAGCGACAGAGACAGAGACAGAGGCAGAGTCAGAGGCAGAGACGGAGGCAGAGACAGAGACAGAGACAGAGACAGAGACGGAGACAGAGGCAGAGACAGAGGCAGGGACAGAGACAGACAGAGAGACTGAGGGAGAGACAGCGACAGAGACAGAGACAGAGACAGAGACAGAGACAGAGACAGAGACAGAAACTGGGAAAGAGACAGAGACAGAGACAGAGACAGAGACGGAGACAGAGACAGAGACACAGACAGAGACAGAGACAGAGACAGAGAGAGAGACAGAGACAGAGACAGAGACAGAGACTGAGACAGAGACAGAGACATAGACGGAGACAAAGACCGAGACAGAGACAGAGACGGAGACCGAGGCAGAGACAGAGCCAGGGACAGAGACGGAGACAGAGACAGAGGGAGATACAGCGACAGAGACAAAGACAGAGACAGATGCAGAGGCAGAGACAGAGACAGAAACAGAGACAGAGACAGAGACAGAGACAGAGACAGAGACAGAGACAGAGACAGAGACAGAGACAGAGACAGAGACAGAGAGAGAGACGAAGACCGAGACAGAGACTGAGACGGAGACAGAGACAGCGGCAGAGACAGGGGCGCAGACAGAGACAGAGACACAGACGGAGACAGAGACAGAGGCAGAGACAGAGACAGAGACAGAGACTGAGACAGAGACAGAGACATAGACGGAGACAAAGACCGAGACAGAGACAGAGACGGAGACAGAGGCAGAGGCGGAGACAGAGACAGAGACAGAGACAGAGACAGAGACAGAGACAGAGACAGAGACAGAGACAGAGACAGAGACAGAGACAGAGACAGATACAGAGACAGAGACAGAGACAGAGACAGAGACAGAGACAGAGACAGAGACAGAGACAGAGACAGAGACAGAGACAGAGACAGAAACAGAGACAGAGACAGAGACAGAGACAGAGACAGAGGCAGAGACAGAGACAGAGCCAGGGACAGAGACAGAGACAGAGACAGAGACAGAGACAGAGACAGAGACAGAGACAGAGACAGAGAGAGAGACAGATACGGGGATGGAGACAGAGGCAGAGACAGCGACAGAGACAGAGGCAGAGACGGAGACAAAGACCGAGACACACGCAGAGACTGAGACAGAGGCAGAGACAGAGACAGAGACAGAGACAGAGACAGAGACAGAGACAGAGACAGAGACAGAGACAGAGACAGAGACAGAGACAGAGACAGAGACAGAGACAGAGACAGAGACAGAGACAGAGACAGAGACAGAGACAGAGACAGAGACAGAGACAGAGACAGAGACAGAGACAGAGACAGAGACAGAGACAGAGACAGAGACAGAGACAGAGACAGAGACAGAGACAGAGACAGAGACAGAGACAGAGACAGAGACAGAGACAGAGACAGAGACAGCGACAGAGACAGAGACAGAGACAGATACAGAGACAGAGACAGAGACAGAGACAGAAACAGAGAAAGAGACAGAGACAGAGACAGAGACAGAGACAGAGACAGAGACAGAGACGGAGACAGAGACAGAGACTGAGACAGAGACAGAGACAGAGACAGAGACAGAGGCAGAGACAGAGACAGAGACAGAGACAGATACGGGGATGGAGACAGAGGCAGAGACAGCGACAGAGACAGAGGCAGAGACGGAGACAAAGACCGAGACACACGCAGAGACTGAGACAGAGGCAGAGACAGAGACAGAGACAGAGACGGAGACAGAGACAGAGACAGAGACAGAGAGAGAGACAGAGACAGAGACAGAGACAGAGACTGAGACAGAGACAGAGACATAGACGGAGACAAAGACCGAGACAGAGACAGAGACGGAGACCGAGGCAGAGACAGAGCCAGGGACAGAGACGGAGACAGAGACAGAGGGAGATACAGCGACAGAGACAGAGACAGAGACAGATGCAGAGGCAGAGACAGAGACAGAGACAGAGACAGAGACAGAGACAGAGACAGAGACAGAGACAGAGACAGAGACAGAGACAGAGACAGAGACAGAGACAAAGACAGAGACAGAGAGAGAGACTGAGACAGAGGCAGAGACAGAGACAGAGACAGAGACGGAGACAGAGACAGAGACACAGACAGAGACAGATACAGAGACAGAGAGAGGGACAGAGACAGAGCCAGAGACAGAGACTGAGACAGAGACAGAGACATAGACGGAGACAAAGACCGAGACAGAGACAGAGACGGAGACCGAGGCAGAGACAGAGCCAGGGACAGAGACGGAGACAGAGACAGAGGGAGATACAGCGACAGAGACAGAGACAGAGACAGATGCAGAGGCAGAGACAGAGACAGAGACAGAGACAGAGACAGAGACAGAGACAGAGACAGAGACAGAGACAGAGACAGAGACAGAGACAGAGACAGAGACAGAGACAGAGACAGAGACAGAGACAGAGACAGAGACAGAGACAGAGACAGAGACAGATACGGGTACGGAGACAGAGGCAGAGACAGCGACAGAGACAGAGGCAGAGACGGAGACAAAGACCGAGACAAACGCAGAGACTGAGACAGAGGCAGAGGCAGAGGCAGAGACAGAGACAGAGACAGAGACAGAGACAGAGGCAGAGACAGAGACAGAGACAGAGACAGAGACAGAGACAGAGACAGAGACAGAGACAGAGACAGAGACAGAGACAGAGACAGAGACAGAGACAGAGACAGAGACAGAGACAGAGACAGAGACAGAGACAGAGACAGAGACAGAGACAGAGACAGAGACGGAGACAGAGACAGAGACAGCGACAAAGACAGAGACAGAGATGAAGACGGCGACGAGGACAGAGACAGGGACAGAGCCAGACACAGAAACGGAGACAGAGACAGAGACAGTGACAGAGGCAGAGACAGAGACAGAGACAGAGACAGAGACAGAGACAGAGACAGAGACAGAGACAGAGACAGAGACAGAGACAGAGACAGAGACAGAGACAGAGACAGAGACAGAGACAGAGACAGAGACAGAGACAGAGACAGAGACAGAGTCAGAGACAGAGACAGAGACAGAGACAGAGACAGAGACAGAGACAGAGACAGAGACAGAGACAGATACAGAGACAGAGACAGAGACAGAGCCAGAGACAGAGGCAGAGACAGAGACAGAGAGAGAGACAGATACGGGGATGGAGACAGAGGCAGAGACAGCGACAGAGACAGAGGCAGAGACGGAGACAAAGACCGAGACACACGCAGAGACTGAGACAGAGGCAGAGACAGAGACAGAGACAGAGACAGAGACAGAGACAGAGACAGAGACAGAGACAGAGACAGAGTCAGAGACAGAGACAGAGACAGAGACAGAGACAGAGACAGAGACAGAGACAGAGACAGAGACAGAGACAGAGACAGAGACAGAGACAGAGACAGAGACAGAGACAGAGACAGAGACAGAGACAGAGACAGAGACAGAGACAGAGACAGAGACAGAGACAGAGACAGAGACAGAGACAGAGACAGAGACAGAGACAGAGACAGCGACAGAGACAGAGACAGAGACAGATACAGAGACAGAGACAGAGACAGAGACAGAAACAGAGAAAGAGACATAGACAGAGACAGAGACAGAGACAGAGACAGAGACAGAGACGGAGACAGAGACAGAGACTGAGACAGAGACAGAGACAGAGACAGAGACAGAGGCAGAGACAGAAACAGAGACAGAGACAGATACGGGGATGGAGACAGAGGCAGAGACAGCGACAGAGACAGAGGCAGAGACGGAGACAAAGACCGAGACACACGCAGAGACTGAGACAGAGGCAGAGACAGAGACAGAGACAGAGACGGAGACAGAGACAGAGACACAGACAGAGACAGAGACAGAGACAGAGAGAGAGACAGAGACAGAGACAGAGACAGAGACTGAGACAGAGACAGAGACATAGACGGAGACAAAGACCGAGACAGAGACAGAGACGGAGACCGAGGCAGAGACAGAGCCAGGGACAGAGACGGAGACAGAGACAGAGGGAGATACAGCGACAGAGACAGAGACAGAGACAGATGCAGAGGCAGAGACAGAGACAGAGACAGAGACAGAGACAGAGACAGAGACAGATACGGGTACGGAGGCAGAGGCAGAGACAGCGACAGAGACAGAGGCAGAGACGGAGACAAAGACCGAGACAAACGCAGAGACTGAGACAGAGGCAGAGGCAGAGGCAGAGACAGAGACAGAGACAGAGACAGAGACAGAGACAGAGACAGAGACAGAGACAGAGACAGAGACAGAGACAGAGACAGAGACAGAGACAGAGACAGAGACAGAGACAGAGACAGAGACAGAGACAGAGACAGAGACAGAGACAGAGACAGAGACAGAGACAGAGACAGAGACAGAGACAGAGACAGAGACAGAGACAGAGACAGAGACGGAGACAGAGACAGAGACAGCGACAAAGACAGAGACAGAGATGAAGACGGCGACGAGGACAGAGACAGGGACAGAGCCAGACACAGAAACGGAGACAGAGACAGAGACAGTGACAGAGGCAGAGACAGAGACAGAGACAGAGACAGAGACAGAGACAGAGACAGAGACACAGACAGAGACAGAGACAGAGACAGAGACAGAGACAGAGACAGAGACAGAGACAGAGACAGAGTCAGAGACAGAGACAGAGACAGAGACAGAGACAGAGACAGAGACAGAGACAGAGACAGAGACAGAGACAGAGACAGAGACAGAGACAGAGACAGAGACAGAGACAGAGACAGAGACAGAGACAGAGACAGAGAGAGAGACAGAGACAGAGACAGAGACAGAGACTGAGACAGAGACAGAGACATAGACGGAGACAAAGACCGAGACAGAGACAGAGACGGAGACCGAGGCAGAGACAGAGCCAGGGACAGAGACGGAGACAGAGACAGAGGGAGATACAGCGACAGAGACAGAGACAGAGACAGATGCAGAGGCAGAGACAGAGACAGAGACAGAGACAGAGACAGAGACAGAGACAGAGACAGAGACAGAGACAGAGACAGAGACAGAGACAGAGACAGAGACAGAGACAGAGACGGAGATAGAGACAGAGACAGAGACAGAGACAGAGACGGAGACTGAGGCAGAGACAGAGCCAGGGACAGAGACAGAGACAGAGACAGAGGGAGAGACAGCTACAGAGACAGCGGCAGAGACAGAGACAGAGACAGAGACAGAGACAGAAACAGAGACAGAGACAGAGACAGAGACAGAGACAGAGGCAGAGACAGAGACAGAGCCAGGGACAGAGACAGAGACAGAGACAGAGGGAGAGACAGCGACAGAGACAGCGACAGAGACAGAGACAGAGACAGAGACAGAGACAGAGACAGAGACAGAGACAGAGACAGAGACAGAGACAGAGCCAGGGACAGAGACGGAGAGAGAGACAGAGGGAGAGACAGCGACAGAGACAGAGACAGAGACAGAGTCAGAGGCAGAGACAGAGACAGAGACAGAGGGAGAGACAGCGACAGAGACAGAGACAGAGGCAGAGTCAGAGGCAGAGACGGAGGCAGAGACAGAGACAGAGACGGAGACAGAGACAGAGTTACAGACAGAGACACAGACAGAGACAGAGACGGAGATAGAGGCAGAGACAGAGACAGCGACGGAGACAGAGGCAGAGACAGAGACAGAGACGGAGACAGAGGCAGAGACAGAGCCAGGGACAGAGACAGACAGAGAGACTGAGGGAGAGACAGCGACAGAGACAGAGACAGAGACAGAGGCAGAGACAGAGACAGAGACAGAGACAGAGACAGAGACAGAGACGGAGACAGAGACAGAGACAGAGACAGAGACAGAGACAGAGACAGAGACAGAGACAGAGACAGAGACAGAGACAGAGACAGAGACAGAGACAGAGACAGAGACAGAGACAGAGACAGAGACAGAGACAGAGACAGAGACAGAGACAGAGACAGAGACAGAGACAGAGACAGAGACAGAGACAGAGACAGAGACAGAGACAGAGACAGAGACAGAGACAGAGACAGAGACAGAGACAGATACAGAGACAGAGACAGAGACAGAAACAGAGAAAGAGACAGAGACAGAGACAGAGACAGAGACAGAGACAGAGACGGAGACAGAGACAGAGACTGAGACAGAGACAGAGACAGAGACAGAGACAGAGGCAGAGACAGAGACAGAGACAGAGACAGATACGGGGATGGAGACAGAGGCAGAGACAGCGACAGAGACAGAGGCAGAGACGGAGACAAAGACCGAGACAAACGCAGAGACTGAGACAGAGGCAGAGGCAGAGGCAGAGACAGAGACAGAGACAGAGACAGAGACAGAGACAGAGACAGAGACAGAGACAGAGACAGAGACAGAGACAGAGACAGAGACAGAGACAGAGACAGAGGCAGAGACAGAGACAGAGACAGAGACATAGACGGAGACAAAGACCGAGACAGAGACAGAGACGGAGACAGAGGCAGAGACAGTGCCAGGGACAGAGACGGAGACAGAGACAGAGGGAGATACAGCGACAGAGACAGACACAGAGACAGAGGCAGAGGCAGCGACAGAGACAGGGACAGAGACAGAGACAGAGACAGAGACGGAGACAGTGACAGAGACAGAGACGGAGGCAGAGACGGAGACAAAGACCGAGACAGCCGCAGAGACTGAGACAGAGGCAGAGACAGAGACAGAGACAGAGACAGAGACGGAGACAAAGACCGAGACAGCCGCAGAGACTGAGACAGAGGCAGAGACAGAGACAGAGACAGAGACAGAGACATAGACAGAGACAGAGACAGAGACAGAGACAGAGACAGAGACAGAGACAGAGACAGAGACAGAGACAGAGACAGAGCCAGGGACAGAGACAGAGACAGAGACAGAGGGAGAGACAGCGACAGAGACAGCGACAGAGACAGAGACAGAGACAGAGACAGAGACAGAGACAGAGACAGAGACTGAGACAGAGACTGAGACAGAGACGGAGACATAGACGGAGACAAAGACCGAGACAGAGACAGAGACGGAGACCGAGGCAGAGACAGAGCCAGGGACAGAGGCGGAGACAGAGACAGAGGGAGAGACAGCGACAGAGACAGAGACAGAGACAGTGTCAGAGGCAGAGACAGAGACAGAGACAGAGACAGAGACAGAGACAGAGACGGAGACAGAGACAGAGCCAGGGACAGAGACGGAGACAGAGACAGAGGGAGAGACAGCGACAGAGACAGAGACAGAGTCAGAGGCAGAGACAGAGACAGAGACAGAGGGAGAGATAGCGACAGAGACAGAGACAGAGGCAGAGTCAGAGGCAGAGACGGAGGCAGAGACAGAGACAGAGACGGAGACAGAGACAGAGACAGAGACGGAGACAGAGGCAGAGACAGAGGCAGGGACAGAGACAGACAGAGAGACTGAGGGAGAGACAGCGACAGAGACAGAGACAGAGACAGAGACAGAGACAGAGACAGAAACAGAGAAAGAGACAGAGACAGAGACAGAGACAGAGACGGAGACAGAGACAGAGACACAGACAGAGACAGAGACAGAGACAGAGAGAGAGACAGAGACAGAGACAGAGACAGAGACTGAGACAGAGACAGAGACATAGACGGAGACAAAGACCGAGACAGAGACAGAGACGGAGACCGAGGCAGAGACAGAGCCAGGGACAGAGACGGAGACAGAGACAGAGGGAGATACAGCGACAGAGACAAAGACAGAGACAGATACAGAGACAGATGCAGAGGCAGAGACAGAGACAGAAACAGAGACAGAGACAGAGACAGAGACAGAGACAGAGACAGAGACAGAGACAGAGACAGAGACAGAGACAGAGACAGAGAGAGAGACGAAGACCGAGACAGAGACTGAGACGGAGACAGAGACAGCGGCAGAGACAGGGGCGCAGACAGAGACAGAGACACAGACGGAGACAGAGACAGAGACAGAGACAGAGACAGAGACAGAGACAGAGACTGAGACAGAGACAGAGACATAGACGGAGACAAAGACCGAGACAGAGACAGAGACGGAGACAGAGGCAGAGGCGGAGACAGAGACAGAGACAGAGACAGAGACAGAGACAGAGACAGAGACAGAGACAGAGACAGAGACAGATACAGAGACAGAGACAGAGACAGAGACAGAGACAGAGACAGAGACAGAGACAGAGACAGAGACAGAGACAGAAACAGAGACAGAGACAGAGACAGAGACAGAGACAGAGGCAGAGACAGAGACAGAGCCAGGGACAGAGACAGAGACAGAGACAGAGGGAGAGACAGCGACAGAGACAGCGACAGAGACAGAGACAGAGACAGTGACAGAGACAGAGACAGAGACAGAGACAGAGACAGAGACAGAGACAGAGCCAGGGACAGAGACGGAGAGAGAGACAGAGGGAGAGACAGCGACAGAGACAGAGACAGAGACAGAGTCAGAGGCAGAGACAGAGACAGAGACAGAGGGAGAGACAGCGACAGAGGCAGAGACAGAGGCAGAGTCAGAGGCAGAGACGGAGGCAGAGACAGAGACAGAGACGGAGACAGAGACAGAGTTAGAGACAGAGACACAGACAGAGACAGAGACGGAGATAGAGGCAGAGACAGAGACAGCGACAGAGACAGAGGCAGAGACAGAGACAGAGACGGAGACAGAGGCAGAGACAGAGCCAGGGACAGAGACAGACAGAGAGACTGAGGGAGAGACAGCGACAGAGACAGAGACAGAGACAGAGGCAGAGACAGAGACAGAGACAGAGACAGAGACAGAGGCAGAGTCAGAGGCAGAGACGGAGGCAGAGACAGAGCCAGGGACAGAGACGGAGAGAGAGACAGAGGGAGAGACAGCGACAGAGACAGAGACAGAGACAGTGTCAGAGGCAGAGACAGAGACAGAGACAGAGACAGAGACAGAGACAGAGACAGAGACAGAGACAGAGACAGAGCCAGGGACAGAGACGGAGACAGAGACAGAGGGAGAGACAGCGACAGAGACAGAGACAGAGTCAGAGGCAGAGACAGAGACAGAGACAGAGGGAGAGATAGCGACAGAGACAGAGACAGAGGCAGAGTCAGAGGCAGAGACGGAGGCAGAGACAGAGACAGAGACGGAGACAGAGACAGAGACAGAGACGGAGACAGAGGCAGAGACAGAGGCAGGGACAGAGACAGACAGAGAGACTGAGGGAGAGACAGCGACAGAGACAGAGACAGAGACAGAGACAGAGACAGAGACAGAAACTGGGAAAGAGACAGAGACAGAGACAGAGACAGAGACGGAGACAGAGACAGAGACACAGACAGAGACAGAGACAGAGACAGAGAGAGAGACAGAGACAGAGACAGAGACAGAGACTGAGACAGAGACAGAGACATAGACGGAGACAAAGACCGAGAAAGAGACAGAGACGGAGACCGAGGCAGAGACAGAGCCAGGGACAGAGACGGAGACAGAGACAGAGGGAGATACAGCGACAGAGACAAAGACAGAGACAGATGCAGAGGCAGAGACAGAGACAGAAACAGAGACAGAGACAGAGACAGAGACAGAGACAGAGACAGAGACAGAGACAGAGACAGAGACAGAGACAGAGACAGAGACAGAGACAGAGAGAGAGACGAAGACCGAGACAGAGACTGAGACGGAGACAGAGACAGCGGCAGAGACAGGGGCGCAGACAGAGACAGAGACAGAGACAGAGACAGAGACAGAGACAGAGACAGAGACAGAGACAGAGACAGAGACAGAGACAGAGACAGAGAGAGAGACGAAGACCGAGACAGAGACAGAGACGGAGACAGAGGCAGAGACAGAGGCAGGGACAGAGACAGACAGAGAGACTGAGGGAGAGACAGCGACAGAGACAGAGACAGAGACAGAGACAGAGACAGAGACAGAAACAGAGAAAGAGACAGAGACAGAGACAGAGACAGAGACGGAGACAGAGACAGAGACACAGACAGAGACAGAGACAGAGACAGAGAGAGAGACAGAGACAGAGACAGAGACAGAGACTGAGACAGAGACAGAGACATAGACGGAGACAAAGACCGAGACAGAGACAGAGACGGAGACCGAGGCAGAGACAGAGCCAGGGACAGAGACGGAGACAGAGACAGAGGGAGATACAGCGACAGAGACAAAGACAGAGACAGATGCAGAGGCAGAGACAGAGACAGAAACAGAGACAGAGACAGAGACAGAGACAGAGACAGAGACAGAGACAGAGACAGAGACAGAGACAGAGACAGAGAGAGAGACGAAGACCGAGACAGAGACTGAGACGGAGACAGAGACAGCGGCAGAGACAGGGGCGCAGACAGAGACAGAGACACAGACGGAGACAGAGACAGAGACAGAGACAGAGACAGAGACAGAGACAGAGACAGAGACTGAGACAGAGACAGAGACATAGACGGAGACAAAGACCGAGACAGAGACAGAGACGGAGACAGAGGCAGAGGCGGAGACAGAGACAGAGACAGAGACAGAGACAGAGACAGAGACAGAGACAGAGACAGAGACAGAGACAGATACAGAGACAGAGACAGAGACAGAGACAGAGACAGAGACAGAGACAGAGACAGAGACAGAGACAGAGACAGAGACAGAGACAGAAACAGAGACAGAGACAGAGACAGAGACAGAGACAGAGGCAGAGACAGAGACAGAGCCAGGGACAGAGACAGAGACAGAGACAGAGGGAGAGACAGCGACAGAGACAGCGACAGAGACAGAGACAGAGACAGAGACAGAGACAGAGACAGAGGCAGAGACAGAGACAGAGACAGAGACAGAGACAGAGACAGAGACAGAGACAAAGACCGAGACAGAGACAGAGACGGAGACCGAGGCAGAGACAGAGCCAGGGACAGAGACGGAGACAGAGACAGAGGGAGATACAGCGACAGAGACAGAGACAGAGACAGATGCAGAGGCAGAGACAGAGACAGAGACAGAGACAGAGACAGAGACAGAGACAGAGACAGAGACAGAGACAGAGACAGAGACAGAGACAGAGACAGAGACAGAGACAGAGACAGAGACAGAGACAGAGACAGAGACAGAGACAGAGACAGAGACAGAGACAGAGACAGAGACAGAGACAGAGACAGAGACAGAGACAGAGACAGAGACAGAGACAGAGACAGAGACAGAGACAGAGAGAGAGACAGAAACGGGGATGGAGACAGAGGCAGAGACAGCGACAGAGACAGAGGCAGAGACGGAGACAAAGACCGAGACACACGCAGAGACTGAGACAGAGGCAGAGACAGAGACAGAGACAGAGACAGAGACAGAGACAGAGACAGAGACAGAGACAGAGACAGAGACAGAGACAGAGACAGAGACAGAGACAGAGACAGAGACAGAGACAGAGACAGAGACAGAGACAGAGACAGAGACAGAGACAGAGACAGAGACAGAGACAGAGACAGAGACAGAGACAGAGACAGAGACAGAGACAGAGACAGAGACAGAGACAGAGACAGAGACAGAGACAGAGACAGAGACAGAGACAGAGACAGAGACAGAGACAGAGACAGAGACAGAGACAGAGACAGAGACAGCGACAGAGACAGAGACAGAGACAGATACAGAGACAGAGACAGAGACAGAGACAGAAACAGAGAAAGAGACAGAGACAGAGACAGAGACAGAGACAGAGACAGATACGGGTACGGAGACAGAGGCAGAGACAGCGACAGAGACAGAGGCAGAGACGGAGACAAAGACCGAGACAAACGCAGAGACTGAGACAGAGGCAGAGGCAGAGGCAGAGACAGAGACAGAGACAGAGACAGAGACAGAGACAGAGACAGAGACAGAGACAGAGACAGAGACAGAGACAGAGACAGAGACAGAGACAGAGACAGAGACAGAGACAGAGACAGAGACAGAGACAGAGACAGAGACAGAGACAGAGACAGAGACAGAGACAGAGACAGAGACAGAGACAGAGACAGAGACAGAGACGGAGACAGAGACAGAGACAGCGACAAAGACAGAGACAGAGATGAAGACGGCGACGAGGACAGAGACAGGGACAGAGCCAGACACAGAAACGGAGACAGAGACAGAGACAGTGACAGAGGCAGAGACAGAGACAGAGACAGAGACAGAGACAGAGACAGAGACAGAGACAGAGACAGAGACAGAGACAGAGACAGAGACAGAGACAGAGACAGAGACAGAGACAGAGACAGAGACAGAGACAGAGACAGAGACAGAGACAGAGACAGAGACAGAGACAGAGACAGATACAGAGACAGAGACAGAGACAGAGCCAGAGACAGAGGCAGAGACAGAGACAGAGAGAGAGACAGATACGGGGATGGAGACAGAGGCAGAGACAGCGACAGAGACAGAGGCAGAGACGGAGACAAAGACCGAGACACACGCAGAGACTGAGACAGAGGCAGAGACAGAGACAGAGACAGAGACAGAGACAGAGACAGAGACAGAGACAGAGACAGAGACAGAGACAGAGTCAGAGACAGAGACAGAGACAGAGACAGAGACAGAGACAGAGACAGAGACAGAGACAGAGACAGAGACAGAGACAGAGACAGAGACAGAGACAGAGACAGAGACAGAGACAGAGACAGAGACAGAGACAGAGACAGAGACAGAGGCAGAGACAGAGACAGCGACAGAGACAGAGACAGAGACAGATACAGAGACAGAGACAGAGACAGAGACAGAAACAGAGAAAGAGACATAGACAGAGACAGAGACAGAGACAGAGACAGAGACAGAGACGGAGACAGAGACAGAGACTGAGACAGAGACAGAGACAGAGACAGAGACAGAGGCAGAGACAGAGACAGAGACAGAGACAGATACGGGGATGGAGACAGAGGCAGAGACAGCGACAGAGACAGAGGCAGAGACGGAGACAAAGACCGAGACACACGCAGAGACTGAGACAGAGGCAGAGACAGAGACAGAGACAGAGACGGAGACAGAGACAGAGACACAGACAGAGACAGAGACAGAGACAGAGAGAGAGACAGAGACAGAGACAGAGACAGAGACTGAGACAGAGACAGAGACATAGACGGAGACAAAGACCGAGACAGAGACAGAGACGGAGACCGAGGCAGAGACAGAGCCAGGGACAGAGACGGAGACAGAGACAGAGGGAGATACAGCGACAGAGACAGAGACAGAGACAGATGCAGAGGCAGAGACAGAGACAGAGACAGAGACAGAGACAGAGACAGAGACAGAGACAGAGACAGAGACAGAGACAGAGACAGAGACAGAGACAGAGACAGAGACAGAGACAGAGACAGAGACAGAGACAGAGACAGAGACGGAGATAGAGACAGAGACAGAGACAGAGACAGAGACGGAGACTGAGGCAGAGACAGAGCCAGGGACATAGACAGAGACAGAGACAGAGGGAGAGACAGCTACAGAGACAGCGACAGAGACAGAGACAGAGACAGAGACAGAGACAGAAACAGAGACAGAGACAGAGACAGAGACAGAGACAGAGGCAGAGACAGAGACAGAGCCAGGGACAGAGACAGAGACAGAGACAGAGGGAGAGACAGCGACAGAGACAGCGACAGAGACAGAGACAGAGACAGAGACAGAGACAGAGACAGAGACAGAGACAGAGACAGAGCCAGGGACAGAGACGGAGAGAGAGACAGAGGGAGAGACAGCGACAGAGACAGAGACAGAGACAGAGTCAGAGGCAGAGACAGAGACAGAGACAGAGGGAGAGACAGCGACAGAGACAGAGACAGAGGCAGAGTCAGAGGCAGAGACGGAGGCAGAGACAGAGACAGAGACGGAGACAGAGACAGAGTTACAGACAGAGACACAGACAGAGACAGAGACGGAGATAGAGGCAGAGACAGAGACAGCGACGGAGACAGAGGCAGAGACAGAGACAGAGACGGAGACGGAGGCAGAGACAGAGCCAGGGACAGAGACAGACAGAGAGACTGAGGGAGAGACAGCGACAGAGACAGAGACAGAGACAGAGGCAGAGACAGAGACAGAGACAGAGACAGAGACAGAGACAGAGACAGAGACAGAGACAGAGACAGAGACAGAGACAGAGACAGAGACAGAGACAGAGACAGAGACAGAGACAGAGACAGAGACAGAGACAGAGACAGAGACAGAGACAGAGACAGAGACAGAGACAGAGACAGAGACAGAGACAGAGACAGAGACAGAGACAGAGACAGAGACAGAGACAGAGACAGAGACAGAGACAGAGACAGAGACAGAGACAGAGACAGAGACAGAGACAGAGACAGAGACAGAGACAGAGACAGAGACAGAGACAGAGACAGAGACAGAGACAGAGACAGAGACAGAGACAGAGACAGAGACAGCGACAGAGACAGAGACAGAGACAGATACAGAGACAGAGACAGAGACAGAAACAGAGAAAGAGACAGAGACAGAGACAGAGACAGAGACAGAGACAGAGACGGAGACAGAGACAGAGACTGAGACAGAGACAGAGACAGAGACAGAGACAGAGGCAGAGACAGAGACAGAGACAGAGACAGATACGGGGATGGAGACAGAGGCAGAGACAGCGACAGAGACAGAGGCAGAGACGGAGACAAAGACCGAGACACACGCAGAGACTGAGACAGAGGCAGAGACAGAGACAGAGACAGAGACGGAGACAGAGACAGAGACAGAGACAGAGACAGAGAGAGAGACAGAGACAGAGACAGAGACAGAGACTGAGACAGAGACAGAGACATAGACGGAGACAAAGACCGAGACAGAGACAGAGACGGAGACCGAGGCAGAGACAGAGCCAGGGACAGAGACGGAGACAGAGACAGAGGGAGATACAGCGACAGAGACAGAGACAGAGACAGATGCAGAGGCAGAGACAGAGACAGAGACAGAGACAGAGACAGAGACAGAGACAGAGACAGAGACAGAGACAGAGACAGAGTCAGAGACAGAGACAGAGACAGAGACAGAGACAAAGACAGAGACAGAGACAGAGACTGAGACAGAGGCAGAGACAGAGACAGAGACAGAGACGGAGACAGAGACAGAGACACAGACAGAGACAGATACAGAGACAGAGAGAGAGACAGAGACAGAGCCAGAGACAGAGACTGAGACAGAGACAGAGACATAGACGGAGACAAAGACCGAGACAGAGACAGAGACGGAGACCGAGGCAGAGACAGAGCCAGGGACAGAGACGGAGACAGAGACAGAGGGAGATACAGCGACAGAGACAGAGACAGAGACAGATGCAGAGGCAGAGACAGAGACAGAGACAGACACAGAGACAGAGACAGATACAGAGACAGAGACAGAGACAGAGACAGAGACAGAGACAGAGACAGAGACAGAGACAGAGACAGAGACAGAGACAGAGACAGAGACAGAGACAGAGACAGAGACAGATACGGGTACGGAGACAGAGGCAGAGACAGCGACAGAGACAGAGGCAGAGACGGAGACAAAGACCGAGACAAACGCAGAGACTGAGACAGAGGCAGAGGCAGAGGCAGAGACAGAGACAGAGACAGAGACAGAGACAGAGACAGAGACAGAGACAGAGACAGAGACAGAGACAGAGACAGAGACAGAGACAGAGACAGAGACAGAGACAGAGACAGAGACAGAGACAGAGACAGAGACAGAGACAGAGACAGAGACAGAGACAGAGACAGAGACAGAGACAGAGACAGAGACAGAGACAGAGACAGAGACAGAGACAGAGACAGAGACGGAGACAGAGACAGAGACAGCGACAAAGACAGAGACAGAGATGAAGACTGCGACGAGGACAGAGACAGGGACAGAGCCAGACACAGAAACGGAGACAGAGACAGAGACAGTGACAGAGGCAGAGACAGAGACAGAGACAGAGACAGAGACAGAGACAGAGACAGAGACAGAGACAGAGACAGAGACAGAGACAGAGACAGAGACAGAGACAGAGACAGAGACAGAGACAGAGACAGAGTCAGAGACAGAGACAGAGACAGAGACAGAGACAGAGACAGAGACAGAGACAGAGACAGAGACAGAGACAGAGACAGATACAGAGACAGAGACAGAGACAGAGCCAGAGACAGAGGCAGAGACAGAGACAGAGAGAGAGACAGATACGGGGATGGAGACAGAGGCAGAGACAGCGACAGAGACAGAGGCAGAGACGGAGACAAAGACCGAGACAGACGCAGAGACTGAGACAGAGGCAGAGACAGAGACAGAGACAGAGACAGAGACAGAGACTGAGACAGAGACAGAGACATAGACGGAGACAAAGACCGAGACAGAGACAGAGACGGAGACCGAGGCAGAGACAGAGCCAGGGACAGAGACGGAGACAGAGACAGAGGGAGATACAGCGACAGAGACAGAGACAGAGACAGAGACAGAGACAGAGACAGAGACAGAGACAGAGACAGAGACAGAGACAGAGACAGAGACAGAGACAGAGACAGAGACAGAGACAGAGACAGAGACAGAGACAGAGACAGCGACAGAGACAGAGACAGAGACAGATACAGAGACAGAGACAGAGACAGAGACAGAGACAGAAACAGAGAAAGAGACAGAGACAGAGACAGAGACAGAGACGGAGACAGAGACATAGACTGAGACAGAGACAGAGACAGAGACAGAGACAGAGGCAGAGACAGAGACAGAGACAGAGACAGATACAGATACAGAGACAGAGACAGAGACAGAGACAGAGACAGAGACAGAGACAGAGACAGAGACAGAGACAGAGAGAGAGACAGAAACAGAGAAAGAGACAGAGACAGAGACAGAGACAGAGACAGAGACGGAGACAGAGAAAGAGACAGAGACAGAGACAGAGACAGAGACAGAGACGGAGACAGAGACAGAGACACAGACAGAGACAGAGACAGAGACAGAGAGAGAGACAGAGACAGAGACAGAGACAGAGACTGAGACAGAGACAGAGACATAGACGGAGACAAAGACCGAGACAGAGACAGAGACGGAGACCGAGGCAGAGACAGAGCCAGGGACAGAGACGGAGACAGAGACAGAGGGAGATACAGCGACAGAGACAGAGACAGAGGCAGATGCAGAGGCAGAGACAGAGACAGAAACAGAGACAGAGACAGAGACAGAGACAGAGACAGAGACAGAGGCAGAGACAGAGACAGAGACAGAGACAGAGACAGAGACAGAGACAGAGACAGAGACAGAGACAGAGACAGAGACGGAGACAGAGACAGAGACAGAGACAGGGACAGAGACAGAGACAGAGACAGAGACAGAGACAGAGAGAGAGACGAAGACCGAGACAGAGACAGAGACAGAGACAGATACAGAGACAGAGACAGAGACAGAGACAGAGACAGAGACAGAGACAGAGACAGAGACAGAGACAGAGACAGAGACAGAGACAGAGTCAGAGACAGAGACAGAGACAGAGACAGAGACAGAGACAGAGACAGAGACAGAGACAGAGACAGAGACAGAGACAGATACAGAGACAGAGACAGAGACAGAGCCAGAGACAGAGGCAGAGACAGAGACAGAGAGAGAGACAGATACGGGGATGGAGACAGAGGCAGAGACAGCGACAGAGACAGAGGCAGAGACGGAGACAAAGACCGAGACACACGCAGAGACTGAGACAGAGGCAGAGACAGAGACAGAGACAGAGACAGAGACAGAGACAGAGACAGAGACAGAGACAGAGACAGAGACAGAGTCAGAGACAGAGACAGAGACAGAGACAGAGACAGAGACAGAGACAGAGACAGAGACAGAGACAGAGACAGAGACAGAGACAGAGACAGAGACAGAGACAGAGACAGAGACAGAGACAGAGACAGAGACAGAGACAGAGACAGAGACAGAGACAGAGACAGAGACAGAGACAGAGACAGAGACAGAGACAGAGACAGCGACAGAGACAGAGACAGAGACAGATACAGAGACAGAGACAGAGACAGAGACAGAAACAGAGAAAGAGACATAGACAGAGACAGAGACAGAGACAGAGACAGAGACAGAGACAGAGACGGAGACAGAGACAGAGACTGAGACAGAGACAGAGACAGAGACAGAGACAGAGGCAGAGACAGAGACAGAGACAGAGACAGATACGGGGATGGAGACAGAGGCAGAGACAGCGACAGAGACAGAGGCAGAGACGGAGACAAAGACCGAGACACACGCAGAGACTGAGACAGAGGCAGAGACAGAGACAGAGACAGAGACGGAGACAGAGACAGAGACACAGACAGAGACAGAGACAGAGACAGAGAGAGAGACAGAGACAGAGACAGAGACAGAGACTGAGACAGAGGCAGAGACATAGACGGAGACAAAGACCGAGACAGAGACAGAGACGGAGACCGAGGCAGAGACAGAGCCAGGGACAGAGACGGAGACAGAGACAGAGGGAGATACAGCGACAGAGACAGAGACAGAGACAGATGCAGAGGCAGAGACAGAGACAGAGACAGAGACAGAGACAGAGACAGAGACAGAGACAGAGACAGAGACAGAGACAGAGACAGAGACAGAGACAGAGACAGAGACAGAGACAGAGACAGAGACAGAGACAGAGACAGAGACGGAGATAGAGACAGAGACAGAGACAGAGACAGAGACGGAGACTGAGGCAGAGACAGAGCCAGGGACAGAGACAGAGACAGAGACAGAGGGAGAGACAGCTACAGAGACAGCGACAGAGACAGAGACAGAGACAGAGACAGAGACAGAAACAGAGACAGAGACAGAGACAGAGACAGAGACAGAGGCAGAGACAGAGACAGAGCCAGGGACAGAGACAGAGACAGAGACAGAGGGAGAGACAGCGACAGAGACAGCGACAGAGACAGAGACAGAGACAGAGACAGAGACAGAGACAGAGACAGAGACAGAGACAGAGACAGAGCCAGGGACAGAGACGGAGAGAGAGACAGAGGGAGAGACAGCGACAGAGACAGAGACAGAGACAGAGTCAGAGGCAGAGACAGAGACAGAGACAGAGGGAGAGACAGCGACAGAGACAGAGACAGAGGCAGAGTCAGAGGCAGAGACGGAGGCAGAGACAGAGACAGAGACGGAGACAGAGACAGAGTTACAGACAGAGACACAGACAGAGACAGAGACGGAGATAGAGGCAGAGACAGAGACAGCGACGGAGACAGAGGCAGAGACAGAGACAGAGACGGAGACAGAGGCAGAGACAGAGCCAGGGACAGAGGCAGACAGAGAGACTGAGGGAGAGACAGCGACAGAGACAGAGACAGAGACAGAGGCAGAGACAGAGACAGAGACAGAGACAGAGACAGAGACAGAGACAGAGACAGAGACAGAGACAGAGACAGAGACAGAGACAGAGACAGAGACAGAGACAGAGACAGAGACAGAGACAGAGACAGAGACAGAGACAGAGACAGAGACAGATACGGGTACGGAGACAGAGGCAGAGACAGCGACAGAGACAGAGGCAGAGACGGAGACAAAGACCGAGACAAACGCAGAGACTGAGACAGAGGCAGAGGCAGAGGCAGAGACAGAGACAGAGACAGAGACAGAGACAGAGACAGAGACAGAGACAGAGACAGAGACAGAGACAGAGACAGAGACAGAGACAGAGACAGAGACAGAGACAGAGACAGAGACAGAGACAGAGACAGAGACAGAGACAGAGACAGAGACAGAGACAGAGACAGAGACAGAGACAGAGACAGAGACAGAGACAGAGACAGAGACGGAGACAGAGACAGAGACAGCGACAAAGACAGAGACAGAGATGAAGACTGCGACGAGGACAGAGACAGGGACAGAGCCAGACACAGAAACGGAGACAGAGACAGAGACAGTGACAGAGGCAGAGACAGAGACAGAGACAGAGACAGAGACAGAGACAGAGACAGAGACAGAGACAGAGACAGAGACAGAGACAGAGACAGAGACAGAGACAGAGACAGAGACAGAGACAGAGACAGAGTCAGAGACAGAGACAGAGACAGAGACAGAGACAGAGACAGAGACAGAGACAGAGACAGAGACAGATACAGAGACAGAGACAGAGACAGAGCCAGAGACAGAGGCAGAGACAGAGACAGAGAGAGAGACAGATACGGGGATGGAGACAGAGGCAGAGACAGCGACAGAGACAGAGGCAGAGACGGAGACAAAGACCGAGACAGACGCAGAGACTGAGACAGAGGCAGAGACAGAGACAGAGACAGAGACAGAGACAGAGACTGAGACAGAGACAGAGACATAGACGGAGACAAAGACCGAGACAGAGACAGAGACGGAGACCGAGGCAGAGACAGAGCCAGGGACAGAGACGGAGACAGAGACAGAGGGAGATACAGCGACAGAGACAGAGACAGAGACAGAGACAGAGACAGAGACAGAGACAGAGACAGAGACAGAGACAGAGACAGAGACAGAGACAGAGACAGAGACAGAGACAGAGACAGAGACAGAGACAGAGACAGAGACAGCGACAGAGACAGAGACAGAGACAGATACAGAGACAGAGACAGAGACAGAGACAGAGACAGAAACAGAGAAAGAGACAGAGACAGAGACAGAGACAGAGACGGAGACAGAGACATAGACTGAGACAGAGACAGAGACAGAGACAGAGACAGAGGCAGAGACAGAGACAGAGACAGATACAGATACAGAGACAGAGACAGAGACAGAGACAGAGACAGAGACAGAGACAGAGACAGAGACAGAGACAGAGAGAGAGACAGAAACAGAGAAAGAGACAGAGACAGAGACAGAGACAGAGACAGAGACGGAGACAGAGAAAGAGACAGAGACAGAGACAGAGACAGAGACAGAGACGGAGACAGAGACAGAGACACAGACAGAGACAGAGACAGAGACAGAGAGAGAGACAGAGACAGAGACAGAGACAGAGACTGAGACAGAGACAGAGACATAGACGGAGACAAAGACCGAGACAGAGACAGAGACGGAGACCGAGGCAGAGACAGAGCCAGGGACAGAGACGGAGACAGAGACAGAGGGAGATACAGCGACAGAGACAGAGACAGAGGCAGATGCAGAGGCAGAGACAGAGACAGAAACAGAGACAGAGACAGAGACAGAGACAGAGACAGAGACAGAGGCAGAGACAGAGACAGAGACAGAGACAGAGACAGAGACAGAGACAGAGACAGAGACAGAGACAGAGACAGAGACAGAGACAGAGACGGAGACAGAGACAGAGACAGAGACAGGGACAGAGACAGAGACAGAGACAGAGACAGAGACAGAGAGAGAGACGAAGACCGAGACAGAGACAGAGACAGAGACAGAGACAGAGACAGAGACAGAGACAGAGACAGAGACAGAGACAGAGACAGAGACAGAGACAGAGACAGAGACAGAGACAGAGACAGAGTCAGAGACAGAGACAGAGACAGAGACAGAGACAGAGACAGAGACAGAGACAGAGACAGAGACAGAGACAGATACAGAGACAGAGACAGAGACAGAGCCAGAGACAGAGGCAGAGACAGAGACAGAGAGAGAGACAGATACGGGGATGGAGACAGAGGCAGAGACAGCGACAGAGACAGAGGCAGAGACGGAGACAAAGACCGAGACACACGCAGAGACTGAGACAGAGGCAGAGACAGAGACAGAGACAGAGACAGAGACAGAGACAGAGACAGAGACAGAGACAGAGACAGAGACAGAGTCAGAGACAGAGACAGAGACAGAGACAGAGACAGAGACAGAGACAGAGACAGAGACAGAGACAGAGACAGAGACAGAGACAGAGACAGAGACAGAGACAGAGACAGAGACAGAGACAGAGACAGAGACAGAGACAGAGACAGAGACAGAGACAGAGACAGAGACAGAGACAGAGACAGAGACAGCGACAGAGACAGAGACAGAGACAGATACAGAGACAGAGACAGAGACAGAGACAGAAACAGAGAAAGAGACATAGACAGAGACAGAGACAGAGACAGAGACAGAGACAGAGACGGAGACAGAGACAGAGACTGAGACAGAGACAGAGACAGAGACAGAGACAGAGGCAGAGACAGAGACAGAGACAGAGACAGATACGGGGATGGAGACAGAGGCAGAGACAGCGACAGAGACAGAGGCAGAGACGGAGACAAAGACCGAGACACACGCAGAGACTGAGACAGAGGCAGAGACAGAGACAGAGACAGAGACGGAGACAGAGACAGAGACACAGACAGAGACAGAGACAGAGACAGAGAGAGAGACAGAGACAGAGACAGAGACAGAGACTGAGACAGAGACAGAGACATAGACGGAGACAAAGACCGAGACAGAGACAGAGACGGAGACCGAGGCAGAGACAGAGACAGAGACAGAGAGAGAGACAGAGACAGAGACAGAGACAGAGACTGAGACAGAGACAGAGACATAGACGGAGACAAAGACCGAGACAGAGACAGAGACGGAGACCGAGGCAGAGACAGAGCCAGGGACAGAGACGGAGACAGAGACAGAGGGAGATACAGCGACAGAGACAGAGACAGAGACAGATGCAGAGGCAGAGACAGAGACAGAGACAGAGACAGAGACAGAGACAGAGACAGAGACAGAGACAGAGACAGAGACAGAGACAGAGTCAGAGACAGAGACAGAGACAGAGACAGAGACAAAGACAGAGACAGAGACAGAGACTGAGACAGAGGCAGAGACAGAGACAGAGACAGAGACGGAGACAGAGACAGAGACACAGACAGAGACAGATACAGAGACAGAGAGAGAGACAGAGACAGAGCCAGAGACAGAGACTGAGACAGAGACAGAGACATAGACGGAGACAAAGACCGAGACAGAGACAGAGACGGAGACCGAGGCAGAGACAGAGCCAGGGACAGAGACGGAGACAGAGACAGAGGGAGATACAGCGACAGAGACAGAGACAGAGACAGATGCAGAGGCAGAGACAGAGACAGAGACAGAGACAGAGACAGAGACAGAGACAGAGACAGAGACAGAGACAGAGACAGAGACAGAGACAGAGACAGAGACAGAGACAGAGACAGAGACAGAGACAGAGACAGAGACAGAGACAGAGACAGAGACAGAGACAGAGACAGAGACAGAGACAGATACGGGTACGGAGACAGAGGCAGAGACAGCGACAGAGACAGAGGCAGAGACGGAGACAAAGACCGAGACAAACGCAGAGACTGAGACAGAGGCAGAGGCAGAGGCAGAGACAGAGACAGAGACAGAGACAGAGACAGAGACAGAGACAGAGACAGAGACAGAGACAGAGACAGAGACAGAGACAGAGACAGAGACAGAGACAGAGACAGAGACAGAGACAGAGACAGAGACAGAGACAGAGACAGAGACAGAGACAGAGACAGAGACAGAGACAGAGACAGAGACAGAGACAGAGACAGAGACAGAGACGGAGACAGAGACAGAGACAGCGACAAAGACAGAGACAGAGATGAAGACTGCGACGAGGACAGAGACAGGGACAGAGCCAGACACAGAAACGGAGACAGAGACAGAGACAGTGACAGAGGCAGAGACAGAGACAGAGACAGAGACAGAGACAGAGACAGAGACAGAGACAGAGACAGAGACAGAGACAGAGACAGAGACAGAGACAGAGACAGAGACAGAGACAGAGACAGAGTCAGAGACAGAGACAGAGACAGAGACAGAGACAGAGACAGAGACAGAGACAGAGACAGAGACAGAGACAGATACAGAGACAGAGACAGAGACAGAGCCAGAGACAGAGGCAGAGACAGAGACAGAGAGAGAGACAGATACGGGGATGGAGACAGAGGCAGAGACAGCGACAGAGACAGAGGCAGAGACGGAGACAAAGACCGAGACAGACGCAGAGACTGAGACAGAGGCAGAGACAGAGACAGAGACAGAGACAGAGACAGAGACTGAGACAGAGACAGAGACATAGACGGAGACAAAGACCGAGACAGAGACAGAGACGGAGACCGAGGCAGAGACAGAGCCAGGGACAGAGACGGAGACAGAGACAGAGGGAGATACAGCGACAGAGACAGAGACAGAGACAGAGACAGAGACAGAGACAGAGACAGAGACAGAGACAGAGACAGAGACAGAGACAGAGACAGAGACAGAGACAGAGACAGAGACAGAGACAGAGACAGAGACAGCGACAGAGACAGAGACAGAGACAGATACAGAGACAGAGACAGAGACAGAGACAGAGACAGAAACAGAGAAAGAGACAGAGACAGAGACAGAGACAGAGACGGAGACAGAGACATAGACTGAGACAGAGACAGAGACAGAGACAGAGACAGAGGCAGAGACAGAGACAGAGACAGATACAGATACAGAGACAGAGACAGAGACAGAGACAGAGACAGAGACAGAGACAGAGACAGAGACAGAGACAGAGACAGAGAGAGAGACAGAAACAGAGAAAGAGACAGAGACAGAGACAGAGACAGAGACAGAGACGGAGACAGAGAAAGAGACAGAGACAGAGACAGAGACAGAGACAGAGACGGAGACAGAGACAGAGACACAGACAGAGACAGAGACAGAGACAGAGAGAGAGACAGAGACAGAGACAGAGACAGAGACTGAGACAGAGACAGAGACATAGACGGAGACAAAGACCGAGACAGAGACAGAGACGGAGACCGAGGCAGAGACAGAGCCAGGGACAGAGACGGAGACAGAGACAGAGGGAGATACAGCGACAGAGACAGAGACAGAGGCAGATGCAGAGGCAGAGACAGAGACAGAAACAGAGACAGAGACAGAGACAGAGACAGAGACAGAGACAGAGGCAGAGACAGAGACAGAGACAGAGACAGAGACAGAGACAGAGACAGAGACAGAGACAGAGACAGAGACAGAGACAGAGACGGAGACAGAGACAGAGACAGAGACAGGGACAGAGACAGAGACAGAGACAGAGACAGAGACAGAGAGAGAGACGAAGACCGAGACAGAGACTGAGACGGAGACAGAGACAGCGGCAGAGACAGGGGCGGAGACAGAGACAGAGACACAGACGGCGACAGAGACAGAGACAGAGACAGAGACAGAGACAGAGACAGAGACAGAGACAGAGACAGAGACAGAGACAGAGACTGAGACAGAGACAGAGACATAGACGGAGACAGAGACAGAGACAGAGACAGAGACAGAGACAGAGACAGAGACAGCGACAGAGACAGAGACAGAGACAGAGACAGAGATAGAGACAGAGACAGAGACAGAGACATAGACAGAGACAGAGACAGCGACAGAGACAGAGACAGAGACAGAGACAGAGATAGAGACAGAGACAGAGACAGAGACAGTGACGGAGACAGAGACAGAGACAGAGACAGAGACAGAGACAGAGTTAGAGACAGAGAAACAGACAGAGACAGAGACGGAGATAGAGACAGAGACAGAGACAGAGACGGAGACAGAGACAGAGACAGAGACAGAGACAGAGACAGAGACAGAGACAGAGACAGAGACAGAGACAGAGGCAGAGACAGAGACAGAGACAGAGACAGAGACAGAGACAGAGACAGAGACAGAGACAGAGACAGAGACAGAGACAGAGACAGAGACAGAGACAGAGACAGAGACAGAGACAGAGACAGAGACAGAGACAGAGACAGAGACAGAGACAGAGACAGAGACAGAGACGAAGACCGAGACAGAGACTGAGACGGAGACAGAGACAGCGTCAGAGACAGGGGCGGAGACAGAGACAGAGACACAGACGGAGACAGAGACAGAGACAGAGACATAGACGGAGACAGAGTCAGAGACAGAGACAGAGACAGAGACAGAGACAGAGACAGAGACAGAGAGAGAGACGAAGACCGAGACAGAGACAGAGACAGAGACAGAGACAGAGTCAGAGACAGAGACAGAGACGGAGATAGAGACAGAGACAGAGACAGAGACAGAGACAGAGACAGAGACAGCGACAGAGACAGAGACAGAGACAGAGACAGAGACAGAGGGAGAGACAGCGACAGAGACAGCGACAGAGACAGAGACAGAGACAGATACAGAGACAGAGACAGAGACAGAGACAGAGACAGAAACAGAGAAAGAGACAGAGACAGAGACAGAGACAGAGACGGAGACAGAGACATAGACTGAGACAGAGACAGAGACAGAGACAGAGACAGAGGCAGAGACAGAGACAGAGACAGATACAGATACAGAGACAGAGACAGAGACAGAGACAGAGACAGAGACAGAGACAGAGACAGAGACAGAGACAGAGAGAGAGACAGAAACAGAGAAAGAGACAGAGACAGAGACAGAGACAGAGACAGAGACAGAGACGGAGACAGAGAAAGAGACAGAGACAGAGACAGAGACAGAGACAGAGACGGAGACAGAGACAGAGACACAGACAGAGACAGAGACAGAGACAGAGAGAGAGACAGAGACAGAGACAGAGACAGAGACTGAGACAGAGACAGAGACAGAGACAGAGACAGAGACAGAGACAGAGATAGAGACAGAGACAGAGACAGAGACAGAGACGGAGACAGAGACAGAGACAGAGACAGAGACAGAGACAGAGTTAGAGACAGAGAAACAGACAGAGACAGAGACGGAGATAGAGACAGAGACAGAGACAGAGACGGAGACAGAGACAGAGACAGAGACAGAGACAGAGACAGAGACAGAGACAGAGACAGAGACAGAGACAGAGACAGAGACAGAGACAGAGACAGAGACAGAGACAGAGACAGAGACAGAGACAGAGACAGAGACAGAGACAGAGACAGAGACAGAGACAGAGACAGCGACAGAGACAGAGACAGAGACAGATACAGAGACAGGGACAGAGACAGAGACAGAGACAGAAACAGAGAAAGAGACAGAGACAGAGACAGAGACGGAGACAGAGACAGAGACTGAGACAGAGACAGAGACAGAGACAGAGACAGAGGCAGAGACAGAGACAGAGACAGATACAGATACAGAGACAGAGACAGAGACAGAGACAGAGACAGAGACAGAGACAGAGACAGAGACAGAGACAGAGAGAGAGACAGAAACAGAGAAAGAGACAGAGACAGAGACAGAGACAGAGACAGAGACGGAGACAGAGAAAGAGACAGAGACAGAGACAGAGACAGAGACAGAGACGGAGACAGAGACAGAGACACAGACAGAGACAGAGACAGAGACAGAGAGAGAGACAGAGACAGAGACAGAGACAGAGACTGAGACAGAGACAGAGACATAGACGGAGACAAAGACCGAGACAGAGACAGAGACGGAGACCGAGGCAGAGACAGAGCCAGGGACAGAGACGGAGACAGAGACAGAGGGAGATACAGCGACAGAGACAGAGACAGAGGCAGATGCAGAGGCAGAGACAGAGACAGAAACAGAGACAGCGACAGAGACAGAGACAGAGACAGAGACAGAGGCAGAGACAGAGACAGAGACAGAGACAGAGACAGAGACAGAGACAGAGACAGAGACAGAGACAGAGACAGAGACAGAGACAGAGACGGAGACAGAGACAGAGACAGAGACAGGGACAGAGACAGAGACAGAGACAGAGACAGAGACAGAGAGAGAGACGAAGACCGAGACAGAGACTGAGACGGAGACAGAGACAGCGGCAGAGACAGGGGCGGAGACAGAGACAGAGACACAGACGGCGACAGAGACAGAGACAGAGACAGAGACAGAGACAGAGACAGAGACAGAGACAGAGACAGAGACAGAGACAGAGACTGAGACAGAGACAGAGACATAGACGGAGACAGAGACAGAGACAGAGACAGAGACAGAGACAGAGACAGAGACAGCGACAGAGACAGAGACAGAGACAGAGACAGAGATAGAGACAGAGACAGAGACAGAGACATAGACAGAGACAGAGACAGCGACAGAGACAGAGACAGAGACAGAGACAGAGATAGAGACAGAGACAGAGACAGAGACAGAGACGGAGACAGAGACAGAGACAGAGACAGAGACAGAGACAGAGTTAGAGACAGAGAAACAGACAGAGACAGAGACGGAGATAGAGACAGAGACAGAGACAGAGACGGAGACAGAGACAGAGACAGAGACAGAGACAGAGACAGAGACAGAGACAGAGACAGAGACAGAGACAGAGACAGAGGCAGAGACAGAGACAGAGACAGAGACAGAGACAGAGACAGAGACAGAGACAGAGACAGAGACAGAGACAGAGACAGAGACAGAGACAGAGACAGAGACAGAGACAGAGACAGAGACAGAGACAGAGACAGAGACAGAGACAGAGACAGAGACGAAGACCGAGACAGAGACTGAGACGGAGACAGAGACAGCGTCAGAGACAGGGGCGGAGACAGAGACAGAGACACAGACGGAGACAGAGACAGAGACAGAGACATAGACGGAGACAGAGTCAGAGACAGAGACAGAGACAGAGACAGAGACAGAGACAGAGACAGAGAGAGAGACGAAGACCGAGACAGAGACAGAGACAGAGACAGAGACAGAGTCAGAGACAGAGACAGAGACGGAGATAGAGACAGAGACAGAGAGAGAGACAGAGACGGAGACTGAGGCAGAGAGAGAGCCAGGGACAGAGACAGAGACAGAGACAGAGGGAGAGACAGCGACAGAGACAGCGACAGAGACAGAGACAGAGACAGAGACAGAGACAGAGACAGAGACAGAGGCAGAGACAGAGACAGAGACAGAGTCAGAGGCAGAGACAGAGACAGAGACAGAGGGAGAGACAGCGACAGAGACAGAGACAGAGGCAGAGTCAGAGGCAGAGACGGAGGCAGAGACAGAGACAGAGACGGAGACAGAGACAGAGTTAGAGACAGAGACACAGACAGAGACAGAGACGGAGATAGAGGCAGAGACAGAGACAGCGACGGAGACAGAGGCAGAGACAGAGACAGAGACGGAGACAGAGGCAGAGACAGAGCCAGGGACAGAGACAGACAGAGAGACTGAGGGAGAGACAGCGACAGAGACAGAGACAGAGACAGAGGCAGAGACAGAGACAGAGACAGAGACAGAGACAGAGGCAGAGTCAGAGGCAGAGACGGAGGCAGAGACAGAGACAGAGACGGAGACAGAGACAGAGACAGAGACAGAGACAGAGACAGAGACAGAGACAGGGACAGAGACAGAGACAGAGACAGAGACAGAGACAGAAACAGAGACAGAGACAGAGACATAGACAGAGACAGAAACAGAGACAGAGACAGGTACGGGTACGGAGACAGAGGCAGAGACAGCGACAGAGACAGAGGCAGAGACGGAGACAAAGACCGAGACAAACGCAGAGACTGAGACAGATGCAGAGGCAGAGGCAGAGACAGAGACAGAGACAGAGACAGAGACAGAGACAGAGACAGAGACAGAGACAGAGACAGAGACAGAGACAGAGACAGAGACAGAGACAGAGACAGAGACAGAGGCAGAGACAGAGACAGAGACAGAGACAGAGACAGAGACAGAGACAGAGACAGGGACAGAGACAGAGACAGAGACAGAGACAGAGACAGAGACAGAGACAGAGACAGAGACAGAGGGAGAGACAGCGACAGAGACAGCGACAGAGACAGAGACAGAGACAGAGACAGAGACAGAGACAGAGACAGAGACAGAGACAGAGACAGAGACAGAGCCAGGGACAGAGACGGAGAGAGAGACAGAGGGAGAGACAGCGACAGAGACAGAGACAGAGACAGAGACAGAGTCAGAGGCAGAGACAGAGACAGAGACAGAGGGAGAGACAGCGACAGAGACAGAGACAGAGGCAGAGTCAGAGGCAGAGACGGAGGCAGAGACAGAGACAGAGACGGAGACAGAGACAGAGTTAGAGACAGAGACACAGACAGAGACAGAGACGGAGATAGAGGCAGAGACAGAGACAGCGACGGAGACAGAGGCAGAGACAGAGACAGAGACGGAGACAGAGGCAGAGACAGAGCCAGGGACAGAGACAGACAGAGAGACTGAGGGAGAGACAGCGACAGAGACAGAGACAGAGACAGAGGCAGAGACAGAGACAGAGACAGAGACAGAGACAGAGGCAGAGTCAGAGGCAGAGACGGAGGCAGAGACAGAGACAGAGACGGAGACAGAGACAGAGACAGAGACAGAGACAGAGCCAGGGACAGAGACGGAGAGAGAGACAGAGGGAGAGACAGCGACAGAGACAGAGACAGAGACAGAGACAGAGTCAGAGGCAGAGACAGAGACAGAGACAGAGGGAGAGACAGCGACAGAGACAGAGACAGAGGCAGAGTCAGAGGCAGAGACGGAGGCAGAGACAGAGACAGAGACGGAGACAGAGACAGAGTTAGAGACAGAGACAGAGACAGAGACAGAGACAGAGACAGCGACAGAGACAGAGACAGAGACAGATACAGAGACAGAGACAGTGACAGAGACGGAAACAGAGAAAGAGACAGAGACAGAGACAGAGACAGAGACAGAGACAGAGACAGAGACAGAGACAGAGACAGCGACAGAGACAGAGACAGAGACAGATACAGAGACAGAGACAGTGACAGAGACGGAAACAGAGAAAGAGACAGAGACAGAGACAGAGACAGAGGCAGAGACAGAGACAGAGACAGAGACAGATACGGGGATGGAGACAGAGGCAGAGACAGCGACAGAGACAGAGGCAGAGACGGAGACAAAGACCGAGACACACGCAGAGACTGAGACAGAGGCAGAGACAGAGACAGAGACAGAGACGGAGACAGAGACAGAGACACAGACAGAGACAGAGACAGAGACAGAGAGAGAGACAGAGACAGAGACAGAGACAGAGACTGAGACAGAGACAGAGACATAGACGGAGACAAAGACCGAGACAGAGACAGAGACGGAGACCGAGGCAGAGACAGAGCCAGGGACAGAGACGGAGACAGAGACAGAGGGAGATACAGCGACAGAGACAGAGACAGAGACAGATGCAGAGGCAGAGACAGAGACAGAGACAGAGACAGAGACAGAGACAGAGACAGAGACAGAGGCAGAGACAGATACAGAGACAGAGACGGAGACAGAGACAGAGCCAGAGACAGAGGCAGAGACAGAGACAGAGAGAGAGACAGATACGGGGATGGAGACAGAGGCAGAGACAGCGACAGAGACAGAGGCAGAGACGGAGACAAAGACCGAGACAGACGCAGAGACTGAGACAGAGGCAGAGACAGAGACAGAGACAGAGACAGAGACAGAGACTGAGACAGAGACAGAGACATAGACGGAGACAAAGACCGAGACAGAGACAGAGACGGAGACCGAGGCAGAGACAGAGCCAGGGTCAGAGACGGAGACAGAGACAGAGGGAGATACAGCGACAGAGACAGAGACAGAGACAGAGACAGAGACAGAGACAGAGACAGAGACAGAGACAGAGACAGAGACAGAGACAGAGACAGAGACAGAGACAGAGACAGAGACAGAGACAGAGACAGAGACAGAGACAGAGACAGAGACAGAGACAGAGACAGCGACAGAGACAGAGACAGAGACAGATACAGAGACAGAGACAGAGACAGAGACAGAAACAGAGAAAGAGACAGAGACAGAGACAGAGACAGAGACGGAGACAGAGACAGAGACTGAGACAGAGACAGAGACAGAGACAGAGACAGAGGCAGAGACAGAGACAGAGACAGATACAGATACAGAGACAGAGACAGAGACAGAGACAGAGACAGAGACAGAGACGGAGACAGAGGCAGAGACAGAGCCAGGGACAGAGACAGACAGAGAGACTGAGGGAGAGACAGCGACAGAGACAGAGACAGAGACAGAGGCAGAGACAGAGACAGAGACAGAGACAGAGACAGAGGCAGAGTCAGAGGCAGAGACGGAGGCAGAGACAGAGACAGAGACGGAGACAGAGACAGAGACAGAGACAGAGACAGAGCCAGGGACAGAGACGGAGAGAGAGACAGAGGGAGAGACAGCGACAGAGACAGAGACAGAGACAGAGACAGAGTCAGAGGCAGAGACAGAGACAGAGACAGAGGGAGAGACAGCGACAGAGACAGAGACAGAGGCAGAGTCAGAGGCAGAGACGGAGGCAGAGACAGAGACAGAGACGGAGACAGAGACAGAGTTAGAGACAGAGACAGAGACAGAGACAGAGACAGAGACAGCGACAGAGACAGAGACAGAGACAGATACAGAGACAGAGACAGTGACAGAGACGGAAACAGAGAAAGAGACAGAGACAGAGACAGAGACAGAGACAGAGACAGAGACAGAGACAGAGACAGCGACAGAGACAGAGACAGAGACAGATACAGAGACAGAGACAGTGACAGAGACGGAAACAGAGAAAGAGACAGAGACAGAGACAGAGACAGAGGCAGAGACAGAGACAGAGACAGAGACAGATACGGGGATGGAGACAGAGGCAGAGACAGCGACAGAGACAGAGGCAGAGACGGAGACAAAGACCGAGACACACGCAGAGACTGAGACAGAGGCAGAGACAGAGACAGAGACAGAGACGGAGACAGAGACAGAGACACAGACAGAGACAGAGACAGAGACAGAGAGAGAGACAGAGACAGAGACAGAGACAGAGACTGAGACAGAGACAGAGACATAGACGGAGACAAAGACCGAGACAGAGACAGAGACGGAGACCGAGGCAGAGACAGAGCCAGGGACAGAGACGGAGACAGAGACAGAGGGAGATACAGCGACAGAGACAGAGACAGAGACAGATGCAGAGGCAGAGACAGAGACAGAGACAGAGACAGAGACAGAGACAGAGACAGAGACAGAGGCAGAGACAGATACAGAGACAGAGACGGAGACAGAGACAGAGCCAGAGACAGAGGCAGAGACAGAGACAGAGAGAGAGACAGATACGGGGATGGAGACAGAGGCAGAGACAGCGACAGAGACAGAGGCAGAGACGGAGACAAAGACCGAGACAGACGCAGAGACTGAGACAGAGGCAGAGACAGAGACAGAGACAGAGACAGAGACAGAGACTGAGACAGAGACAGAGACATAGACGGAGACAAAGACCGAGACAGAGACAGAGACGGAGACCGAGGCAGAGACAGAGCCAGGGACAGAGACGGAGACAGAGACAGAGGGAGATACAGCGACAGAGACAGAGACAGAGACAGAGACAGAGACAGAGACAGAGACAGAGACAGAGACAGAGACAGAGACAGAGACAGAGACAGAGACAGAGACAGAGACAGAGACAGAGACAGAGACAGAGACAGAGACAGAGACAGAGACAGAGACAGAGACAGCGACAGAGACAGAGACAGAGACAGATACAGAGACAGAGACAGAGACAGAGACAGAAACAGAGAAAGAGACAGAGACAGAGACAGAGACAGAGACGGAGACAGAGACAGAGACTGAGACAGAGACAGAGACAGAGACAGAGACAGAGGCAGAGACAGAGACAGAGACAGATACAGATACAGAGACAGAGACAGAGACAGAGACAGAGACAGAGACAGAGACAGAGACAGAGAGAGAGACAGAAACAGAGAAAGAGACAGAGACAGAGACAGAGACAGAGACAGAGACGGAGACAGAGAAAGAGACAGAGACAGAGACAGAGACAGAGACAGAGACAGAGACAGAGACGGAGACAGAGACAGAGACACAGACAGAGACAGAGACAGAGACAGAGAGAGAGACAGAGACAGAGACAGAGACAGAGACTGAGACAGAGACAGAGACATAGACGGAGACAAAGACCGAGACAGAGACAGAGACGGAGACCGAGGCAGAGACAGTGCCAGGGACAGAGACGGAGACAGAGACAGAGGGAGATACAGCGACAGAGACAGAGACAGAGGCAGATGCAGAGGCAGAGACAGAGACAGAAACAGAGACAGAGACAGAGACAGAGACAGAGACAGAGACAGAGACAGAGACAGAGACAGAGACAGAGACAGAGACAGAGACAGAGACAGAGACAGAGACAGAGACAGAGATAGAGACAGAGACAGAGACAGAGACATAGACAGAGACAGAGACAGCGACGGAGACAGAGACAGAGACAGAGACAGAGATAGAGACAGAGACAGAGACAGAGACAGAGACGGAGACAGAGACAGAGACAGAGACAGAGACAGAGACAGAGTTAGAGACAGAGAAACAGACAGAGACAGAGACGGAGATAGAGACAGAGACAGAGACAGAGACAGAGACGGAGACAGAGACAGAGACAGAGACAGAGACAGAGACAGAGACAGAGACAGAGACAGAGACAGAGGCAGAGACAGAGACAGAGACAGAGACAGAGACAGAGACAGAGACAGAGACAGAGACAGAGACAGAGACAGAGACAGAGACAGAGACAGAGACAGAGACAGAGACAGAGACAGCGACAGAGACAGAAACAGAGACAGATACAGAGACAGAGACAGAGACAGAGACAGAGACATGGACGGAGACAGAGACAGAGACAGAGACGGAGACAGAGACAGAGACAGAGACGGAGACAGAGGCAGAGACAGAGGCAGGGACAGAGACAGACAGAGAGACTGAGGGAGAGACAGCGACAGAGACAGAGACGGAGACAGAGACAGAGACAGAAACAGAGAAAGAGACAGAGACAGACACAGAGACAGAGACGGAGACAGAGACAGAGACACAGACAGAGGCAGAGACAGAGACAGAGAGAGAGACAGAGACAGAGACAGAGACAGAGACTGACACAGAGACAGAGACATAGACGGAGACAAAGACCGAGACAGAGACAGAGACGGAGACCGAGGCAGAGACAGAGCCAGGGACAGAGACGGAGACAGAGACAGATGGAGATACAGCGACAGAGACAGAGACAGAGACAGATGCAGAGGCAGAGACAGAGACAGAGACAGAGACAGAGACAGAGACAGAGACAGAGACAGAGACAGAGACAGAGACAGAGACAGAGACAGAGACAGAGACAGAGACAGAGACAGAGACAGAGACAGAGACAGAGACAGAGACAGAGACAGAGACAGAGACATAGACAGAGACAGAGACAGCGACAGAGACAGAGACAGAGACAGAGACAGAGATAGAGACAGAGACAGAGACAGAGACAGAGACGGAGACAGAGTCAGAGACAGAGACAGAGACAGAGACAGAGTTAGAGACAGAGACAGAGACGGAGATAGAGACAGAGACAGAGACAGAGACGGAGACAGAGACAGAGACAGAGACAGAGACAGAGACAGAGACAGAGACAGAGACAGAGACAGAGACAGAGACAGAGGCAGAGACAGAGACAGAGACAGAGACAGAGACAGAGACAGAGACAGAGACAGAGACAGAGACAGAGACAGAGACAGAGACAGAGACGGAGACAGAGACAGAGACAGAGACAGAGACAGAGACAGAGACAGAGACAGCGACAGAGACAGAAACAGAGACAGATACAGAGACAGAGACAGAGACAGAGACAGAGACATAGACGGAGACAGAGACAGAGACAGAGACAGAGACAGAGACAGAGACAGAGAGAGAGACGAAGACCGAGACAGAGACATAGACGGAGACAAAGACCGAGACAGAGACAGAGACGGAGACAGAGGCAGAGGCAGAGACAGAGACAGAGACCGAGACAGAGACAGAGACAGAGACAGAGACAGAGACAGAGACAGAGACAGAGACAGAGACAGAGACAGAGACAGAGACAGAGACAGAGACGAAGACCGAGACAGAGACTGAGACGGAGACAGAGACAGCGGCAGAGACAGGGGCGGAGACAGAGACAGAGACACAGACGGAGACAGAGACAGAGACAGAGACATAGACGGAGACAGAGTCAGAGACAGAGACAGAGACAGAGACAGAGACAGAGACAGAGACAGAGAGAGAGACGAAGACCGAGACAGAGACATAGACGGAGACAAAGACCGAGACAGAGACAGAGACGGAGACAGAGGCAGAGGCAGAGACAGAGACAGAGACAGAGACAGAGACAGAGACAGAGACAGAGACAGAGACAGAGACAGAGACAGAGACAGAGACAGAGACGGAGACAGAGACAGAGACAGAGACAGAGACAGAGACAGAGACAGAGACAGAGACAGAGAGAGAGACGAAGACCGAGACAGAGACTGAGACGGAGACAGAGACAGCGGCAGAGACAGGGGCGGAGACAGAGACAGAGACACAGACGGAGACAGAGACAGAGACAGAGACAGAGACAGAGACGGAGACAAAGACCGAGACAGAGACAGAGACGGAGACAGAGGCAGAGGCAGAGACAGAGACAGAGACAGAGACAGAGACAGAGACAGAGACAGAGACAGAGACAGAGACAGAGACAGAGACAGAGACGAAGACCGAGACAGAGACTGAGACGGAGACAGAGACAGCGGCAGAGACAGGGGCGGAGACAGAGACAGAGACACAGACGGAGACAGAGACAGAGACAGAGACAGAGACAGAGACAGAGACAGAGGCAGAGACAGAGACAGAGGCAGAGACAGAGACAGAGACAGAGACAGAGACAGAGACAGAGACAGAGAGAGAGACGAAGACCGAGACAGAGACATAGACGGAGACCAAGACCGAGACAGAGACAGAGACGGAAACAGAGGCAGAGGCAGAGACAGAGACAGAGACAGAGACAGAGACAGAGACAGAGACAGAGACAGAGACAGAGACAGAGACAGAGACAGAGACAGAGACAGAGACAGAGACAGAGACAGAGACAGAGACAGAGACAGAGACAGAGACGAAGACCGAGACAGAGACTGAGACGGAGACAGAGACAGCGGCAGAGACAGGGGCGGAGACAGAGACAGAGACACAGACGGAGACAGAGACAGAGACAGAGACAGATACAGAGACAGAGACAGAGACAGAGACATAGACGGAGACAGAGACAGAGACAGAGACAGAGACAGAGACAGAGGCAGAGACAGAGACAGAGACAGAGACAGAGACAGAGACAGAGACAGAGACAGAGACAGAGACAGAGACAGAGACGGAGACTGAGGCAGAGACAGAGCCAGGGACAGAGACAGAGACAGAGACAGAGGGAGAGACAGCGACAGAGACATAGACGGAGACAAAGACCGAGACAGAGACAGAGACGGAGACCGAGGCAGAGACAGAGCCAGGGACAGAGACGGAGACAGAGACAGATGGAGATACAGCGACAGAGACAGAGACAGAGACAGATGCAGAGGCAGAGACAGAGACAGAGACAGAGACAGAGACAGAGACAGAGACAGAGACAGAGACAGAGACAGAGACAGAGACAGAGACAGAGACAGAGACAGAGACAGAGACAGAGACAGAGACAGAGACAGAGACAGAGACAGAGACAGAGACAGAGACATAGACAGAGACAGAGACAGCGACAGAGACAGAGACAGAGACAGAGACAGAGATAGAGACAGAGACAGAGACAGAGACAGAGACGGAGACAGAGTCAGAGACAGAGACAGAGACAGAGACAGAGTTAGAGACAGAGACAGAGACGGAGATAGAGACAGAGACAGAGACAGAGACGGAGACAGAGACAGAGACAGAGACAGAGACAGAGACAGAGACAGAGACAGAGACAGAGACAGAGACAGAGACAGAGGCAGAGACAGAGACAGAGACAGAGACAGAGACAGAGACAGAGACAGAGACAGAGACAGAGACAGAGACAGAGACAGAGACAGAGACGGAGACAGAGACAGAGACAGAGACAGAGACAGAGACAGAGACAGAGACAGCGACAGAGACAGAAACAGAGACAGATACAGAGACAGAGACAGAGACAGAGACAGAGACATAGACGGAGACAGAGACAGAGACAGAGACAGAGACAGAGACAGAGACAGAGAGAGAGACGAAGACCGAGACAGAGACATAGACGGAGACAAAGACCGAGACAGAGACAGAGACGGAGACAGAGGCAGAGGCAGAGACAGAGACAGAGACCGAGACAGAGACAGAGACAGAGACAGAGACAGAGACAGAGACAGAGACAGAGACAGAGACAGAGACAGAGACAGAGACAGAGACAGAGACGAAGACCGAGACAGAGACTGAGACGGAGACAGAGACAGCGGCAGAGACAGGGGCGGAGACAGAGACAGAGACACAGACGGAGACAGAGACAGAGACAGAGACATAGACGGAGACAGAGTCAGAGACAGAGACAGAGACAGAGACAGAGACAGAGACAGAGACAGAGAGAGAGACGAAGACCGAGACAGAGACATAGACGGAGACAAAGACCGAGACAGAGACAGAGACGGAGACAGAGGCAGAGGCAGAGACAGAGACAGAGACAGAGACAGAGACAGAGACAGAGACAGAGACAGAGACAGAGACAGAGACAGAGACAGAGACAGAGACAGAGACGGAGACAGAGACAGAGACAGAGACAGAGACAGAGACAGAGACAGAGACAGAGACAGAGAGAGAGACGAAGACCGAGACAGAGACTGAGACGGAGACAGAGACAGCGGCAGAGACAGGGGCGGAGACAGAGACAGAGACACAGACGGAGACAGAGACAGAGACAGAGACAGAGACAGAGACGGAGACAAAGACCGAGACAGAGACAGAGACGGAGACAGAGGCAGAGGCAGAGACAGAGACAGAGACAGAGACAGAGACAGAGACAGAGACAGAGACAGAGACAGAGACAGAGACAGAGACAGAGACGAAGACCGAGACAGAGACTGAGACGGAGACAGAGACAGCGGCAGAGACAGGGGCGGAGACAGAGACAGAGACACAGACGGAGACAGAGACAGAGACAGAGACAGAGACAGAGACAGAGACAGAGGCAGAGACAGAGACAGAGGCAGAGACAGAGACAGAGACAGAGACAGAGACAGAGACAGAGACAGAGAGAGAGACGAAGACCGAGACAGAGACATAGACGGAGACCAAGACCGAGACAGAGACAGAGACGGAAACAGAGGCAGAGGCAGAGACAGAGACAGAGACAGAGACAGAGACAGAGACAGAGACAGAGACAGAGACAGAGACAGAGACAGAGACAGAGACAGAGACAGAGACAGAGACAGAGACAGAGACAGAGACAGAGACAGAGACAGAGACGAAGACCGAGACAGAGACTGAGACGGAGACAGAGACAGCGGCAGAGACAGGGGCGGAGACAGAGACAGAGACACAGACGGAGACAGAGACAGAGACAGAGACAGATACAGAGACAGAGACAGAGACAGAGACATAGACGGAGACAGAGACAGAGACAGAGACAGAGACAGAGACAGAGGCAGAGACAGAGACAGAGACAGAGACAGAGACAGAGACAGAGACAGAGACAGAGACAGAGACAGAGACAGAGACGGAGACTGAGGCAGAGACAGAGCCAGGGACAGAGACAGAGACAGAGACAGAGGGAGAGACAGCGACAGAGACAGAGACAGAGACAGAGACAGAGAAAGAGACAGAGACAGAGACAGAGACAGAGACAGAGACAGAGACAGAGACAGAGACAGAGTTAGAGACAGAGAAACAGACAGAGACAGAGTCGGAGATAGAGACAGAGACAGAGACAGAGACGGAGACAGAGGCAGAGACAGAGCCAGGGACAGAGACAGAGACAGAGACAGAGGGAGAGACAGCGACAGAGACAGAGACAGAGACAGAGACAGAGACAGAGACAGAGACAGAGACAGAGACAGAGACAGAGACAGAGACAGAGACAGAGACAGAGACAGAGACAGAGACAGAGACAGAGACAGAGACGGAGACAGAGACAGAGACAGAGACAGAGACAGAGACAGAGACAGAGACAGAGGGGCAGGAGACAAAGTCGGAGGCAGAGGTACAGGAGACAAAGACGGTGACAAGGACGGAGACAAAGACGGAGACAGAGACAGAGACGGGGACAGAGACAGAGACAGAGACAGAGACAGGGACAGAGACAGAGACAGAGACAGAGACAGAGCCAGACACAGAAACGGAGACAGAGACAGAGACAGTGACAGAGGCAGAGACAGAGACAGAGACAGAGACAGAGACAGAGACAGAGACAGAGACAGAGACAGAGACAGAGACAGAGACAGAGACAGAGACAGAGACAGAGACAGAGACAGAGACAGAGACAAAGACAGAGACGGAGACAGAGACAGAGACAGAGACAGAGACAGAGACAGAGACAGAGACAGAGACAGAGACAGAGAGAGAGACGAAGACCGAGACAGAGACTGAGACGGAGACAGAGACAGCGGCAGAGACAGGGGCGGAGACAGAGACAGAGACACAGACGGAGACAGAGACAGAGACAGAGACGGAGACAGAGACAGAGACAGAGACAGAGACAGAGACAGAGACAGAGACAGAGACAGAGACAGAGACAGAGACAGAGACAGAGACAGAGACAGAGACAGAGACAGAGACAGAGACTGAGACAGAGACAGAGACATAGACGGAGACAGAGACAGAGACAGAGACAGAGACAGAGACAGAGACAGAGACAGAGACAGAGACTGAGACAGAGACAGAGACATAGACGGAGACAGAGACAGAGACAGAGACAGAGACAGAGACAGAGACAGAGACAGCGACAGAGACAGAGACAGAGACAGAGACAGAGATAGAGACAGAGACAGAGACAGAGACAGAGACAGAGACAGAGACAGAGACAGAGACAGAGACAGAGACAGAGACAGAGACAGAGAGAGAGACGAAGACCGAGACAGAGACTGAGACAGAGACAGAGACAGAGACAGAGACAGAGACAGAGACAGAGTTAGAGACAGAGAAACAGACAGAGACAGAGACGGAGATAGAGACAGAGACAGAGACAGAGACGGAGACAGAGACAGAGACAGAGACGGAGACAGAGACAGAGACAGAGACAGAGACAGAGACAGAGACAGAGACAGAGACAGAGAGAGAGACGAAGACCGAGACAGAGACTGAGACGGAGACAGAGACAGCGGCAGAGACAGGGGCGGAGACAGAGACAGAGACACAGACGGAGACAGAGACAGAGACAGAGACAGAGACAGAGACAGAGACAGAGACAGAGACAGAGACAGAGACAGAGACAGAGACGGAGACTGAGACAGAGACAGAGACAGAGACAGAGAAAGAGACAGAGACAGAGACAGAGACAGAGACAGAGACAGAGACAGAGTTAGAGACAGAGAAACAGACAGAGACAGAGACGGAGATAGAGACAGAGACAGAGACAGAGACGGAGACAGAGGCAGAGACAGAGCCAGGGACAGAGACAGAGACAGAGACAGAGGGAGAGACAGCGACAGAGACAGAGACAGAGACAGAGACAGAGACAGAGACAGAGACAGAGACAGAGACAGAGACAGAGACAGAGACAGAGACAGAGACAGAGACAGAGACAGAGACAGAGACAGAGACAGAGACAGAGACAGAGACAGAGACAGAGACGGAGACAGAGACAGAGACAGAGACAGAGACAGAGACAGAGACAGAGGGGCAGGAGACAAAGTCGGAGGCAGAGGTACAGGAGACAAAGACGGTGACAAGGACGGAGACAAAGACGGAGACAGAGACAGAGACGGGGACAGAGACAGAGACAGAGACAGAGACAGGGACAGAGACAGAGACAGAGACAGAGCCAGACACAGAAACGGAGACAGAGACAGAGACAGTGACAGAGGCAGAGACAGAGACAGAGACAGAGACAGAGACAGAGACAGAGACAGAGGCGGAGACAGAGGCAGAGACAGAGCCAGGGACAGAGACAGAGACAGAGACAGAGGGAGAGACAGCGACAGAGACAGAGACAGAGACAGAGACAGAGACAGAGACAGAGACAGAGACAGAGACAGAGACAGAGACAGAGACAGAGACAGAGACAGAGACAGAGACAGAGACAGAGACAGAGACAGAGACAGAGACAGAGACAAAGACAGAGACGGAGACAGAGACAGAGACAGAGACAGAGACAGAGACAGAGACAGAGACAGAGACAGAGACAGAGAGAGAGACGAAGACCGAGACAGAGACTGAGACGGAGACAGAGACAGCGGCAGAGACAGGGGCGGAGACAGAGACAGAGACACAGACGGAGACAGAGACAGAGACAGAGACAGAGACAGAGACAGAGACAGAGACAGAGACAGAGACAGAGACAGAGACAGAGACAGAGACAGAGACAGAGACAGAGACAGAGACTGAGACAGAGACAGAGACATAGACGGAGACAGAGACAGAGACAGAGACAGAGACAGAGACAGAGACAGAGACAGAGACAGAGACTGAGACAGAGACAGAGACATAGACGGAGACAGAGACAGAGACAGAGACAGAGACAGAGACAGCGACAGAGACAGAGACAGAGACAGAGGCAGAGATAGAGACAGAGACAGAGACAGAGACAGAGACAGAGACAGAGACAGAGACAGAGACAGAGACAGAGACAGAGACAGAGACAGAGTTAGAGACAGAGGAACAGACAGAGACAGAGACGGAGATAGAGACAGAGACAGAGACAGAGACGGAGACAGAGACAGAGACAGAGACGGAGACAGAGGCAGAGACAGAGACAGAGACAGAGACAGAGACAGAGACAGAGACAGAGACAGGGACAGAGACAGAGACAGAGACAGAGGCAGAGACAGAGACAGAGACAGAGACAGAGACAGAGACAGAGACAGAGACAGAGACAGAGACAGAGACAGAGACAGAGACAGCGACAGAGACAGAGACAGAGACAGATACAGAGACAGAGACAGAGACAGAGACATAGACGGAGACAGAGACAGAGACAGAGACAGAGACAGAGACAGAGGCAGAGACAGAGACAGAGACAGAGACAGAGACAGAGACAGAGACAGAGACAGAGACAGAGACAGAGACAGAGACAGAGACAGAAACAGAGACAGAGACAGAGACAGAGACAGATACGGGTACGGAGACAGAGGCAGAGACAGCGACAGAGACAGAGGCAGAGACGGAGACAAAGACCGAGACAAACGCAGAGACTGAGACAGAGGATGAGGCAGAGACAGATACAGAGACAGAGACAGAGACAGAGACAGAGACAGAGACAGAGACAGAGACAGAGACAGAAACAGAGACAGAGACAGAGACAGAGGCAGAGACAGAGACAGAGACAGAGGCAGAGACAGAGATAGAGACAGAGACAGAGACAGAGACAGAGACAGGGACAGAGACAGAGACAGAGACAGAGACAGAGACAGAGTTAGAGACAGAGAAACAGACAGAGACAGAGACGGAGATAGAGACAGAGACAGAGACAGAGACGGAGACAGAGACAGAGACAGAGACGGAGACAGAGGCAGAGACAGAGGCAGGGACAGAGACAGACAGAGAGACTGAGGGAGAGACAGCGACAGAGACAGAGACGGAGACAGAGACAGAGACAGAAACAGAGAGAGAGACAGAGACAGAGACAGAGACAGAGACTGACACAGAGACAGAGACATAGACGGAGACAAAGACCGAGACAGAGACAGAGACGGAGACCGAGGCAGAGACAGAGCCAGGGACAGAGACGGAGACAGAGACAGATGGAGATACAGCGACAGAGACAGAGACAGAGACAGATGCAGAGGCAGAGACAGAGACAGAGACAGAGACAGAGACAGAGACAGAGACAGAGACAGAGACAGAGACAGAGACAGAGACAGAGACAGAGACAGAGACAGAGACAGAGACAGAGACAGAGACAGAGACAGAGACAGAGAGAGAGACCGAGACAGAGACAGAGACAGAGACTGAGACAGAGACAGAGACATAGACGGAGACAAAGACCGAGACAGAGACGGAGACAGAGACAGAGACAGAGACAGAGACAGAGACAGAGACAGAGACAGAGACAGAGACAGAGACAGAGAGAGAGACAGAGACAGAGACAGAGACAGAGACTGAGACAGAGACAGAGACATAGACGGAGACAAAGACCGAGACAGAGACGGAGACAGAGACAGAGACAGAGACTGAGACAGAGACAGAGACAGAGACAGAGACATAGACGGAGACAAAGACCGAGACAGAGACAGAGACGGAGACAGAGGCAGAGACAGAAACAGAGAAAGAGACAGAGACAGAGACAGAGACAGAGACGGAGACAGAGACAGAGACACAGACAGAGGCAGAGACAGAGACAGAGAGAGAGACAGAGACAGAGACAGAGACAGAGACTGACACAGAGACAGAGACATAGACGGAGACAAAGACCGAGACAGAGACAGAGACGGAGACCGAGGCAGAGACAGAGCCAGGGACAGAGACGGAGACAGAGACAGATGGAGATACAGCGACAGAGACAGAGACAGAGACAGATGCAGAGGCAGAGACAGAGACAGAGACAGAGACAGACACAGAGACAGAGACAGAGACAGAGACAGAGACAGAGACAGAGACAGAGACAGAGACAGAGACAGAGACAGAGACAGAGACAGAGACAGAGACAGAGACAGAGACAGAGACAGAGACAGAGACAGAGACAGAGACAGAGACAGAGACAGAGACAGTGACAGAGACAGAGACAGAGACAGAGACAGAGACAGAGACAGAGACAGAGACAGAGACAGAGACAGAGACAGAGACAGAGACGGAGACAGAGACAGAGACAGAGACGGAGACAGAGGCAGAGACAGAGACAGAGACAGAGACAGAGACATAGACGGAGACAGAGACAGAGACAGAGACAGAGACAGAGACAGAGACTGAGACAGCGACAGAGACAGAGACAGAGACAGAGACAGAGACAGAGACAGCGACAGAGACAGAGACAGAGGCAGAGACAGAGATAGAGACAGAGACAGAGACAGAGACAGAGACAGGGACAGAGACGGAGACAGAGACAGAGACAGAGACAGAGTTAGAGACAGAGAAACAGACAGAGACAGAGACAGAGAGAGAGACAGAGACAGAGACAGAGACAGAGACTGACACAGAGACAGAGACATAGACGGAGACAAAGACCGAGACAGAGACAGAGACGGAGACCGAGGCAGAGACAGAGCCAGGGACAGAGACGGAGACAGAGACAGATGGAGATACAGCGACAGAGACAGAGACAGAGACAGATGCAGAGGCAGAGACAGAGACAGAGACAGAGACAGAGACAGAGACAGAGACAGAGACAGAGACAGAGACAGAGACAGAGACAGAGACAGAGACAGAGACAGAGACAGAGACAGAGACAGAGACAGAGACAGAGACAGAGACAGAGACAGAGACAGAGACAGAGACAGAGACAGAGACAGTGACAGAGACAGAGGCAGAGACAGAGACAGAGACGGAGACAGAGACAGAGACAGAGACAGAGACAGAGACAGAGACAGAGACAGAGACAGAGACAGAGACAGAGACAGAGACAGAGACAGAGACAGAGACAGAGACAGATACAGAGACAGAGACAGAGACAGAGACAGAGACAGAGACATAGACGGAGACAGAGACAGAGACAGAGACAGAGACAGAGACAGAGACAGAGACAGAGACAGAGACAGAGACTGAGACAGAGACAGAGACATAGACGGAGACAGAGACAGAGACAGAGACAGAGACAGAGACAGCGACAGAGACAGAGACAGAGACAGAGACAGAGACAGAGACTGAGACAGAGACAGAGACATAGACGGAGACAGAGACAGAGACAGAGACAGAGACAGAGACAGAGACAGAGACAGAGACTGAGACAGAGACAGAGACATAGACGGAGACAGAGACAGAGACAGAGACAGAGACAGAGACAGCGACAGAGACAGAGACAGAGACAGAGACGGAGATAGAGACAGAGACAGAGACAGAGACAGAGACAGAGACAGAGACAGAGACAGAGACAGAGTTAGAGACAGAGAAACAGACAGAGACAGAGACGGAGATAGAGACAGAGACAGAGACAGAGACGGAGACAGAGACAGAGACAGAGACGGAGACAGAGGCAGAGACAGAGACAGAGACAGAGACAGAGACAGAGACAGAGACAGAGACAGAGACAGGGACAGAGACAGAGACAGAGACAGAGGCAGAGACAGAGACAGAGACAGAGACAGAGACAGAGACAGAGACAGAGACAGAGACAGAGACAGAGACAGAGACAGCGACAGAGACAGAGACAGAGACAGATACAGAGACAGAGACAGAGACAGAGACAGAGACATAGACGGAGACAGAGACAGAGACAGAGACAGAGACAGAGGCAGAGACAGAGACAGAGACAGAGACAGAGACAGAGACAGAGACAGAGACAGAGACAGAGACAGAGACAGAGACAGAAACAGAGACAGAGACAGAGACAGAGACAGATACGGGTACGGAGACAGAGGCAGAGACAGCGACAGAGACAGAGGCAGAGACGGAGACAAAGACCGAGACAAACGCAGAGACTGAGACAGAGGATGAGGCAGAGACAGATACAGAGACAGAGACAGAGACAGAGACAGAGACAGAGACAGAGACAGAGACAGAGACAGAGACAGAGACAGAGACAGAGACAGAAACAGAGACAGAGACAGAGACAGAGGCAGAGACAGAGACAGAGACAGAGACAGAGGCAGAGACAGAGATAGAGACAGAGACAGAGACAGAGACAGAGACAGGGACAGAGACAGAGACAGAGACAGAGACAGAGACAGAGTTAGAGACAGAGAAACAGACAGAGACAGAGACGGAGATAGAGACAGAGACAGAGACAGAGACGGAGACAGAGACAGAGACAGAGACGGAGACAGAGGCAGAGACAGAGGCAGGGACAGAGACAGACAGAGAGACTGAGGGAGAGACAGCGACAGAGACAGAGACGGAGACAGAGACAGAGACAGAAACAGAGAAAGAGACAGAGACAGAGACAGAGACAGAGACGGAGACAGAGACAGAGACACAGACAGAGGCAGAGACAGAGACAGAGAGAGAGACAGAGACAGAGACAGAGACAGAGACTGACACAGAGACAGAGACATAGACGGAGACAAAGACCGAGACAGAGACAGAGACGGAGACCGAGGCAGAGACAGAGCCAGGGACAGAGACGGAGACAGAGACAGATGGAGATACAGCGACAGAGACAGAGACAGAGACAGATGCAGAGGCAGAGACAGAGACAGAGACAGAGACAGAGACAGAGACAGAGAAACAGACAGAGACAGAGACGGAGATAGAGACAGAGACAGAGACAGAGACGGAGACAGAGACAGAGACAGAGACGGAGACAGAGGCAGAGACAGAGGCAGGGACAGAGACAGACAGAGAGACTGAGGGAGAGACAGCGACAGAGACAGAGACGGAGACAGAGACAGAGACAGAAACAGAGAAAGAGACAGAGACAGAGACAGAGACAGAGACGGAGACAGAGACAGAGACACAGACAGAGGCAGAGACAGAGACAGAGAGAGAGACAGAGACAGAGACAGAGACAGAGACTGACACAGAGACAGAGACATAGACGGAGACAAAGACCGAGACAGAGACAGAGACGGAGACCGAGGCAGAGACAGAGCCAGGGACAGAGACGGAGACAGAGACAGATGGAGATACAGCGACAGAGACAGAGACAGAGACAGATGCAGAGGCAGAGACAGAGACAGAGACAGAGACAGAGACAGAGACAGAGACAGAGACAGAGACAGAGACAGAGACAGAGACAGAGACAGAGACAGAGACAGAGACAGAGACAGAGACAGAGACAGAGACAGAGACAGAGACAGAGACAGAGACAGAGACAGAGAGAGAGACAGAGACAGAGACAGAGACAGAGACTGAGACAGAGACAGAGACATAGACGGAGACAAAGACCGAGACAGAGACGGAGACAGAGACAGAGACAGAGACAGAGACAGAGACAGAGACAGAGACAGAGACAGAGACAGAGACAGAGAGAGAGACAGAGACAGAGACAGAGACAGAGACTGAGACAGAGACAGAGACAGAGACAGAGGGGCAGGAGACAAAGTCGGAGGCAGAGGTACAGGAGACAAAGACGGTGACAAGGACGGAGACAAAGACGGAGACAGAGACAGAGACGGGGACAGAGACAGAGACAGAGACAGAGACAGGGACAGAGACAGAGACAGAGACAGAGCCAGACACAGAAACGGAGACAGAGACAGAGACAGTGACAGAGGCAGAGACAGAGACAGAGACAGAGACAGAGACAGAGACAGAGACGGAGACAGAGGCAGAGACAGAGCCAGGGACAGAGACAGAGACAGAGACAGAGGGAGAGACAGCGACAGAGACAGAGACAGAGACAGAGACAGAGACAGAGACAGAGACAGAGACAGAGACAGAGACAGAGACAGAGACAGAGACAGAGACAGAGACAGAGACAGAGACAGAGACAGAGACAGAGACAGAGACAGAGACAGAGACAGAGACAGAGACAGAGACAAAGACAGAGACGGAGACAGAGACAGAGACAGAGACAGAGACAGAGACAGAGACAGAGACAGAGACAGAGACAGAGAGAGAGACGAAGACCGAGACAGAGACTGAGACGGAGACAGAGACAGCGGCAGAGACAGGGGCGGAGACAGAGACAGAGACACAGACGGAGACAGAGACAGAGACAGAGACAGAGACAGAGACAGAGACAGAGACAGAGACAGAGACAGAGACAGAGACAGAGACAGAGACAGAGACAGAGACAGAGACAGAGACAGAGACTGAGACAGAGACAGAGACATAGACGGAGACAGAGACAGAGACAGAGACAGAGACAGAGACAGAGACAGAGACAGAGACAGAGACTGAGACAGAGACAGAGACATAGACGGAGACAGAGACAGAGACAGAGACAGAGACAGAGACAGCGACAGAGACAGAGACAGAGACAGAGGCAGAGATAGAGACAGAGACAGAGACAGAGACAGAGACAGAGACAGAGACAGAGACAGAGACAGAGACAGAGACAGAGACAGAGACAGAGTTAGAGACAGAGGAACAGACAGAGACAGAGACGGAGATAGAGACAGAGACAGAGACAGAGACGGAGACAGAGACAGAGACAGAGACGGAGACAGAGGCAGAGACAGAGACAGAGACAGAGACAGAGACAGAGACAGAGACAGAGACAGGGACAGAGACAGAGACAGAGACAGAGGCAGAGACAGAGACAGAGACAGAGACAGAGACAGAGACAGAGACAGAGACAGAGACAGAGACAGAGACAGAGACAGCGACAGAGACAGAGACAGAGACAGATACAGAGACAGAGACAGAGACAGAGACATAGACGGAGACAGAGACAGAGACAGAGACAGAGACAGAGACAGAGGCAGAGACAGAGACAGAGACAGAGACAGAGACAGAGACAGAGACAGAGACAGAGACAGAGACAGAGACAGAGACAGAGACAGAAACAGAAACAGAGACAGAGACAGAGACAGAGACAGATACGGGTACGGAGACAGAGGCAGAGACAGCGACAGAGACAGAGGCAGAGACGGAGACAAAGACCGAGACAAACGCAGAGACTGAGACAGAGGATGAGGCAGAGACAGATACAGAGACAGAGACAGAGACAGAGACAGAGACAGAGACAGAGACAGAGACGGAGACAGAGACAGAGACAGAAACAGAGACAGAGACAGAGACAGAGGCAGAGACAGAGACAGAGACAGAGACAGAGACAGAGGCAGAGACAGAGATAGAGACAGAGACAGAGACAGAGACAGAGACAGGGACAGAGACAGAGACAGAGACAGAGACAGAGACAGAGTTAGAGACAGAGAAACAGACAGAGACAGAGACGGAGATAGAGACAGAGACAGAGACAGAGACGGAGACAGAGACAGAGACAGAGACGGAGACAGAGGCAGAGACAGAGGCAGGGACAGAGACAGACAGAGAGACTGAGGGAGAGACAGCGACAGAGACAGAGACGGAGACAGAGACAGAGACAGAAACAGAGAGAGAGACAGAGACAGAGACAGAGACAGAGACTGACACAGAGACAGAGACATAGACGGAGACAAAGACCGAGACAGAGACAGAGACGGAGACCGAGGCAGAGACAGAGCCAGGGACAGAGACGGAGACAGAGACAGATGGAGATACAGCGACAGAGACAGAGACAGAGACAGATGCAGAGGCAGAGACAGAGACAGAGACAGAGACAGAGACAGAGACAGAGACAGAGACAGAGACAGAGACAGAGACAGAGACAGAGACAGAGACAGAGACAGAGACAGAGACAGAGACAGAGACAGAGAGAGAGACCGAGACAGAGACAGAGACAGAGACTGAGACAGAGACAGAGACATAGACGGAGACAAAGACCGAGACAGAGACGGAGACAGAGACAGAGACAGAGACAGAGACAGAGACAGAGACAGAGACAGAGACAGAGACAGAGACAGAGAGAGAGACAGAGACAGAGACAGAGACAGAGACTGAGACAGAGACAGAGACATAGACGGAGACAAAGACCGAGACAGAGACGGAGACAGAGACAGAGACAGAGACTGAGACAGAGACAGAGACAGAGACAGAGACATAGACGGAGACAAAGACCGAGACAGAGACAGAGACGGAGACAGAGGCAGAGACAGAAACAGAGAAAGAGACAGAGACAGAGACAGAGACAGAGACGGAGACAGAGACAGAGACACAGACAGAGGCAGAGACAGAGACAGAGAGAGAGACAGAGACAGAGACAGAGACAGAGACTGACACAGAGACAGAGACATAGACGGAGACAAAGACCGAGACAGAGACAGAGACGGAGACCGAGGCAGAGACAGAGCCAGGGACAGAGACGGAGACAGAGACAGATGGAGATACAGCGACAGAGACAGAGACAGAGACAGATGCAGAGGCAGAGACAGAGACAGAGACAGAGACAGACACAGAGACAGAGACAGAGACAGAGACAGAGACAGAGACAGAGACAGAGACAGAGACAGAGACAGAGACAGAGACAGAGACAGAGACAGAGACAGAGACAGAGACAGAGACAGAGACAGAGACAGAGACAGAGACAGAGACAGAGACAGTGACAGAGACAGAGACAGAGACAGAGACAGAGACAGAGACAGAGACAGAGACAGAGACAGAGACAGAGACAGAGACAGAGACAGAGACGGAGACAGAGACAGAGACAGAGACGGAGACAGAGGCAGAGACAGAGACAGAGACAGAGACAGAGACATAGACGGAGACAGAGACAGAGACAGAGACAGAGACAGAGACAGAGACTGAGACAGCGACAGAGACAGAGACAGAGACAGAGACAGAGACAGAGACAGCGACAGAGACAGAGACAGAGGCAGAGACAGAGATAGAGACAGAGACAGAGACAGAGACAGAGACAGGGACAGAGACGGAGACAGAGACAGAGACAGAGACAGAGTTAGAGACAGAGAAACAGACAGAGACAGAGACAGAGAGAGAGACAGAGACAGAGACAGAGACAGAGACTGACACAGAGACAGAGACATAGACGGAGACAAAGACCGAGACAGAGACAGAGACGGAGACCGAGGCAGAGACAGAGCCAGGGACAGAGACGGAGACAGAGACAGATGGAGATACCGCGACAGAGACAGAGACAGAGACAGATGCAGAGGCAGAGACAGAGACAGAGACAGAGACAGAGACAGAGACAGAGACAGAGACAGAGACAGAGACAGAGACAGAGACAGAGACAGAGACAGAGACAGAGACAGAGACAGAGACAGAGACAGAGACAGAGACAGAGACAGAGACAGAGACAGAGACAGAGACAGAGACAGTGACAGAGACAGAGGCAGAGACAGAGACAGAGACGGAGACAGAGACAGAGACAGAGACAGAGACAGAGACAGAGACAGAGACAGAGACAGAGACAGAGACAGAGACAGAGACAGAGACAGAGACAGAGACAGATACAGAGACAGAGACAGAGACAGAGACAGAGACAGAGACATAGACGGAGACAGAGACAGAGACAGAGACAGAGACAGAGACAGAGACAGAGACAGAGACAGCGACAGAGACAGAGACAGAGACAGCGACAGAGACAGAGACAGAGGCAGAGACAGAGATAGAGACAGAGACAGAGACAGAGACAGAGACAGGGACAGAGACGGAGACAGAGACAGAGACAGAGACAGAGTTAGAGACAGAGAAACAGACAGAGACAGAGACGGAGATAGAGACAGAGACAGAGACAGAGACGGAGACAGAGACAGAGACAGAGACGGAGACAGAGGCAGAGACAGAGGCAGGGACAGAGACAGACAGAGAGACTGAGGGAGAGACAGCGACAGAGACAGAGACAGAAACAGAGAAAGAGACAGAGACAGAGACAGAGACAGAGACGGAGACAGAGACAGAGACACAGACAGAGGCAGAGACAGAGACAGAGAGAGAGACAGAGACAGAGACAGAGACAGAGACTGAGACTGAGACAGAGACAGAGACATAGACGGAGACAAAGACCGAGACAGAGACAGAGACGGAGACCGAGGCAGAGACAGAGCCAGGGACAGAGACGGAGACAGAGACAGATGGAGATACAGCGACAGAGACAGAGACAGATGCAGAGGCAGAGACAGAGACAGAGACAGAGACAGAGACAGAGACAGAGACAGAGACAGAGACAGAGACAGAGACAGAGACAGAGACAGAGACAGAGACAGAGACAGAGACAGAGACAGAGACAGAGACAGAGACAGAGACAGAGACAGAGACAGAGACAGAGACAGAGACAGAGACAGAGACAGAGACGGAGACGGAGACAGAGACAGAGACAGAGACGGAGACAGAGGCAGAGACAGAGACAGAGACAGAGACAGAGACAGAGACAGAGACAGAGACAGAGACAGAGACAGAGACAGAGACAGAGACAGAGACAGACAGAGAGACTGAGGGAGAGACAGCGACAGAGACAGAGACAGAGACAGAAACAGAGAAAGAGACAGAGACAGAGACAGAGACAGAGACGGAGACAGAGACAGAGACACAGACAGAGGCAGAGACAGAGACAGAGAGAGAGACAGAGACAGAGACAGAGACAGAGACTGAGACAGAGACAGAGACATAGACGGAGACAAAGACGGAGACAGAGACAGAGACGGAGACCGAGGCAGAGACAGAGCCAGGGACAGAGACAGAGACAGAGACAGATGCAGAGGCAGAGACAGAGACAGAGACAGAGACAGAGACAGAGACAGAGACAGAGACAGAGACAGAGACAGAGACAGAGACAGAGACAGAGACAGAGACAGAGACAGAGACAGAGACAGAGACAGAGACAGAGACAGAGACAGAGACAGAGACAGAGACAGAGACAGAGACAGAGACAGAGAGAGAGACAGAGACAGAGACAGAGACAGAGACAGAGACTGAGACGGAGACAGAGACAGCGGCAGAGACAGGGGCGGAGACAGAGACAGAGACACAGACGGAGACAGAGACAGAGACAGAGACAGAGACAGAGACAGAGACAGAGACAGAGACAGAGACAGAGACAGAGACAGAGACAGAGACAGAGACAGAGACAGAGACAGAGACAGAGACAGAGACTGAGACAGAGACAGAGACATAGACGGAGACAGAGACAGAGACAGAGACAGAGACAGAGACAGAGACAGAGACAGAGACAGAGACTGAGACAGAGACAGAGACATAGACGGAGACAGAGACAGAGACAGAGACAGAGACAGAGACAGCGACAGAGACAGAGACAGAGACAGAGACAGAGATAGAGACAGAGACAGAGACAGAGACAGAGACAGAGACAGAGACAGAGACAGAGACAGAGTTAGAGACAGAGAAACAGACAGAGACAGAGACGGAGATAGAGACAGAGACAGTGACAGAGACGGAGACAGAGACAGAGACAGAGACGGAGACAGAGGCAGAGACAGAGACAGAGACAGAGACAGAGACAGAGACAGAGACAGAGACAGAGACAGGGACAGAGACAGAGACAGAGACAGAGGCAGAGACAGAGACAGAGACAGAGACAGAGACAGAGACAGAGACAGAGACAGAGACAGAGACAGAGACAGAGACAGCGACAGAGACAGAGACAGAGACAGATACAGAGACAGAGACTGAGACAGAGACAGAGACATAGACGGAGACAGAGACAGAGACAGAGACAGAGACAGAGACAGAGACAGAGACAGAGACAGAGACAGAGACTGAGACAGAGACAGAGACAGAGACAGAGACAGAGACAGAGACAGAGACAGAGACAGAGACAGAGACAGAGACAGAGACGGAGACAGAGACAGAGACAGAGACGGAGACAGAGGCAGAGACAGAGACAGAGACAGAGACAGAGACATAGACGGAGACAGAGACAGAGACAGAGACAGAGACAGAGACAGAGACTGAGACAGCGACAGAGACAGAGACAGAGACAGAGACAGAGACAGAGACAGCGACAGAGACAGAGACAGAGGCAGAGACAGAGATAGAGACAGAGACAGAGACAGAGACAGAGACAGGGACAGAGACGGAGACAGAGACAGAGACAGAGACAGAGTTAGAGACAGAGAAACAGACAGAGACAGAGACAGAGAGAGAGACAGAGACAGAGACAGAGACAGAGACTGACACAGAGACAGAGACATAGACGGAGACAAAGACCGAGACAGAGACAGAGACGGAGACCGAGGCAGAGACAGAGCCAGGGACAGAGACGGAGACAGAGACAGATGGAGATACAGCGACAGAGACAGAGACAGAGACAGATGCAGAGGCAGAGACAGAGACAGAGACAGAGACAGAGACAGAGACAGAGACAGAGACAGAGACAGAGACAGAGACAGAGACAGAGACAGAGACAGAGACAGAGACAGAGACAGAGACAGAGACAGAGACAGAGACAGAGACAGAGACAGAGACAGAGACAGAGACAGAGACAGAGACAGAGACAGTGACAGAGACAGAGGCAGAGACAGAGACAGAGACGGAGACAGAGACAGAGACAGAGACAGAGACAGAGACAGAGACAGAGACAGAGACAGAGACAGAGACAGAGACAGAGACAGAGACAGAGACAGAGACAGAGACAGATACAGAGACAGAGACAGAGACAGAGACAGAGACAGAGACATAGACGGAGACAGAGACAGAGACAGAGACAGAGACAGAGACAGAGACAGAGACAGAGACAGAGACAGAGACTGAGACAGAGACAGAGACATAGACGGAGACAGAGACAGAGACAGAGACAGAGACAGAGACAGCGACAGAGACAGAGACAGAGACAGAGACAGAGACAGAGACTGAGACAGAGACAGAGACATAGACGGAGACAGAGACAGAGACAGAGACAGAGACAGAGACAGAGACAGAGACAGAGACAGAGACAGAGACTGAGACAGAGACAGAGACATAGACGGAGACAGAGACAGAGACAGAGACAGAGACAGAGACAGCGACAGAGACAGAGACAGAGACAGAGACGGAGATAGAGACAGAGACAGAGACAGAGACAGAGACAGAGACAGAGACAGAGACAGAGACAGAGACAGAGTTAGAGACAGAGAAACAGACAGAGACAGAGACGGAGATAGAGACAGAGACAGAGACAGAGACGGAGACAGAGACAGAGACAGAGACGGAGACAGAGGCAGAGACAGAGACAGAGACAGAGACAGAGACAGAGACAGAGACAGAGACAGAGACAGGGACAGAGACAGAGACAGAGACAGAGGCAGAGACAGAGACAGAGACAGAGACAGAGACAGAGACAGAGACAGAGACAGAGACAGAGACAGAGACAGAGACAGCGACAGAGACAGAGACAGAGACAGATACAGAGACAGAGACAGAGACAGAGACAGAGACATAGACGGAGACAGAGACAGAGACAGAGACAGAGACAGAGGCAGAGACAGAGACAGAGACAGAGACAGAGACAGAGACAGAGACAGAGACAGAGACAGAGACAGAGACAGAGACAGAAACAGAGACAGAGACAGAGACAGAGACAGATACGGGTACGGAGACAGAGGCAGAGACAGCGACAGAGACAGAGGCAGAGACGGAGACAAAGACCGAGACAAACGCAGAGACTGAGACAGAGGATGAGGCAGAGACAGATACAGAGACAGAGACAGAGACAGAGACAGAGACAGAGACAGAGACAGAGACAGAGACAGAGACAGAGACAGAGACAGAGACAGAAACAGAGACAGAGACAGAGACAGAGGCAGAGACAGAGACAGAGACAGAGACAGAGGCAGAGACAGAGATAGAGACAGAGACAGAGACAGAGACAGAGACAGGGACAGAGACAGAGACAGAGACAGAGACAGAGACAGAGTTAGAGACAGAGAAACAGACAGAGACAGAGACGGAGATAGAGACAGAGACAGAGACAGAGACGGAGACAGAGACAGAGACAGAGACGGAGACAGAGGCAGAGACAGAGGCAGGGACAGAGACAGACAGAGAGACTGAGGGAGAGACAGCGACAGAGACAGAGACGGAGACAGAGACAGAGACAGAAACAGAGAAAGAGACAGAGACAGAGACAGAGACAGAGACAGAGACGGAGACAGAGACAGAGACACAGACAGAGGCAGAGACAGAGACAGAGAGAGAGACAGAGACAGAGACAGAGACAGAGACTGACACAGAGACAGAGACATAGACGGAGACAAAGACCGAGACAGAGACAGAGACGGAGACCGAGGCAGAGACAGAGCCAGGGACAGAGACGGAGACAGAGACAGATGGAGATACAGCGACAGAGACAGAGACAGAGACAGATGCAGAGGCAGAGACAGAGACAGAGACAGAGACAGAGACAGAGACAGAGAAACAGACAGAGACAGAGACGGAGATAGAGACAGAGACAGAGACAGAGACGGAGACAGAGACAGAGACAGAGACGGAGACAGAGGCAGAGACAGAGGCAGGGACAGAGACAGACAGAGAGACTGAGGGAGAGACAGCGACAGAGACAGAGACGGAGACAGAGACAGAGACAGAAACAGAGAAAGAGACAGAGACAGAGACAGAGACAGAGACGGAGACAGAGACAGAGACACAGACAGAGGCAGAGACAGAGACAGAGAGAGAGACAGAGACAGAGACAGAGACAGAGACTGACACAGAGACAGAGACATAGACGGAGACAAAGACCGAGACAGAGACAGAGACGGAGACCGAGGCAGAGACAGAGCCAGGGACAGAGACGGAGACAGAGACAGATGGAGATACAGCGACAGAGACAGAGACAGAGACAGATGCAGAGGCAGAGACAGAGACAGAGACAGAGACAGAGACAGAGACAGAGACAGAGACAGAGACAGAGACAGAGACAGAGACAGAGACAGAGACAGAGACAGAGACAGAGACAGAGACAGAGACAGAGACAGAGACAGAGACAGAGACAGAGACAGAGACAGAGACAGAGAGAGAGACAGAGACAGAGACAGAGACAGAGACTGAGACAGAGACAGAGACATAGACGGAGACAAAGACCGAGACAGAGACGGAGACAGAGACAGAGACAGAGACAGAGACAGAGACAGAGACAGAGACAGAGACAGAGACAGAGACAGAGAGAGAGACAGAGACAGAGACAGAGACAGAGACTGAGACAGAGACAGAGACAGAGACAGAGGGGCAGGAGACAAAGTCGGAGGCAGAGGTACAGGAGACAAAGACGGTGACAAGGACGGAGACAAAGACGGAGACAGAGACAGAGACGGGGACAGAGACAGAGACAGAGACAGAGACAGGGACAGAGACAGAGACAGAGACAGAGCCAGACACAGAAACGGAGACAGAGACAGAGACAGTGACAGAGGCAGAGACAGAGACAGAGACAGAGACAGAGACAGAGACAGAGACGGAGACAGAGGCAGAGACAGAGCCAGGGACAGAGACAGAGACAGAGACAGAGGGAGAGACAGCGACAGAGACAGAGACAGAGACAGAGACAGAGACAGAGACAGAGACAGAGACAGAGACAGAGACAGAGACAGAGACAGAGACAGAGACAGAGACAGAGACAGAGACAGAGACAGAGACAGAGACAGAGACAGAGACAGAGACAGAGACAGAGACAAAGACAGAGACGGAGACAGAGACAGAGACAGAGACAGAGACAGAGACAGAGACAGAGACAGAGACAGAGACAGAGAGAGAGACGAAGACCGAGACAGAGACTGAGACGGAGACAGAGACAGCGGCAGAGACAGGGGCGGAGACAGAGACAGAGACACAGACGGAGACAGAGACAGAGACAGAGACAGAGACAGAGACAGAGACAGAGACAGAGACAGAGACAGAGACAGAGACAGAGACAGAGACAGAGACAGAGACAGAGACAGAGACTGAGACAGAGACAGAGACATAGACGGAGACAGAGACAGAGACAGAGACAGAGACAGAGACAGAGACAGAGACAGAGACAGAGACTGAGACAGAGACAGAGACATAGACGGAGACAGAGACAGAGACAGAGACAGAGACAGAGACAGCGACAGAGACAGAGACAGAGACAGAGGCAGAGATAGAGACAGAGACAGAGACAGAGACAGAGACAGAGACAGAGACAGAGACAGAGACAGAGACAGAGACAGAGACAGAGACAGAGTTAGAGACAGAGGAACAGACAGAGACAGAGACGGAGATAGAGACAGAGACAGAGACAGAGACGGAGACAGAGACAGAGACAGAGACGGAGACAGAGGCAGAGACAGAGACAGAGACAGAGACAGAGACAGAGACAGAGACAGAGACAGGGACAGAGACAGAGACAGAGACAGAGGCAGAGACAGAGACAGAGACAGAGACAGAGACAGAGACAGAGACAGAGACAGAGACAGAGACAGAGACAGAGACAGCGACAGAGACAGAGACAGAGACAGATACAGAGACAGAGACAGAGACAGAGACATAGACGGAGACAGAGACAGAGACAGAGACAGAGACAGAGACAGAGGCAGAGACAGAGACAGAGACAGAGACAGAGACAGAGACAGAGACAGAGACAGAGACAGAGACAGAGACAGAGACAGAGACAGAAACAGAAACAGAGACAGAGACAGAGACAGAGACAGATACGGGTACGGAGACAGAGGCAGAGACAGCGACAGAGACAGAGGCAGAGACGGAGACAAAGACCGAGACAAACGCAGAGACTGAGACAGAGGATGAGGCAGAGACAGATACAGAGACAGAGACAGAGACAGAGACAGAGACAGAGACAGAGACAGAGACGGAGACAGAGACAGAGACAGAAACAGAGACAGAGACAGAGACAGAGGCAGAGACAGAGACAGAGACAGAGACAGAGACAGAGGCAGAGACAGAGATAGAGACAGAGACAGAGACAGAGACAGAGACAGGGACAGAGACAGAGACAGAGACAGAGACAGAGACAGAGTTAGAGACAGAGAAACAGACAGAGACAGAGACGGAGATAGAGACAGAGACAGAGACAGAGACGGAGACAGAGACAGAGACAGAGACGGAGACAGAGGCAGAGACAGAGGCAGGGACAGAGACAGACAGAGAGACTGAGGGAGAGACAGCGACAGAGACAGAGACGGAGACAGAGACAGAGACAGAAACAGAGAGAGAGACAGAGACAGAGACAGAGACAGAGACTGACACAGAGACAGAGACATAGACGGAGACAAAGACCGAGACAGAGACAGAGACGGAGACCGAGGCAGAGACAGAGCCAGGGACAGAGACGGAGACAGAGACAGATGGAGATACAGCGACAGAGACAGAGACAGAGACAGATGCAGAGGCAGAGACAGAGACAGAGACAGAGACAGAGACAGAGACAGAGACAGAGACAGAGACAGAGACAGAGACAGAGACAGAGACAGAGACAGAGACAGAGACAGAGACAGAGACAGAGACAGAGAGAGAGACCGAGACAGAGACAGAGACAGAGACTGAGACAGAGACAGAGACATAGACGGAGACAAAGACCGAGACAGAGACGGAGACAGAGACAGAGACAGAGACAGAGACAGAGACAGAGACAGAGACAGAGACAGAGACAGAGACAGAGAGAGAGACAGAGACAGAGACAGAGACAGAGACTGAGACAGAGACAGAGACATAGACGGAGACAAAGACCGAGACAGAGACGGAGACAGAGACAGAGACAGAGACTGAGACAGAGACAGAGACAGAGACAGAGACATAGACGGAGACAAAGACCGAGACAGAGACAGAGACGGAGACAGAGGCAGAGACAGAAACAGAGAAAGAGACAGAGACAGAGACAGAGACAGAGACGGAGACAGAGACAGAGACACAGACAGAGGCAGAGACAGAGACAGAGAGAGAGACAGAGACAGAGACAGAGACAGAGACTGACACAGAGACAGAGACATAGACGGAGACAAAGACCGAGACAGAGACAGAGACGGAGACCGAGGCAGAGACAGAGCCAGGGACAGAGACGGAGACAGAGACAGATGGAGATACAGCGACAGAGACAGAGACAGAGACAGATGCAGAGGCAGAGACAGAGACAGAGACAGAGACAGACACAGAGACAGAGACAGAGACAGAGACAGAGACAGAGACAGAGACAGAGACAGAGACAGAGACAGAGACAGAGACAGAGACAGAGACAGAGACAGAGACAGAGACAGAGACAGAGACAGAGACAGAGACAGAGACAGAGACAGTGACAGAGACAGAGACAGAGACAGAGACAGAGACAGAGACAGAGACAGAGACAGAGACAGAGACAGAGACAGAGACAGAGACAGAGACGGAGACAGAGACAGAGACAGAGACGGAGACAGAGGCAGAGACAGAGACAGAGACAGAGACAGAGACATAGACGGAGACAGAGACAGAGACAGAGACAGAGACAGAGACAGAGACTGAGACAGCGACAGAGACAGAGACAGAGACAGAGACAGAGACAGAGACAGCGACAGAGACAGAGACAGAGGCAGAGACAGAGATAGAGACAGAGACAGAGACAGAGACAGAGACAGGGACAGAGACGGAGACAGAGACAGAGACAGAGACAGAGTTAGAGACAGAGAAACAGACAGAGACAGAGACAGAGAGAGAGACAGAGACAGAGACAGAGACAGAGACTGACACAGAGACAGAGACATAGACGGAGACAAAGACCGAGACAGAGACAGAGACGGAGACCGAGGCAGAGACAGAGCCAGGGACAGAGACGGAGACAGAGACAGATGGAGATACCGCGACAGAGACAGAGACAGAGACAGATGCAGAGGCAGAGACAGAGACAGAGACAGAGACAGAGACAGAGACAGAGACAGAGACAGAGACAGAGACAGAGACAGAGACAGAGACAGAGACAGAGACAGAGACAGAGACAGAGACAGAGACAGAGACAGAGACAGAGACAGAGACAGAGACAGAGACAGAGACAGAGACAGTGACAGAGACAGAGGCAGAGACAGAGACAGAGACGGAGACAGAGACAGAGACAGAGACAGAGACAGAGACAGAGACAGAGACAGAGACAGAGACAGAGACAGAGACAGAGACAGAGACAGAGACAGAGACAGATACAGAGACAGAGACAGAGACAGAGACAGAGACAGAGACATAGACGGAGACAGAGACAGAGACAGAGACAGAGACAGAGACAGAGACAGAGACAGAGACAGCGACAGAGACAGAGACAGAGACAGCGACAGAGACAGAGACAGAGGCAGAGACAGAGATAGAGACAGAGACAGAGACAGAGACAGAGACAGGGACAGAGACGGAGACAGAGACAGAGACAGAGACAGAGTTAGAGACAGAGAAACAGACAGAGACAGAGACGGAGATAGAGACAGAGACAGAGACAGAGACGGAGACAGAGACAGAGACAGAGACGGAGACAGAGGCAGAGACAGAGGCAGGGACAGAGACAGACAGAGAGACTGAGGGAGAGACAGCGACAGAGACAGAGACAGAAACAGAGAAAGAGACAGAGACAGAGACAGAGACAGAGACGGAGACAGAGACAGAGACACAGACAGAGGCAGAGACAGAGACAGAGAGAGAGACAGAGACAGAGACAGAGACAGAGACTGAGACTGAGACAGAGACAGAGACATAGACGGAGACAAAGACCGAGACAGAGACAGAGACGGAGACCGAGGCAGAGACAGAGCCAGGGACAGAGACGGAGACAGAGACAGATGGAGATACAGCGACAGAGACAGAGACAGATGCAGAGGCAGAGACAGAGACAGAGACAGAGACAGAGACAGAGACAGAGACAGAGACAGAGACAGAGACAGAGACAGAGACAGAGACAGAGACAGAGACAGAGACAGAGACAGAGACAGAGACAGAGACAGAGACAGAGACAGAGACAGAGACAGAGACAGAGACAGAGACAGAGACAGAGACAGAGACGGAGACGGAGACAGAGACAGAGACAGAGACGGAGACAGAGGCAGAGACAGAGACAGAGACAGAGACAGAGACAGAGACAGAGACAGAGACAGAGACAGAGACAGAGACAGAGACAGAGACAGAGACAGACAGAGAGACTGAGGGAGAGACAGCGACAGAGACAGAGACAGAGACAGAAACAGAGAAAGAGACAGAGACAGAGACAGAGACAGAGACGGAGACAGAGACAGAGACACAGACAGAGGCAGAGACAGAGACAGAGAGAGAGACAGAGACAGAGACAGAGACAGAGACTGAGACAGAGACAGAGACATAGACGGAGACAAAGACGGAGACAGAGACAGAGACGGAGACCGAGGCAGAGACAGAGCCAGGGACAGAGACAGAGACAGAGACAGATGCAGAGGCAGAGACAGAGACAGAGACAGAGACAGAGACAGAGACAGAGACAGAGACAGAGACAGAGACAGAGACAGAGACAGAGACAGAGACAGAGACAGAGACAGAGACAGAGACAGAGACAGAGACAGAGACAGAGACAGAGACAGAGACAGAGACAGAGACAGAGACAGAGACAGAGAGAGAGACAGAGACAGAGACAGAGACAGAGACAGAGACTGAGACGGAGACAGAGACAGCGGCAGAGACAGGGGCGGAGACAGAGACAGAGACACAGACGGAGACAGAGACAGAGACAGAGACAGAGACAGAGACAGAGACAGAGACAGAGACAGAGACAGAGACAGAGACAGAGACAGAGACAGAGACAGAGACAGAGACAGAGACAGAGACAGAGACTGAGACAGAGACAGAGACATAGACGGAGACAGAGACAGAGACAGAGACAGAGACAGAGACAGAGACAGAGACAGAGACAGAGACTGAGACAGAGACAGAGACATAGACGGAGACAGAGACAGAGACAGAGACAGAGACAGAGACAGCGACAGAGACAGAGACAGAGACAGAGACAGAGATAGAGACAGAGACAGAGACAGAGACAGAGACAGAGACAGAGACAGAGACAGAGACAGAGTTAGAGACAGAGAAACAGACAGAGACAGAGACGGAGATAGAGACAGAGACAGTGACAGAGACGGAGACAGAGACAGAGACAGAGACGGAGACAGAGGCAGAGACAGAGACAGAGACAGAGACAGAGACAGAGACAGAGACAGAGACAGAGACAGGGACAGAGACAGAGACAGAGACAGAGGCAGAGACAGAGACAGAGACAGAGACAGAGACAGAGACAGAGACAGAGACAGAGACAGAGACAGAGACAGAGACAGCGACAGAGACAGAGACAGAGACAGATACAGAGACAGAGACAGAGACAGAGACAGAGACATAGACGGAGACAGAGACAGAGACAGAGACAGAGACAGAGGCAGAGACAGAGACAGAGACAGAGACAGAGACAGAGACAGAGACAGAGACAGAGACAGAGACAGAGACAGAGACAGAAACAGAGACAGAGACAGAGACAGAGACAGATACGGGTACGGAGACAGAGGCAGAGACAGCGACAGAGACAGAGGCAGAGACGGAGACAAAGACCGAGACAAACGCAGAGACTGAGACAGAGGATGAGGCAGAGACAGATACAGAGACAGAGACAGAGACAGAGACAGAGACAGAGACAGAGACAGAGACAGAGACAGAGACAGAGACAGAGACAGAGACAGAGACAGAGACAGAAACAGAGACAGAGACAGAGACAGAGGCAGAGACAGAGACAGAGACAGAGACAGAGGCAGAGACAGAGATAGAGACAGAGACAGAGACAGAGACAGAGACGGAGACAGAGGCAGAGACAGAGGCAGGGACAGAGACAGACAGAGAGACTGAGGGAGAGACAGCGACAGAGACAGAGACGGAGACAGAGACAGAGACAGAAACAGAGAAAGAGACAGAGACAGAGACAGAGACAGAGACGGAGACAGAGACAGAGACACAGACAGAGGCAGAGACAGAGACAGAGAGAGAGACAGAGACAGAGACAGAGACAGAGACTGACACAGAGACAGAGACATAGACGGAGACAAAGACCGAGACAGAGACAGAGACGGAGACCGAGGCAGAGACAGAGCCAGGGACAGAGACGGAGACAGAGACAGATGGAGATACAGCGACAGAGACAGAGACAGAGACAGATGCAGAGGCAGAGACAGAGACAGAGACAGAGACAGAGACAGAGACAGAGACAGAGACAGAGACAGAGACAGAGACAGAGACAGAGACAGAGACAGAGACAGAGACAGAGACAGAGACAGAGACAGAGACAGAGACAGAGACAGAGACAGAGACAGAGACAGAGACAGAGACAGAGACTGAGACAGAGACAGAGACATAGACGGAGACAAAGACCGAGACAGAGACGGAGACAGAGACAGAGACAGAGACAGAGACAGAGACAGAGACAGAGACAGAGACAGAGACAGAGACAGAGAGAGAGACAGAGACAGAGACAGAGACAGAGACTGAGACAGAGACAGAGACATAGACGGAGACAAAGACCGAGACAGAGACGGAGACAGAGACAGAGACAGAGACTGAGACAGAGACAGAGACAGAGACAGAGACATAGACGGAGACAAAGACCGAGACAGAGACAGAGACGGAGACAGAGGCAGAGACAGAAACAGAGAAAGAGACAGAGACAGAGACAGAGACAGAGACGGAGACAGAGACAGAGACACAGACAGAGGCAGAGACAGAGACAGAGAGAGAGACAGAGACAGAGACAGAGACAGAGACTGACACAGAGACAGAGACATAGACGGAGACAAAGACCGAGACAGAGACAGAGACGGAGACCGAGGCAGAGACAGAGCCAGGGACAGAGACGGAGACAGAGACAGATGGAGATACAGCGACAGAGACAGAGACAGAGACAGATGCAGAGGCAGAGACAGAGACAGAGACAGAGACAGACACAGAGACAGAGACAGAGACAGAGACAGAGACAGAGACAGAGACAGAGACAGAGACAGAGACAGAGACAGAGACAGAGACAGAGACAGAGACAGAGACAGAGACAGAGACAGAGACAGAGACAGAGACAGAGACAGAGACAGAGACAGTGACAGAGACAGAGACAGAGACAGAGACAGAGACAGAGACAGAGACAGAGACAGAGACAGAGACAGAGACAGAGACAGAGACAGAGACAGAGACGGAGACAGAGACAGAGACAGAGACGGAGACAGAGGCAGAGACAGAGACAGAGACAGAGACAGAGACATAGACGGAGACAGAGACAGAGACAGAGACAGAGACAGAGACAGAGACAGAGACAGCGACAGAGACAGAGACAGAGACAGAGACAGAGACAGAGACAGCGACAGAGACAGAGACAGAGGCAGAGACAGAGATAGAGACAGAGACAGAGACAGAGACAGAGACAGGGACAGAGACGGAGACAGAGACAGAGACAGAGACAGAGTTAGAGACAGAGAAACAGACAGAGACAGAGACAGAGAGAGAGACAGAGACAGAGACAGAGACAGAGACTGACACAGAGACAGAGACATAGACGGAGACAAAGACCGAGACAGAGACAGAGACGGAGACCGAGGCAGAGACAGAGCCAGGGACAGAGACGGAGACAGAGACAGATGGAGATACAGCGACAGAGACAGAGACAGAGACAGATGCAGAGGCAGAGACAGAGACAGAGACAGAGACAGAGACAGAGACAGAGACAGAGACAGAGACAGAGACAGAGACAGAGACAGAGACAGAGACAGAGACAGAGACAGAGACAGAGACAGAGACAGAGACAGAGACAGAGACAGAGACAGAGACAGTGACAGAGACAGAGACAGAGACAGAGACAGAGACAGAGACGGAGACAGAGACAGAGACAGAGATGGAGACAGAGGCAGAGATAGAGACAGAGACAGAGACAGAGACAGAGACAGAGACAGAGACAGAGACAGGGACAGAGACAGAGACAGAGACAGAGGCAGAGACAGAGACAGAGACGGAGACAGAGACAGAGACAGAGACAGAGACAGAGACAGAGACAGAGACAGAGACAGAGACAGAGACAGAGACAGAGGCAGAGACAGAGGCAGAGACAGAGACAGAGACAGAGACAGAGACAGAGACAGAGACAGAGACAGAGACAGAGACAGAGACAGAGACAGAGACAGAGACAGAGACATAGACGGAGACAGAGACAGAGACAGAGACAGAGACAGAGACAGAGACAGAGACAGCGACGGAGACAGAGACAGAGACAGCGACAGAGACAGAGACAGAGGCAGAGACAGAGATAGAGACAGAGACAGAGACAGAGACAGAGACAGGGACAGAGACGGAGACAGAGACAGAGACAGAGACAGAGTTAGAGACAGAGAAACAGACAGAGACAGAGACGGAGATAGAGACAGAGACAGAGACAGAGACGGAGACAGAGACAGAGACAGAGACGGAGACAGAGGCAGAGACAGAGGCAGGGACAGAGACAGACAGAGAGACTGAGGGAGAGACAGCGACAGAGACAGAGACGGAGACAGAGACAGAGACAGAGACAGAGACAGAGACAGAGACAGAGACAGAGACAGAGACAGAGACAGAGACAGAGACAGAGACAGAGACTGACACAGAGACAGAGACATAGACGGAGACAAAGACCGAGACAGAGACAGAGACGGAGACCGAGGCAGAGACAGAGCCAGGGACAGAGACGGAGACAGAGACAGATGGAGATACAGCGACAGAGACAGAGACAGAGACAGATGCAGAGGCAGAGACAGAGACAGAGACAGAGACAGAGACAGAGACAGAGACAGAGACAGAGACAGAGACAGAGACAGAGACAGAGACAGAGACAGAGACAGAGACAGAGACAGAGACAGAGACAGAGACAGAGACAGAGACAGAGACAGAGACAGTGACAGAGACAGAGACAGAGACAGAGACAGAGACAGAGACAGAGACAGAGACAGAGACAGAGACAGAGACGGAGACAGAGACAGAGACAGAGACGGAGACAGAGGCAGAGATAGAGACAGAGACAGAGACAGAGACAGAGACAGAGACAGAGACAGAGACAGAGACAGGGACAGAGACAGAGACAGAGACAGAGGCAGAGACAGAGACAGAGACGGAGACAGAGACAGAGACAGAGACAGAGACAGAGACAGAGACAGAGACAGAGACAGAGACAGAGACAGAGACAGAGGCAGAGACAGAGACAGAGACAGAGACAGAGACAGAGACAGAGACAGAGACAGAGACAGAGACAGAGACAGAGACAGAGACAGAGACAGAGACAGAGACAGAGACAGAGACAGAGACAGAGACATAGACGGAGACAGAGACAGAGACAGAGACAGAGACAGAGACAGAGACAGAGACAGCGACGGAGACAGAGACAGAGACAGCGACAGAGACAGAGACAGAGGCAGAGACAGAGATAGAGACAGAGACAGAGACAGAGACAGAGACAGGGACAGAGACGGAGACAGAGACAGAGACAGAGACAGAGTTAGAGACAGAGAAACAGACAGAGACAGAGACGGAGATAGAGATAGAGACAGAGACAGAGACGGAGACAGAGACAGAGACAGAGACGGAGACAGAGGCAGAGACAGAGGCAGGGACAGAGACAGACAGAGAGACTGAGGGAGAGACAGCGACAGAGACAGAGACGGAGACAGAGACAGAGACAGAAACAGAGAAAGAGACAGAGACAGAGACAGAGACAGAGACGGAGACAGAGACAGAGACACAGACAGAGGCAGAGACAGAGACAGAGAGAGAGACAGAGACAGAGACAGAGACAGAGACTGAGACTGAGACAGAGACAGAGACATAGACGGAGACAAAGACCGAGACAGAGACAGAGACGGAGACCGAGGCAGAGACAGAGCCAGGGACAGAGACGGAGACAGAGACAGATGGAGATACAGCGACAGAGACAGAGACAGATGCAGAGGCAGAGACAGAGACAGAGACAGAGACAGAGACAGAGACAGAGACAGAGACAGAGACAGAGACAGAGACAGAGACAGAGACAGAGACAGAGACAGAGACAGAGACAGAGACAGAGACAGAGACAGAGACAGAGACAGAGACAGAGACAGAGACAGAGACAGAGACAGAGACAGAGACAGAGACAGAGACAGAGACAGAGACGGAGACGGAGACAGAGACAGAGACAGAGACGGAGACAGAGGCAGAGACAGAGACAGAGACAGAGACAGAGACAGAGACAGAGACAGAGACAGAGACAGAGACAGAGACAGAGACAGAGACAGAGACAGAGACAGAGACAGACAGAGAGACTGAGGGAGAGACAGCGACAGAGACAGAGACAGAGACAGAAACAGAGAAAGAGACAGAGACAGAGACAGAGACAGAGACGGAGACAGAGACAGAGACACAGACAGAGGCAGAGACAGAGACAGAGAGAGAGACAGAGACAGAGACAGAGACAGAGACTGAGACAGAGACAGAGACATAGACGGAGACAAAGACGGAGACAGAGACAGAGACGGAGACCGAGGCAGAGACAGAGCCAGGGACAGAGACAGAGACAGAGACAGATGCAGAGGCAGAGACAGAGACAGAGACAGAGACAGAGACAGAGACAGAGACAGAGACAGAGACAGAGACAGAGACAGAGACAGAGACAGAGACAGAGACAGAGACAGAGACAGAGACAGAGACAGAGACAGAGACAGAGACAGAGACAGAGACAGAGACAGAGACAGAGACAGAGACAGAGACAGAGACAGAGACAGAGACAGAGACAGAGACAGAGAGAGAGACAGAGACAGAGACAGAGACAGAGACAGAGACTGAGACGGAGACAGAGACAGCGGCAGAGACAGGGGCGGAGACAGAGACAGAGACACAGACGGAGACAGAGACAGAGACAGAGACAGAGACAGAGACAGAGACAGAGACAGAGACAGAGACAGAGACAGAGACAGAGACAGAGACAGAGACAGAGACAGAGACAGAGACAGAGACTGAGACAGAGACAGAGACATAGACGGAGACAGAGACAGAGACAGAGACAGAGACAGAGACAGAGACAGAGACAGAGACAGAGACTGAGACAGAGACAGAGACATAGACGGAGACAGAGACAGAGACAGAGACAGAGACAGAGACAGCGACAGAGACAGAGACAGAGACAGAGACAGAGACAGAGACAGCGACGGAGACAGAGACAGAGACAGCGACAGAGATAGAGACAGAGGCAGAGACAGAGATAGAGACAGAGACAGAGACAGAGACAGAGACAGGGACAGAGACGGAGACAGAGACAGAGACAGAGACAGAGTTAGAGACAGAGAAACAGACAGAGACAGAGACGGAGATAGAGACAGAGACAGAGACAGAGACGGAGACAGAGACAGAGACAGAGACGGAGACAGAGGCAGAGACAGAGGCAGGGACAGAGACAGACAGAGAGACTGAGGGAGAGACAGCGACAGAGACAGAGACGGAGACAGAGACAGAGACAGAAACAGAGAAAGAGACAGAGACAGAGACAGAGACAGAGACGGAGACAGAGACAGAGACACAGACAGAGGCAGAGACAGAGACAGAGAGAGAGACAGAGACAGAGACAGAGACAGAGACTGAGACTGAGACAGAGACAGAGACATAGACGGAGACAAAGACCGAGACAGAGACAGAGACGGAGACCGAGGCAGAGACAGAGCCAGGGACAGAGACGGAGACAGAGACAGATGGAGATACAGCGACAGAGACAGAGACAGATGCAGAGGCAGAGACAGAGACAGAGACAGAGACAGAGACAGAGACAGAGACAGAGACAGAGACAGAGACAGAGACAGAGACAGAGACAGAGACAGAGACAGAGACAGAGACAGAGACAGAGACAGAGACAGAGACAGAGACAGAGACAGAGACAGAGACAGAGACAGAGACAGAGACAGAGACAGAGACAGAGACAGAGACAGAGACAGAGACAGAGACGGAGACGGAGACAGAGACAGAGACAGAGACGGAGACAGAGGCAGAGACAGAGACAGAGACAGAGACAGAGACAGAGACAGAGACAGAGACAGAGACAGAGACAGAGACAGAGACAGAGACAGAGACAGAGACAGAGACAGACAGAGAGACTGAGGGAGAGACAGCGACAGAGACAGAGACAGAGACAGAAACAGAGAAAGAGACAGAGACAGAGACAGAGACAGAGACGGAGACAGAGACAGAGACACAGACAGAGGCAGAGACAGAGACAGAGAGAGAGACAGAGACAGAGACAGAGACAGAGACTGAGACAGAGACAGAGACATAGACGGAGACAAAGACGGAGACAGAGACAGAGACGGAGACCGAGGCAGAGACAGAGCCAGGGACAGAGACAGAGACAGAGACAGATGCAGAGGCAGAGACAGAGACGGAGACAGAGACAGAGACAGAGACAGAGACAGAGACAGAGACAGAGACAGAGACAGAGACAGAGACAGAGACAGAGACAGAGACAGAGACAGAGACAGAGACAGAGACAGAGACAGAGACAGAGACAGAGACAGAGACAGAGACAGAGACAGAGACAGAGACAGAGACAGAGAGAGAGACAGAGACAGAGACAGAGACAGAGACAGAGACTGAGACGGAGACAGAGACAGCGGCAGAGACAGGGGCGGAGACAGAGACAGAGACACAGACGGAGACAGAGACAGAGACAGAGACAGAGACAGAGACAGAGACAGAGACAGAGACAGAGACAGAGACAGAGACAGAGACAGAGACAGAGACAGAGACAGAGACAGAGACAGAGACTGAGACAGAGACAGAGACATAGACGGAGACAGAGACAGAGACAGAGACAGAGACAGAGACAGAGACAGAGACAGAGACTGAGACAGAGACAGAGACATAGACGGAGACAGAGACAGAGACAGAGACAGAGACAGAGACAGCGACAGAGACGGAGACAGAGACAGAGACAGAGATAGAGACAGAGACAGAGACAGAGACAGAGACAGAGACAGAGACAGAGACAGAGACAGAGTTAGAGACAGAGAAACAGACAGAGACAGAGACGGAGATAGAGACAGAGACAGAGACAGAGACGGAGACAGAGACAGAGACAGAGACGGAGACAGAGGCAGAGACAGAGACAGAGACAGAGACAGAGACAGAGACAGAGACAGAGACAGAGACAGAGACAGGGACAGAGACAGAGACAGAGACAGAGGCAGAGACAGAGACAGAGACAGAGACAGAGACAGAGACAGAGACAGAGACAGAGACAGAGACAGAGACAGCGACAGAGACAGAGACAGAGACAGATACAGAGACAGAGACAGAGACAGAGACAGAGACATAGACGGAGACAGAGACAGAGACAGAGACAGAGACAGAGACAGAGGCAGAGACAGAGACAGAGACAGAGACAGAGACAGAGACAGAGACAGAGACAGAGACAGAGACAGAGACAGAGACAGAAACAGAGACAGAGACAGAGACAGAGACAGATACGGGTACGGAGACAGAGGCAGAGACAGCGACAGAGACAGAGGCAGAGACGGAGACAAAGACCGAGACAAACGCAGAGACTGAGACAGAGGAAGAGGCAGAGACAGAGACAGAGACAGAGACAGAGACAGAGACAGAGACAGAGACAGAGACAGAGACAGAGACAGAGACAGAGACAGAGACAGAGACAGAGACAGAGGCAGAGACAGAGACAGAGACAGAGACAGAGACAGAGGCAGAGACAGAGATAGAGGCAGAGACAGAGACAGAGACAGAGACAGAGACAGGGACAGAGACAGAGACAGAGACAGAGACAGAGACAGAGTTAGAGACAGAGAAACAGACAGAGACAGAGACGGAGATAGAGACAGAGACAGAGACAGAGACGGAGACAGAGACAGAGACAGAGACGGAGACAGAGGCAGAGACAGAGGCAGGGACAGAGACAGACAGAGAGACTGAGGGAGAGACAGCGACAGAGACAGAGACGGAGACAGAGACAGAGACAGAAACAGAGAAAGAGACAGAGACAGAGACAGAGACAGAGACGGAGACAGAGACAGAGACACAGACAGAGGCAGAGACAGAGACAGAGAGAGAGACAGAGACAGAGACAGAGACAGAGACTGACACAGAGACAGAGACATAGACGGAGACAAAGACCGAGACAGAGACAGAGACGGAGACCGAGGCAGAGACAGAGCCAGGGACAGAGACGGAGACAGAGACAGATGGAGATACAGCGACAGAGACAGAGACAGAGACAGGTGCAGAGGCAGAGACAGAGACAGAGACAGAGACAGAGACAGAGACAGAGACAGAGTTAGAGACAGAGAAACAGACAGAGACAGAGACGGAGATAGAGACAGAGACAGAGACAGAGACGGAGACAGAGACAGAGACAGAGACGGAGACAGAGGCAGAGACAGAGGCAGGGACAGAGACAGACAGAGAGACTGAGGGAGAGACAGCGACAGAGACAGAGACGGAGACAGAGACAGAGACAGAAACAGAGAAAGAGACAGAGACAGAGACAGAGACAGAGACGGAGACAGAGACAGAGACACAGACAGAGGCAGAGACAGAGACAGAGAGAGAGACAGAGACAGAGACAGAGACAGAGACTGAGACTGAGACAGAGACAGAGACAGAGACAGAGACAGAGACAGAGACAGAGACAGAGACAGAGACAGAGACAGAGACAGAGACAGAGACAGAGACAGAGACAGAGACAGAGACAGAGACAGAGACAGAGACAGAGACAGAGACAGAGACAGAGACAGAGACAGAGACAGAGACAGAGACAGAGACAGAGACAGAGACAGAGACAGAGACAGAGAGAGAGACAGAGACAGAGACAGAGACAGAGACAGAGACAGAGACAGAGACAGAGACAGAGACAGAGACAGAGACAGAGACAGAGTTAGAGACAGAGAAACAGACAGAGACAGAGACGGAGATAGAGACAGAGACAGAGACAGAGACGGAGACAGAGACAGAGACAGAGACGGAGACAGAGACGGAGACAGAGACAGAGACACAGACAGAGACAGAGACAGAGACAGAGAGAGAGACAGAGACAGAGACAGAGACAGAGACTGAGACAGAGACAGAGACATAGACGGAGACAAAGACCGAGACAGAGACGGAGACAGAGACAGAGACAGAGACAGAGACAGAGACAGAGACAGAGACAGAGACAGAGTTAGAGACAGAGAAACAGACAGAGACAGAGACGGAGACAGAGAGACTGAGGGAGAGACAGCGACAGAGACAGAGACAGAGACAGAGACAGAGACAGAGACAGAGACAGAGACTGAGACAGAGACAGAGACATAGACGGAGACAGAGACAGAGACAGAGACAGAGACAGAGACAGCGACAGAGACAGAGACAGAGACAGAGACAGAGACAGAGATAGAGACAGAGACAGAGACAGAGACAGAGACAGAGACAGAGACAGAGACAGAGACAGAGTTAGAGACAGAGAAACAGACAGAGACAGAGACGGAGATAGAGACAGAGACAGAGACAGAGACGGAGACAGAGACAGAGACAGAGACGGAGACAGAGGCAGAGACAGAGACAGAGACAGAGACAGAGACAGAGACAGAGACAGAGACAGGGACAGAGACAGAGACAGAGACAGAGGCAGAGACAGAGACAGAGACAGAGACAGAGACAGAGACAGAGACAGAGACAGAGACAGAGACAGAGACAGAGACAGCGACAGAGACAGAGACAGAGACAGATACAGAGACAGAGACAGAGACAGAGACAGAGACATAGACGGAGACAGAGACAGAGACAGAGACAGAGACAGAGACAGAGACAGAGGCAGAGACAGAGACAGAGACAGAGACAGAGACAGAGACAGAGACAGAGACAGAGACAGAGACAGAGACAGAGACAGAAACAGAGACAGAGACAGAGACAGAGACAGATACGGGTACGGAGACAGAGGCAGAGACAGCGACAGAGACAGAGGCAGAGACGGAGACAAAGACCGAGACAAACGCAGAGACTGAGACAGAGGAAGAGGCAGAGACAGAGACAGAGACAGAGACAGAGACAGAGACAGAGACAGAGACAGAGACAGAGACAGAGACAGAGACAGAGACAGAGACAGAGACAGAGGCAGAGACAGAGACAGAGACAGAGACAGAGACAGAGGCAGAGACAGAGATAGAGGCAGAGACAGAGACAGAGACAGAGACAGGGACAGAGACAGAGACAGAGACAGAGACAGAGACAGAGTTAGAGACAGAGAAACAGACAGAGACAGAGACGGAGATAGAGACAGAGACAGAGACAGAGACGGAGACAGAGACAGAGACAGAGACGGAGACAGAGGCAGAGACAGAGGCAGGGACAGAGACAGACAGAGAGACTGAGGGAGAGACAGCGACAGAGACAGAGACGGAGACAGAGACAGAGACAGAAACAGAGAAAGAGACAGAGACAGAGACAGAGACAGAGACGGAGACAGAGACAGAGACACAGACAGAGGCAGAGACAGAGACAGAGAGAGAGACAGAGACAGAGACAGAGACAGAGACTGACACAGAGACAGAGACATGGACGGAGACAAAGACCGAGACAGAGACAGAGACGGAGACCGAGGCAGAGACAGAGCCAGGGACAGAGACGGAGACAGAGACAGATGGAGATACAGCGACAGAGACAGAGACAGAGACAGGTGCAGAGGCAGAGACAGAGACAGAGACAGAGACAGAGACAGAGACAGAGACAGAGTTAGAGACAGAGAAACAGACAGAGACAGAGACGGAGATAGAGACAGAGACAGAGACAGAGACGGAGACAGAGACAGAGACAGAGACGGAGACAGAGGCAGAGACAGAGGCAGGGACAGAGACAGACAGAGAGACTGAGGGAGAGACAGCGACAGAGACAGAGACGGAGACAGAGACAGAGACAGAAACAGAGAAAGAGACAGAGACAGAGACAGAGACAGAGACGGAGACAGAGACAGAGACACAGACAGAGGCAGAGACAGAGACAGAGAGAGAGACAGAGACAGAGACAGAGACAGAGACTGAGACTGAGACAGAGACAGAGACAGAGACAGAGACAGAGACAGAGACAGAGACAGAGACAGAGACAGAGACAGAGACAGAGACAGAGACAGAGACAGAGACAGAGACAGAGACAGAGACAGAGACAGAGACAGAGACAGAGACAGAGACAGAGACAGAGACAGAGACAGAGACAGAGACAGAGACAGAGACAGAGACAGAGACAGAGACAGAGACAGAGACAGAGACAGAGACAGAGACAGAGACAGAGACAGAGACAGAGTTAGAGACAGAGAAACAGACAGAGACAGAGACGGAGATAGAGACAGAGACAGAGACAGAGACGGAGACAGAGACAGAGACAGAGACGGAGACAGAGACGGAGACAGAGACAGAGACACAGACAGAGACAGAGACAGAGACAGAGAGAGAGACAGAGACAGAGACAGAGACAGAGACTGAGACAGAGACAGAGACATAGACGGAGACAAAGACCGAGACAGAGACGGAGACAGAGACAGAGACAGAGACAGAGACAGAGACAGAGACAGAGACAGAGACAGAGACAGAGACAGAGACAGAGACGGAGACGGAGACAGAGACAGAGACAGAGACGGAGACAGAGGCAGAGACAGAGACAGAGACAGAGACAGAGACAGAGACAGAGACAGAGACAGAGACAGAGACAGAGACAGAGACAGAGACAGAGACAGAGACAGAGACAGAGACTGAGGGAGAGACAGCGACAGAGACAGAGACAGAGACAGAGACAGAGACAGTGACAGAGACAGAGACAGAGACAGAGACAGAGACAGAGACAGAGACAGAGACAGAGACAGAGACAGAGACGGAGACAGAGACAGAGACAGAGACGGAGACAGAGGCAGAGATAGAGACAGAGACAGAGACAGAGACAGAGACAGAGACAGAGACAGAGACAGAGACAGGGACAGAGACAGAGACAGAGACAGAGGCAGAGACAGAGACAGAGACGGAGACAGAGACAGAGACAGAGACAGAGACAGAGACAGAGACAGAGACAGAGACAGAGACAGAGACAGAGACAGAGGCAGAGACAGAGACAGAGACAGAGACAGAGACAGAGACAGAGACAGAGACAGAGACAGAGACAGAGACAGAGACAGAGACAGAGACAGAGACAGAGACAGAGACAGAGACAGAGACAGAGACAGAGACATAGACGGAGACAGAGACAGAGACAGAGACAGAGACAGAGACAGAGACAGAGACAGCGACGGAGACAGAGACAGAGACAGCGACAGAGACAGAGACAGAGGCAGAGACAGAGATAGAGACAGAGACAGAGACAGAGACAGAGACAGGGACAGAGACGGAGACAGAGACAGAGACAGAGACAGAGTTAGAGACAGAGAAACAGACAGAGACAGAGACGGAGATAGAGATAGAGACAGAGACAGAGACGGAGACAGAGACAGAGACAGAGACGGAGACAGAGGCAGAGACAGAGGCAGGGACAGAGACAGACAGAGAGACTGAGGGAGAGACAGCGACAGAGACAGAGACGGAGACAGAGACAGAGACAGAAACAGAGAAAGAGACAGAGACAGAGACAGAGACAGAGACGGAGACAGAGACAGAGACACAGACAGAGGCAGAGACAGAGACAGAGAGAGAGACAGAGACAGAGACAGAGACAGAGACTGAGACTGAGACAGAGACAGAGACATAGACGGAGACAAAGACCGAGACAGAGACAGAGACGGAGACCGAGGCAGAGACAGAGCCAGGGACAGAGACGGAGACAGAGACAGATGGAGATACAGCGACAGAGACAGAGACAGATGCAGAGGCAGAGACAGAGACAGAGACAGAGACAGAGACAGAGACAGAGACAGAGACAGAGACAGAGACAGAGACAGAGACAGAGACAGAGACAGAGACAGAGACAGAGACAGAGACAGAGACAGAGACAGAGACAGAGACAGAGACAGAGACAGAGACAGAGACAGAGACAGAGACAGAGACAGAGACAGAGACAGAGACGGAGACGGAGACAGAGACAGAGACAGAGACGGAGACAGAGGCAGAGACAGAGACAGAGACAGAGACAGAGACAGAAACAGAGACAGAGACAGAGACAGAGACAGAGACAGAGACAGAGACAGAGACAGAGACAGAGACAGAGACAGACAGAGAGACTGAGGGAGAGACAGCGACAGAGACAGAGACAGAGACAGAAACAGAGAAAGAGACAGAGACAGAGACAGAGACAGAGACGGAGACAGAGACAGAGACACAGACAGAGGCAGAGACAGAGACAGAGAGAGAGACAGAGACAGAGACAGAGACAGAGACTGAGACAGAGACAGAGACATAGACGGAGACAAAGACGGAGACAGAGACAGAGACGGAGACCGAGGCAGAGACAGAGCCAGGGACAGAGACAGAGACAGAGACAGATGCAGAGGCAGAGACAGAGACAGAGACAGAGACAGAGACAGAGACAGAGACAGAGACAGAGACAGAGACAGAGACAGAGACAGAGACAGAGACAGAGACAGAGACAGAGACAGAGACAGAGACAGAGACAGAGACAGAGACAGAGACAGAGACAGAGACAGAGACAGAGACAGAGACAGAGACAGAGACAGAGACAGAGACAGAGACAGAGAGAGAGACAGAGACAGAGACAGAGACAGAGACAGAGACTGAGACGGAGACAGAGACAGCGGCAGAGACAGGGGCGGAGACAGAGACAGAGACACAGACGGAGACAGAGACAGAGACAGAGACAGAGACAGAGACAGAGACAGAGACAGAGACAGAGACAGAGACAGAGACAGAGACAGAGACAGAGACAGAGACAGAGACAGAGACAGAGACTGAGACAGAGAAAGAGACATAGACGGAGACAGAGACAGAGACAGAGACAGAGACAGAGACAGAGACAGAGACAGAGACAGAGACAGAGACTGAGACAGAGACAGAGACATAGACGGAGACAGAGACAGAGACAGAGACAGAGACAGAGACAGCGACAGAGACAGAGACAGAGACAGAGACAGAGACAGAGACAGCGACGGAGACAGAGACAGAGACAGCGACAGAGATAGAGACAGAGGCAGAGACAGAGATAGAGACAGAGACAGAGACAGAGACAGAGACAGGGACAGAGACGGAGACAGAGACAGAGACAGAGACAGAGTTAGAGACAGAGAAACAGACAGAGACAGAGACGGAGATAGAGACAGAGACAGAGACAGAGACGGAGACAGAGACAGAGACAGAGACGGAGACAGAGGCAGAGACAGAGGCAGGGACAGAGACAGACAGAGAGACTGAGGGAGAGACAGCGACAGAGACAGAGACGGAGACAGAGACAGAGACAGAAACAGAGAAAGAGACAGAGACAGAGACAGAGACAGAGACGGAGACAGAGACAGAGACACAGACAGAGGCAGAGACAGAGACAGAGAGAGAGACAGAGACAGAGACAGAGACAGAGACTGAGACTGAGACAGAGACAGAGACATAGACGGAGACAAAGACCGAGACAGAGACAGAGACGGAGACCGAGGCAGAGACAGAGCCAGGGACAGAGACGGAGACAGAGACAGATGGAGATACAGCGACAGAGACAGAGACAGATGCAGAGGCAGAGACAGAGACAGAGACAGAGACAGAGACAGAGACAGAGACAGAGACAGAGACAGAGACAGAGACAGAGACAGAGACAGAGACAGAGACAGAGACAGAGACAGAGACAGAGACAGAGACAGAGACAGAGACAGAGACAGAGACAGAGACAGAGACAGAGACAGAGACAGAGACAGAGACAGAGACAGAGACAGAGACAGAGACAGAGACGGAGACGGAGACAGAGACAGAGACAGAGACGGAGACAGAGGCAGAGACAGAGACAGAGACAGAGACAGAGACAGAGACAGAGACAGAGACAGAGACAGAGACAGAGACAGAGACAGAGACAGAGACAGAGACAGAGACAGACAGAGAGACTGAGGGAGAGACAGCGACAGAGACAGAGACAGAGACAGAAACAGAGAAAGAGACAGAGACAGAGACAGAGACAGAGACGGAGACAGAGACAGAGACACAGACAGAGGCAGAGACAGAGACAGAGAGAGAGACAGAGACAGAGACAGAGACAGAGACTGAGACAGAGACAGAGACATAGACGGAGACAAAGACGGAGACAGAGACAGAGACGGAGACCGAGGCAGAGACAGAGCCAGGGACAGAGACAGAGACAGAGACAGATGCAGAGGCAGAGACAGAGACGGAGACAGAGACAGAGACAGAGACAGAGACAGAGACAGAGACAGAGACAGAGACAGAGACAGAGACAGAGACAGAGACAGAGACAGAGACAGAGACAGAGACAGAGACAGAGACAGAGACAGAGACAGAGACAGAGACAGAGACAGAGACAGAGACAGAGACAGAGAGAGAGACAGAGACAGAGACAGAGACAGAGACAGAGACTGAGACGGAGACAGAGACAGCGGCAGAGACAGGGGCGGAGACAGAGACAGAGACACAGACGGAGACAGAGACAGAGACAGAGACAGAGACAGAGACAGAGACAGAGACAGAGACAGAGACAGAGACAGAGACAGAGACAGAGACAGAGACAGAGACAGAGACAGAGACAGAGACTGAGACAGAGACAGAGACATAGACGGAGACAGAGACAGAGACAGAGACAGAGACAGAGACAGAGACAGAGACAGAGACAGAGACAGAGACTGAGACAGAGACAGAGACATAGACGGAGACAGAGACAGAGACAGAGACAGAGACAGAGACAGCGACAGAGACGGAGACAGAGACAGAGACAGAGATAGAGACAGAGACAGAGACAGAGACAGAGACAGAGACAGAGACAGAGACAGAGACAGAGTTAGAGACAGAGAAACAGACAGAGACAGAGACGGAGATAGAGACAGAGACAGAGACAGAGACGGAGACAGAGACAGAGACAGAGACGGAGACAGAGGCAGAGACAGAGACAGAGACAGAGACAGAGACAGAGACAGAGACAGAGACAGAGACAGGGACAGAGACAGAGACAGAGACAGAGGCAGAGACAGAGACAGAGACAGAGACAGAGACAGAGACAGAGACAGAGACAGAGACAGAGACAGAGACAGCGACAGAGACAGAGACAGAGACAGATACAGAGACAGAGACAGAGACAGAGACAGAGACATAGACGGAGACAGAGACAGAGACAGAGACAGAGACAGAGACAGAGGCAGAGACAGAGACAGAGACAGAGACAGAGACAGAGACAGAGACAGAGACAGAGACAGAGACAGAGACAGAGACAGAGACAGAAACAGAGACAGAGACAGAGACAGAGACAGATACGGGTACGGAGACAGAGGCAGAGACAGCGACAGAGACAGAGGCAGAGACGGAGACAAAGACCGAGACAAACGCAGAGACTGAGACAGAGGAAGAGGCAGAGACAGAGACAGAGACAGAGACAGAGACAGAGACAGAGACAGAGACAGAGACAGAGACAGAGACAGAGACAGAGACAGAGACAGAGACAGAGGCAGAGACAGAGACAGAGACAGAGACAGAGACAGAGGCAGAGACAGAGATAGAGGCAGAGACAGAGACAGAGACAGAGACAGAGACAGGGACAGAGACAGAGACAGAGACAGAGACAGAGACAGAGTTAGAGACAGAGAAACAGACAGAGGCAGAGACGGAGATAGAGACAGAGACAGAGACAGAGACGGAGACAGAGACAGAGACAGAGACGGAGACAGAGGCAGAGACAGAGGCAGGGACAGAGACAGACAGAGAGACTGAGGGAGAGACAGCGACAGAGACAGAGACGGAGACAGAGACAGAGACAGAAACAGAGAAAGAGACAGAGACAGAGACAGAGACAGAGACGGAGACAGAGACAGAGACACAGACAGAGGCAGAGACAGAGACAGAGAGAGAGACAGAGACAGAGACAGAGACAGAGACTGACACAGAGACAGAGACATAGACGGAGACAAAGACCGAGACAGAGACAGAGACGGAGACCGAGGCAGAGACAGAGCCAGGGACAGAGACGGAGACAGAGACAGATGGAGATACAGCGACAGAGACAGAGACAGAGACAGGTGCAGAGGCAGAGACAGAGACAGAGACAGAGACAGAGACAGAGACAGAGACAGAGTTAGAGACAGAGAAACAGACAGAGACAGAGACGGAGATAGAGACAGAGACAGAGACAGAGACGGAGACAGAGACAGAGACAGAGACGGAGACAGAGGCAGAGACAGAGGCAGGGACAGAGACAGACAGAGAGACTGAGGGAGAGACAGCGACAGAGACAGAGACGGAGACAGAGACAGAGACAGAAACAGAGAAAGAGACAGAGACAGAGACAGAGACAGAGACAGAGACGGAGACAGAGACAGAGACACAGACAGAGGCAGAGACAGAGACAGAGAGAGAGACAGAGACAGAGACAGAGACAGAGACTGAGACTGAGACAGAGACAGAGACAGAGACAGAGACAGAGACAGAGACAGAGACAGAGACAGAGACAGAGACAGAGACAGAGACAGAGACAGAGACAGAGACAGAGACAGAGACAGAGACAGAGACAGAGACAGAGACAGAGACAGAGACAGAGACAGAGACAGAGACAGAGACAGAGACAGAGACAGAGACAGAGACAGAGACAGAGACAGAGACAGAGACAGAGACAGAGACAGAGACAGAGACAGAGACAGAGACAGAGACAGAGACAGAGACAGAGTTAGAGACAGAGAAACAGACAGAGACAGAGACGGAGATAGAGACAGAGACAGAGACAGAGACGGAGACAGAGACAGAGACAGAGACGGAGACAGAGACGGAGACAGAGACAGAGACACAGACAGAGACAGAGACAGAGACAGAGAGAGAGACAGAGACAGAGACAGAGACAGAGACTGAGACAGAGACAGAGACATAGACGGAGACAAAGACCGAGACAGAGACGGAGACAGAGACAGAGACAGAGACAGAGACAGAGACAGAGACAGAGACAGAGTTAGAGACAGAGAAACAGACAGAGACAGAGACGGAGACAGAGAGACTGAGGGAGAGACAGCGACAGAGACAGAGACAGAGACAGAGACAGAGACAGAGACAGAGACAGAGACTGAGACAGAGACAGAGACATAGACGGAGACAGAGACAGAGACAGAGACAGAGACAGAGACAGCGACAGAGACAGAGACAGAGACAGAGACAGAGATAGAGACAGAGACAGAGACAGAGACAGAGACAGAGACAGAGACAGAGACAGAGTTAGAGACAGAGAAACAGACAGAGACAGAGACGGAGATAGAGACAGAGACAGAGACAGAGACGGAGACAGAGACAGAGACAGAGACGGAGACAGAGGCAGAGACAGAGACAGAGACAGAGACAGAGACAGAGACAGAGACAGAGACAGGGACAGAGACAGAGACAGAGACAGAGGCAGAGACAGAGACAGAGACAGAGACAGAGACAGAGACAGAGACAGAGACAGAGACAGAGACAGAGACAGCGACAGAGACAGAGACAGAGACAGATACAGAGACAGAGACAGAGACAGAGACAGAGACATAGACGGAGACAGAGACAGAGACAGAGACAGAGACAGAGACAGAGACAGAGGCAGAGACAGAGACAGAGACAGAGACAGAGACAGAGACAGAGACAGAGACAGAGACAGAGACAGAGACAGAGACAGAAACAGAGACAGAGACAGAGACAGAGACAGATACGGGTACGGAGACAGAGGCAGAGACAGCGACAGAGACAGAGGCAGAGACGGAGACAAAGACCGAGACAAACGCAGAGACTGAGACAGAGGAAGAGGCAGAGACAGAGACAGAGACAGAGACAGAGACAGAGACAGAGACAGAGACAGAGACAGAGACAGAGACAGAGACAGAGACAGAGACAGAGACAGAGACAGAGGCAGAGACAGAGACAGAGACAGAGACAGAGACAGAGGCAGAGACAGAGATAGAGGCAGAGACAGAGACAGAGACAGAGACAGGGACAGAGACAGAGACAGAGACAGAGACAGAGACAGAGTTAGAGACAGAGAAACAGACAGAGACAGAGACGGAGATAGAGACAGAGACAGAGACAGAGACGGAGACAGAGACAGAGACAGAGACGGAGACAGAGGCAGAGACAGAGGCAGGGACAGAGACAGACAGAGAGACTGAGGGAGAGACAGCGACAGAGACAGAGACGGAGACAGAGACAGAGACAGAAACAGAGAAAGAGACAGAGACAGAGACAGAGACAGAGACGGAGACAGAGACAGAGACACAGACAGAGGCAGAGACAGAGACAGAGAGAGAGACAGAGACAGAGACAGAGACAGAGACTGACACAGAGACAGAGACATGGACGGAGACAAAGACCGAGACAGAGACAGAGACGGAGACCGAGGCAGAGACAGAGCCAGGGACAGAGACGGAGACAGAGACAGATGGAGATACAGCGACAGAGACAGAGACAGAGACAGGTGCAGAGGCAGAGACAGAGACAGAGACAGAGACAGAGACAGAGACAGAGACAGAGACAGAGACAGAGTTAGAGACAGAGAAACAGACAGAGACAGAGACGGAGATAGAGACAGAGACAGAGACAGAGACGGAGACAGAGACAGAGACAGAGACGGAGACAGAGGCAGAGACAGAGGCAGGGACAGAGACAGACAGAGAGACTGAGGGAGAGACAGCGACAGAGACAGAGACGGAGACAGAGACAGAGACAGAAACAGAGAAAGAGACAGAGACAGAGACAGAGACAGAGACGGAGACAGAGACAGAGACACAGACAGAGGCAGAGACAGAGACAGAGAGAGAGACAGAGACAGAGACAGAGACAGAGACTGAGACTGAGACAGAGACAGAGACAGAGACAGAGACAGAGACAGAGACAGAGACAGAGACAGAGACAGAGACAGAGACAGAGACAGAGACAGAGACAGAGACAGAGACAGAGACAGAGACAGAGACAGAGACAGAGACAGAGACAGAGACAGAGACAGAGACAGAGACAGAGACAGAGACAGAGACAGAGACAGAGACAGAGACAGAGACAGAGACAGAGACAGAGACAGAGACAGAGACAGAGACAGAGTTAGAGACAGAGAAACAGACAGAGACAGAGACGGAGATAGAGACAGAGACAGAGACAGAGACGGAGACAGAGACAGAGACAGAGACGGAGACAGAGACGGAGACAGAGACAGAGACACAGACAGAGACAGAGACAGAGACAGAGAGAGAGACAGAGACAGAGACAGAGACAGAGACTGAGACAGAGACAGAGACATAGACGGAGACAAAGACCGAGACAGAGACGGAGACAGAGACAGAGACAGAGACAGAGACAGAGACAGAGACAGAGACAGAGACAGAGACAGAGTTAGAGACAGAGAAACAGACAGAGACAGAGACGGAGACAGAGACAGAGACAGAGACAGAGACAGAGACAGAGACAGAGACAGAGACAGAGACAGAGACAGAGACTGAGACAGAGACAGAGACAGAGACAGAGACATAGACGGAGACAAAGACCGAGACAGAGACAGAGACGGAGACAGAGGCAGAGACAGTGCCAGGGACAGAGACGGAGACAGAGACAGAGGGAGATACAGCGACAGAGACAGACACAGAGACAGAGGCAGAGGCAGAGACAGAGACAGAGACAGAGACAGAGACAGAGACAGAGACAGAGACAGAGACAGAGACAGAGACAGAGACAGAGACAGAGACGGAGATAGAGACAGAGACAGAGACAGAGACGGAGACAGAGGCAGAGACAGAGCCAGGGACAGAGACAGAGACAGAGACAGAGGGAGAGACAGCGACAGAGACAGAGACAGAGACAGAGACAGAGACAGAGACAGAGACAGAGACAGAGACAGAGACAGAGACAGAGACAGAGACAGAGACAGAGACAGAGACAGAGACAGAGACAGAGACAGAGACAGAGACAGAGACAGAGAAACAGACAGAGACAGAGACGGAGACAGAGACAGAGACAGAGACAGAGACAGAGACAGCGACAGAGACAGAGACAGAGACAGATACAGAGACAGAGACAGAGACAGAGACATAGACGGAGACAGAGTCAGAGACAGAGACAGAGACAGAGACAGAGACAGAGACAGAGAGAGAGACGAAGACCGAGACAGAGACATAGACGGAGACAAACACCGAGACAGAGACAGAGACGGAGACAGAGGCAGAGGCAGAGACAGAGACAGAGACAGAGACAGAGAAAGAGACAGAGACAGAGACAGAGACAGAGACAGACACAGAGACAGAGACAGAGACAGAGACAGAGACAGAGTCAGAGACAGAGACACAGACAGAGACAGAGACGGAGATAGAGACAGAGACAGAGACAGAGACAGAGACGGAGACTGAGGCAGAGACAGAGCCAGGGACAGAGACAGAGACAGAGACAGAGGGAGAGACAGCGACAGAGACAGAGACAGAGACAGAGACAGAGACAGAGACAGAGACAGAGACAGAGACAGAGACAGCGACAGAGACAGAGACAGAGGCAGAGACAGCGATAGAGACAGAGACAGAGACAGAGACAGAGACAGGGACAGAGACAGAGACAGAGACAGAGACAGAGACAGAGTTAGAGACAGAGAAACAGACAGAGACAGAGACGGAGATAGAGACAGAGACAGAGACAGAGACGGAGACAGAGACAGAGACAGAGACGGAGACAGAGGCAGAGACAGAGGCAGGGACAGAGACAGACAGAGAGACTGAGGGAGAGACAGCGACAGAGACAGAGACGGAGACAGAGACAGAGACAGAAACAGAGAAAGAGACAGAGACAGAGACAGAGACAGAGACGGAGACAGAGACAGAGACACAGACAGAGGCAGAGACTGAGACAGAGACAGAGACATAGACGGAGACAGAGACAGAGACAGAGACAGAGACAGAGACAGCGACAGAGACAGAGACAGAGACAGAGACAGAGATAGAGACAGAGACAGAGGCAGAGACAGAGACAGAGACAGAGACAGAGACAGAGACAGAGACAGAGACAGAGTTAGAGACAGAGAAACAGACAGAGACAGAGACGGAGATAGAGACAGAGACAGAGACAGAGACGGAGACAGAGACAGAGACAGAGACGGAGACAGAGGCAGAGACAGAGACAGAGACAGAGACAGAGACAGAGACAGAGACAGAGACAGAGACAGAGACAGGGACAGAGACAGAGACAGAGACAGAGGCAGAGACAGAGACAGAGACAGAGACAGAGACAGAGACAGAGACAGAGACAGAGACAGAGACAGAGACAGCGACAGAGACAGAGACAGAGACAGATACAGAGACAGAGACAGAGACAGAGACATAGACGGAGACAGAGACAGAGACAGAGACAGAGACAGAGACAGAGGCAGAGACAGAGACAGAGACAGAGACAGAGACAGAGACAGAGACAGAGACAGAGACAGAGACAGAAACAGAGACAGAGACAGAGACAGAGACAGAGACAGAGACAGAGACAGAGACAGAGACAGAGACAGAGGCAGAGACAGAGACAGAGACAGAGACAGAGACAGCGACAGAGACAGAGACAGAGACAGATACAGAGACAGAGACAGAGACAGAGACATAGACGGAGACAGAGTCAGAGACAGAGACAGAGACAGAGACAGAGACAGAGACAGAGACAGAGAGAGAGACGAAGACCGAGACAGAGACATAGACGGAGACAAACACCGAGACAGAGACAGAGACGGAGACAGAGGCAGAGGCAGAGACAGAGACAGAGACAGAGACAGAGACAGAGACAGAGACAGAGACAGAGACAGACACAGAGACAGAGACAGAGACAGAGACAGAGACAGAGACAGAGTCAGAGACAGAGACACAGACAGAGACAGAGACGGAGGTAGAGACAGAGACAGAGACAGAGACAGAGACGGAGACTGAGGCAGAGACAGAGCCAGGGACAGAGACAGAGACAGAGACAGAGGGAGAGACAGCGACAGAGACAGAGACAGAGACAGAGACAGAGACAGAGACAGAGACAGAGACAGAGACAGAGACAGAGACAGAGACAGAGACAGAGACAGAGACAGCGACAGAGACAGAGACAGAGGCAGAGACAGAGATAGAGACAGAGACAGAGACAGAGACAGAGACAGGGACTGAGACAGAGACAGAGACAGAGACAGAGACAGAGACAGAGTTAGAGACAGAGAAACAGACAGAGACAGAGACGGAGATAGAGACAGAGACAGAGACAGAGACGGAGACAGAGACAGAGACAGAGACGGAGACAGAGGCAGAGACAGAGGCAGGGACAGAGACAGACAGAGAGACTGAGGGAGAGACAGCGACAGAGACAGAGACGGAGACAGAGACAGAGACAGAAACAGAGAAAGAGACAGAGACAGAGACAGAGACAGAGACGGAGACAGAGACAGAGACACAGACAGAGGCAGAGACAGCGACAGAGAGAGAGACAGAGACAGAGACAGAGACAGAGACTGACACAGAGACAGAGACATAGACGGAGACAAAGACCGAGACAGAGACAGAGACGGAGACCGAGGCAGAGACAGAGCCAGGGACAGAGACGGAGACAGAGACAGATGGAGATACAGCGACAGAGACAGAGACAGAGACAGATGCAGAGGCAGAGACAGAGACAGAGACAGAGACAGAGACAGAGACAGAGACAGAGACAGAGACAGAGACAGAGACAGAGATAGAGACAGAGACAGAGACAGAGACAGAGACAGAGACAGAGACAGAGACAGAGACAGAGACAGAGACAGAGACAGAGTTAGAGACAGAGAAACAGACAGAGACAGAGACGGAGATAGAGACAGAGACAGAGACAGAGACGGAGACAGAGGCAGAGACAGAGGCAGGGACAGAGACAGACAGAGAGACTGAGGGAGAGACAGCGACAGAGACAGAGACGGAGACAGAGACAGACACAGAAACAGAGAAAGAGACAGAGACAGAGACAGAGACAGAGACGGAGACAGAGACAGAGACACAGACAGAGGCAGAGACAGCGACAGAGAGAGAGACAGAGACAGAGACAGAGACAGAGACTGACACAGAGACAGAGACATAGACGGAGACAAAGACCGAGACAGAGACAGAGACGGAGACCGAGGCAGAGACAGAGCCAGGGACAGAGACGGAGACAGAGACAGATGGAGATACAGCGACAGAGACAGAGACAGAGACAGATGCAGAGGCAGAGACAGAGACAGAGACAGAGACAGAGACAGAGACAGAGACAGAGACAGAGACAGAGACAGAGATAGAGACAGAGACAGAGACAGAGACAGAGACAGAGACAGAGACAGAGACAGAGACAGAGACAGAGACAGAGACAGAGTTAGAGACAGAGAAACAGACAGAGACAGAGACGGAGATAGAGACAGAGACAGAGACAGAGACGGAGACAGAGACAGAGAGAGAGACGGAGACAGAGGCAGAGACAGAGACAGAGACAGAGACAGAGACAGAGACAGAGACAGAGACAGGGACAGAGACAGAGACAGGGACAGAGACAGAGACAGAGACAGAGGCAGAGACAGAGACAGAGACAGAGACAGAGACAGAGACAGAGACAGAGACAGCGACAGAGACAGAGACAGAGACAGAGACAGATACAGAGACAGAGACAGAGACAGAGACATAGACGGAGACAGAGACAGAGACAGAGACAGAGACAGAGACAGAGACAGAGACAGAGACAGAGACAGGGACTGAGACAGAGACAGAGACAGAGACAGAGACAGAGACAGAGTTAGAGACAGAGAAACAGACAGAGACAGAGACGGAGATAGAGACAGAGACAGAGACAGAGACGGAGACAGAGACAGAGACAGAGACGGAGACAGAGGCAGAGACAGAGGCAGGGACAGAGACAGACAGAGAGACTGAGGGAGAGACAGCGACAGAGACAGAGACGGAGACAGAGACAGAGACAGAAACAGAGAAAGAGACAGAGACAGAGACAGAGACAGAGACGGAGACAGAGACAGAGACACAGACAGAGGCAGAGACAGCGACAGAGAGAGAGACAGAGACAGAGACAGAGACAGAGACTGACACAGAGACAGAGACATAGACGGAGACAAAGACCGAGACAGAGACAGAGACGGAGACCGAGGCAGAGACAGAGCCAGGGACAGAGACGGAGACAGAGACAGATGGAGATACAGCGACAGAGACAGAGACAGAGACAGATGCAGAGGCAGAGACAGAGACAGAGACAGAGACAGAGACAGAGACAGAGACAGAGACAGAGACAGAGACAGAGACAGAGACAGAGACAGAGACAGAGGCAGAGACAGAGACAGAGACAGAGACAGAGACAGAGACAGAGACAGAGACAGAGACAGAGACAGAAACAGAGACAGAGACAGAGACAGAGACAGATACGGGTACGGAGACAGAGGCAGAGACAGCGACAGAGACATAGGCAGAGACGGAGACAAAGACCGAGACAAACGCAGAGACTGAGACAGAGGCAGAGGCAGAGACAGAGACAGAGACAGACACAGAGACAGAGACAGAGACAGAGACAGAGACAGAGTCAGAGACAGAGACACAGACAGAGACAGAGACGGAGATAGAGACAGAGACAGAGACAGAGACAGAGACGGAGACTGAGGCAGAGACAGAGCCAGGGACAGAGACAGAGACAGAGACAGAGGGAGAGACAGCGACAGAGACAGAGACAGAGACAGAGACAGAGACAGAGACAGAGACAGAGACAGAGACAGAGACAGAGACAGAGACAGCGACAGAGACAGAGACAGAGGCAGAGACAGAGATAGAGACAGAGACAGAGACAGAGACAGAGACAGGGACAGAGACAGAGACAGAGACAGAGACAGAGGCAGAGACAGAGACAGAGACAGAGACAGAGACAGAGACAGAGAGAGAGACGAAGACCGAGACAGAGACATAGACGGAGACAAACACCGAGACAGAGACAGGGACGGAGACAGAGGCAGAGGCAGAGACAGAGACAGAGACAGAGACAGAGACAGAGACAGAGACAGAGACAGAGACAGAGACAGAGACAGACACAGAGACAGAGACAGAGACAGAGACAGAGACAGAGACAGAGTCAGAGACAGAGACACAGACAGAGACAGAGACGGAGATAGAGACAGAGACAGAGACAGAGACAGAGACGGAGACTGAGGCAGAGACAGAGCCAGGGACAGAGACAGAGACAGAGACAGAGGGACAGACAGCGACAGAGACAGAGACAGAGACAGAGACAGAGACAGAGACAGAGACAGAGACAGAGACAGAGACAGAGACAGAGACAGAGACAGAGACAGCGACAGAGACAGAGACAGAGGCAGAGACAGAGATAGAGACAGAGACAGAGACAGAGACAGAGACAGGGACTGAGACAGAGACAGAGACAGAGACAGAGACAGAGACAGAGTTAGAGACAGAGAAACAGACAGAGACAGAGACGGAGATAGAGACAGAGACAGAGACAGAGACGGAGACAGAGACAGAGACAGAGACGGAGACAGAGGCAGAGACAGAGGCAGGGACAGAGACAGACAGAGAGACTGAGGGAGAGACAGCGACAGAGACAGAGACGGAGACAGAGACAGAGACAGAAACAGAGAAAGAGACAGAGACAGAGACAGAGACAGAGACGGAGACAGAGACAGAGACACAGACAGAGGCAGAGACAGCGACAGAGAGAGAGACAGAGACAGAGACAGAGACAGAGACTGACACAGAGACAGAGACATAGACGGAGACAAAGACCGAGACAGAGACAGAGACGGAGACCGAGGCAGAGACAGAGCCAGGGACAGAGACGGAGACAGAGACAGATGGAGATACAGCGACAGAGACAGAGACAGAGACAGATGCAGAGGCAGAGACAGAGACAGAGACAGAGACAGAGACAGAGACAGAGACAGAGACAGAGACAGAGACAGAGACAGAGATAGGGACAGAGACAGAGACAGAGACAGAGACAGAGACAGAGACAGAGACAGAGACAGAGACAGAGACAGAGACAGAGACAGAGACAGAGACAGAGTTAGAGACAGAGAAACAGACAGAGACAGAGACGGAGATAGAGACAGAGACAGAGACAGAGACGGAGACAGAGACAGAGACAGAGACGGAGACAGAGACGGAGACAGAGACAGAGACACAGACAGAGACAGAGACAGAGACAGAGAGAGAGACAGAGACAGAGACAGAGACAGAGACTGAGACAGAGACAGAGACATAGACGGAGACAAAGACCGAGACAGAGACGGAGACAGAGACAGAGACAGAGACAGAGACAGAGACAGAGACAGAGACAGAGTTAGAGACAGAGAAACAGACAGAGACAGAGACGGAGACAGAGAGACTGAGGGAGAGACAGCGACAGAGACAGAGACAGAGACAGAAACAGAGAAAGAGACAGAGACAGAGACAGAGACAGAGACGGAGACAGAGACAGAGACACAGACAGAGGCAGAGACAGAGACAGAGAGAGAGACAGAGACAGAGACAGAGACAGAGACTGAGACAGAGACAGAGACATAGACGGAGACAAAGACGGAGACAGAGACAGAGACGGAGACCGAGGCAGAGACAGAGCCAGGGACAGAGACAGAGACAGAGACAGATGCAGAGGCAGAGACAGAGACAGAGACAGAGACAGAGACAGAGACAGAGACAGAGACAGAGACAGAGACAGAGACAGAGACAGAGACAGAGACAGAGACAGAGACAGAGACAGAGACAGAGACAGAGACAGAGACAGAGACAGAGACAGAGACAGAGACAGAGACAGAGACAGAGACAGAGACAGAGACAGAGACAGAGACAGAGACAGAGACAGAGAGAGAGACAGAGACAGAGACAGAGACAGAGACAGAGACTGAGACGGAGACAGAGACAGCGGCAGAGACAGGGGCGGAGACAGAGACAGAGACACAGACGGAGACAGAGACAGAGACAGAGACAGAGACAGAGACAGAGACAGAGACAGAGACAGAGACAGAGACAGAGACAGAGACAGAGACAGAGACAGAGACAGAGACAGAGACAGAGACAGAGACTGAGACAGAGACAGAGACATAGACGGAGACAGAGACAGAGACAGAGACAGAGACAGAGACAGAGACAGAGACAGAGACAGAGACTGAGACAGAGACAGAGACATAGACGGAGACAGAGACAGAGACAGAGACAGAGACAGAGACAGCGACAGAGACAGAGACAGAGACAGAGACAGAGATAGAGACAGAGACAGAGACAGAGACAGAGACAGAGACAGAGACAGAGACAGAGACAGAGTTAGAGACAGAGAAACAGACAGAGACAGAGACGGAGATAGAGACAGAGACAGAGACAGAGACGGAGACAGAGACAGAGACAGAGACGGAGACAGAGGCAGAGACAGAGACAGAGACAGAGACAGAGACAGAGACAGAGACAGAGACAGGGACAGAGACAGAGACAGAGACAGAGGCAGAGACAGAGACAGAGACAGAGACAGAGACAGAGACAGAGACAGAGACAGAGACAGAGACAGAGACAGAGACAGCGACAGAGACAGAGACAGAGACAGATACAGAGACAGAGACAGAGACAGAGACAGAGACATAGACGGAGACAGAGACAGAGACAGAGACAGAGACAGAGACAGAGGCAGAGACAGAGACAGAGACAGAGACAGAGACAGAGACAGAGACAGAGACAGAGACAGAGACAGAGACAGAGACAGAAACAGAGACAGAGACAGAGACAGAGACAGATACGGGTACGGAGACAGAGGCAGAGACAGCGACAGAGACAGAGGCAGAGACGGAGACAAAGACCGAGACAAACGCAGAGACTGAGACAGAGGAAGAGGCAGAGACAGAGACAGAGAGAGAGACAGAGACAGAGACAGAGACAGAGACAGAGACAGAGACAGAGACAGAGACAGAGACAGAGACAGAGACAGAGACAGAGACAGAGACAGAGGCAGAGACAGAGACAGAGACAGAGACAGAGACAGAGGCAGAGACAGAGATAGAGGCAGAGACAGAGACAGAGACAGAGACAGGGACAGAGACAGAGACAGAGACAGAGACAGAGACAGAGTTAGAGACAGAGAAACAGACAGAGACAGAGACGGAGATAGAGACAGAGACAGAGACAGAGACGGAGACAGAGACAGAGACAGAGACGGAGACAGAGGCAGAGACAGAGGCAGGGACAGAGACAGACAGAGAGACTGAGGGAGAGACAGCGACAGAGACAGAGACGGAGACAGAGACAGAGACAGAAACAGAGAAAGAGACAGAGACAGAGACAGAGACAGAGACGGAGACAGAGACAGAGACACAGACAGAGGCAGAGACAGAGACAGAGAGAGAGACAGAGACAGAGACAGAGACAGAGACTGACACAGAGACAGAGACATAGACGGAGACAAAGACCGAGACAGAGACAGAGACGGAGACCGAGGCAGAGACAGAGCCAGGGACAGAGACGGAGACAGAGACAGATGGAGATACAGCGACAGAGACAGAGACAGAGACAGGTGCAGAGGCAGAGACAGAGACAGAGACAGAGACAGAGACAGAGACAGAGACAGAGTTAGAGACAGAGAAACAGACAGAGACAGAGACGGAGATAGAGACAGAGACAGAGACAGAGACGGAGACAGAGACAGAGACAGAGACGGAGACAGAGGCAGAGACAGAGGCAGGGACAGAGACAGACAGAGAGACTGAGGGAGAGACAGCGACAGAGACAGAGACGGAGACAGAGACAGAGACAGAAACAGAGAAAGAGACAGAGACAGAGACAGAGACAGAGACGGAGACAGAGACAGAGACACAGACAGAGGCAGAGACAGAGACAGAGAGAGAGACAGAGACAGAGACAGAGACAGAGACTGAGACTGAGACAGAGACAGAGACAGAGACAGAGACAGAGACGGAGACAGAGACAGAGACAGAGACAGAGACAGAGACAGAGACAGAGACAGAGACAGAGACAGAGTTAGAGACAGAGAAACAGACAGAGACAGAGACGGAGACAGAGACAGAGACAGAGACAGAGACAGAGACAGAGACAGAGACAGAGACAGAGACAGAGACAGAGACTGAGACAGAGACAGAGACAGAGACAGAGACATAGACGGAGACAAAGACCGAGACAGAGACAGAGACGGAGACAGAGGCAGAGACAGTGCCAGGGACAGAGACGGAGACAGAGACAGAGGGAGATACAGCGACAGAGACAGACACAGAGACAGAGGCAGAGGCAGAGACAGAGACAGAGACAGAGACAGAGACAGAGACAGAGACAGAGACAGAGACAGAGACAGAGACAGAGACAGAGACAGAGACAGAGACAGAGACGGAGATAGAGACAGAGACAGAGACAGAGACGGAGACAGAGGCAGAGACAGAGCCAGGGACAGAGACAGAGACAGAGACAGAGGGAGAGACAGCGACAGAGACAGAGACAGAGACAGAGACAGAGACAGAGACAGAGACAGAGACAGAGACAGAGACAGAGACAGAGACAGAGACAGAGACAGAGACAGAGACAGAGACAGAGACAGAGACAGAGACAGAGACAGAGACAGAGAAACAGACAGAGACAGAGACGGAGACAGAGACAGAGACAGAGACAGAGACAGAGACAGAGACAGAGACAGAGACAGAGACAGAGACAGAGACTGAGACAGAGACAGAGACAGAGACAGAGACATAGACGGAGACAAAGACCGAGACAGAGACAGAGACGGAGACAGAGGCAGAGACAGTGCCAGGGACAGAGACGGAGACAGAGACAGAGGGAGATACAGCGACAGAGACAGACACAGAGACAGAGGCAGAGGCAGAGACAGAGACAGAGACAGAGACAGAGACAGAGACAGAGACAGAGACAGAGACAGAGACAGAGACAGAGACAGAGACAGAGACGGAGATAGAGACAGAGACAGAGACAGACACGGAGACAGAGGCAGAGACAGAGCCAGGGACAGAGACAGAGACAGAGACAGAGGGAGAGACAGCGACAGAGACAGAGACAGAGACAGAGACAGAGACAGAGACAGAGACAGAGACAGAGACAGAGACAGAGACAGAGACAGAGACAGAGACAGAGACAGAGACAGAGACAGAGACAGAGACAGAGACAGAGACAGAGACAGAGACAGAGACAGAGACGGAGACAGAGACAGAGACAGAGACAGAGACAGACACAGAGGCAGAGACAGAGGGGCAGGAGACAAAGTCGGAGGCAGAGGTACAGGAGACAAAGACGGTGACAAGGACGGAGACAAAGACGGAGACAGAGACAGAGACGGGGACAGAGACAGAGACAGAGACAGGGACAGAGACAGAGACAGAGACAGAGCCAGACACAGAAACGGAGACAGAGACAGAGACAGTGACAGAGGCAGAGACAGAGACAGAGACAGAGACAGAGACAGAGCCAGGGACAGAGACAGAGACAGAGACAGAGACAGAGACAGAGACAGAGACAGAGACAGAGACAGAGACAGAGACAGAGACAGAGACAGAGACAGAGACAGAGACAGAGACAGAGACAGAGACAGAGACAGAGACAGAGACAGAGACAGAGACAGAGACAGAGACGGAGACAGAGACAGAGACAGAGACAGAGACAGAGACAGAGGGGCAGGAGACAAAGTCGGAGGCAGAGGTACAGGAGACAAAGACGGTGACAAGGACGGAGACAAAGACGGAGACAGAGACAGAGACGGGGACAGAGACAGAGACAGAGACAGAGACAGGGACAGAGACAGAGACAGAGACAGAGCCAGACACAGAAACGGAGACAGAGACAGAGACAGTGACAGAGGCAGAGACAGAGACAGAGACAGAGACAGAGACAGAGACAGAGACAGAGACAGAGACAGAGACAGAGACGGAGATAGAGACAGAGACAGAGACAGAGACGGAGACAGAGGCAGAGACAGAGCCAGGGACAGAGACAGAGACAGAGCCAGGGACAGAGACAGAGACAGAGACAGAGACAGAGACAGAGACAGAGACAGAGACAGAGACAGAGACAGAGACAGAGACAGAGACAGAGACAGAGACAGAGACAGAGACAGAGACAGAGACAGAGACAGAGACAGAGACAGAGACAGAGACAGAGACAGAGACAGAGACGGAGACAGAGACAGAGACAGAGACAGAGACAGAGACAGAGGGGCAGGAGACAAAGTCGGAGGCAGAGGTACAGGAGACAAAGACGGTGACAAGGACGGAGACAAAGACGGAGACAGAGACAGAGACGGGGACAGAGACAGAGACAGAGACAGAGACAGGGACAGAGACAGAGACAGAGACAGAGCCAGACACAGAAACGGAGACAGAGACAGAGACAGTGACAGAGGCAGAGACAGAGACAGAGACAGAGACAGAGACAGAGACAGAGACAGAGACAGAGACAGAGACAGAGACAGAGACAGAGACAGAGACAGAGACAGAGACAGAGACAAAGACAGAGACGGAGACAGAGACAGAGACAGAGACAGAGACAGAGACAGAGACAGAGACAGAGACAGAGACAGAGAGAGAGACGAAGACCGAGACAGAGACTGAGACGGAGACAGAGACAGCGGCAGAGACAGGGGCGGAGTCAGAGACAGAGGCACAGACGGAGACAGAGACAGAGACAGAGACAGAGACAGAGACAGAGACAGAGACAGAGACAGAGACAGAGACAGAGACAGAGACAGAGACAGAGACAGAGACAGAGACATAGACGGAGACAGAGTCAGAGACAGAGACAGAGACAGAGACAGAGACAGAGACAGAGAGAGAGACGAAGACCGAGACAGAGACATAGACGGAGACAAACACCGAGACAGAGACAGAGACGGAGACAGAGGCAGAGGCAGAGACAGAGACAGAGACAGAGACAGAGACAGAGAAAGAGACAGAGACAGAGACAGAGACAGACACAGAGACAGAGACAGAGACAGAGACAGAGACAGAGTCAGAGACAGAGACACAGACAGAGACAGAGACGGAGATAGAGACAGAGACAGAGACAGAGACAGAGACGGAGACTGAGGCAGAGACAGAGCCAGGGACAGAGACAGAGACAGAGACAGAGGGAGAGACAGCGACAGAGACAGAGACAGAGACAGAGACAGAGACAGAGACAGAGACAGAGACAGAGACAGAGACAGCGACAGAGACAGAGACAGAGGCAGAGACAGCGATAGAGACAGAGACAGAGACAGAGACAGAGACAGGGACAGAGACAGAGACAGAGACAGAGACAGAGACAGAGTTAGAGACAGAGAAACAGACAGAGACAGAGACGGAGATAGAGACAGAGACAGAGACAGAGACGGAGACAGAGACAGAGACAGAGACGGAGACAGAGGCAGAGACAGAGGCAGGGACAGAGACAGACAGAGAGACTGAGGGAGAGACAGCGACAGAGACAGAGACGGAGACAGAGACAGAGACAGAAACAGAGAAAGAGACAGAGACAGAGACAGAGACAGAGACGGAGACAGAGACAGAGACACAGACAGAGGCAGAGACTGAGACAGAGACAGAGACATAGACGGAGACAGAGACAGAGACAGAGACAGAGACAGAGACAGCGACAGAGACAGAGACAGAGACAGAGACAGAGATAGAGACAGAGACAGAGACAGAGACAGAGACAGAGACAGAGACAGAGACAGAGACAGAGACAGAGTTAGAGACAGAGAAACAGACAGAGACAGAGACGGAGATAGAGACAGAGACAGAGACAGAGACGGAGACAGAGACAGAGACAGAGACGGAGACAGAGGCAGAGACAGAGACAGAGACAGAGACAGAGACAGAGACAGAGACAGAGACAGAGACAGAGACAGGGACAGAGACAGAGACAGAGACAGAGGCAGAGACAGAGACAGAGACAGAGACAGAGACAGAGACAGAGACAGAGACAGAGACAGAGACAGAGACAGCGACAGAGACAGAGACAGAGACAGATACAGAGACAGAGACAGAGACAGAGACATAGACGGAGACAGAGACAGAGACAGAGACAGAGACAGAGACAGAGGCAGAGACAGAGACAGAGACAGAGACAGAGACAGAGACAGAGACAGAGACAGAGACAGAGACAGAAACAGAGACAGAGACAGAGACAGAGACAGAGACAGAGACAGAGACAGAGACAGAGACAGAGGCAGAGACAGAGACAGAGACAGAGACAGAGACAGCGACAGAGACAGAGACAGAGACAGATACAGAGACAGAGACAGAGACAGAGACATAGACGGAGACAGAGTCAGAGACAGAGACAGAGACAGAGACAGAGACAGAGACAGAGACAGAGAGAGAGACGAAGACCGAGACAGAGACATAGACGGAGACAAACACCGAGACAGAGACAGAGACGGAGACAGAGGCAGAGGCAGAGACAGAGACAGAGACAGAGACAGAGACAGAGACAGAGACAGAGACAGAGACAGACACAGAGACAGAGACAGAGACAGAGACAGAGACAGAGACAGAGTCAGAGACAGAGACACAGACAGAGACAGAGACGGAGATAGAGACAGAGACAGAGACAGAGACAGAGACGGAGACTGAGGCAGAGACAGAGCCAGGGACAGAGACAGAGACAGAGACAGAGGGAGAGACAGCGACAGAGACAGAGACAGAGACAGAGACAGAGACAGAGACAGGGACAGAGACAGAGACAGGGACAGAGACAGAGACAGAGACAGAGGCAGAGACAGAGACAGAGACAGAGACAGAGACAGAGACAGAGACAGAGACAGCGACAGAGACAGAGACAGAGACAGAGACAGATACAGAGACAGAGACAGAGACAGAGACATAGACGGAGACAGAGACAGAGACAGAGACAGAGACAGAGACAGAGACAGAGACAGAGACAGAGACAGGGACTGAGACAGAGACAGAGACAGAGACAGAGACAGAGACAGAGTTAGAGACAGAGAAACAGACAGAGACAGAGACGGAGATAGAGACAGAGACAGAGACAGAGACGGAGACAGAGACAGAGACAGAGACGGAGACAGAGGCAGAGACAGAGGCAGGGACAGAGACAGACAGAGAGACTGAGGGAGAGACAGCGACAGAGACAGAGACGGAGACAGAGACAGAGACAGAAACAGAGAAAGAGACAGAGACAGAGACAGAGACAGAGACGGAGACAGAGACAGAGACACAGACAGAGGCAGAGACAGCGACAGAGAGAGAGACAGAGACAGAGACAGAGACAGAGACTGACACAGAGACAGAGACATAGACGGAGACAAAGACCGAGACAGAGACAGAGACGGAGACCGAGGCAGAGACAGAGCCAGGGACAGAGACGGAGACAGAGACAGATGGAGATACAGCGACAGAGACAGAGACAGAGACAGATGCAGAGGCAGAGACAGAGACAGAGACAGAGACAGAGACAGAGACAGAGACAGAGACAGAGACAGAGACAGAGATAGAGACAGAGACAGAGACAGAGACAGAGACAGAGACAGAGACAGAGACAGAGACAGAGACAGAGACAGAGACAGAGTTAGAGACAGAGAAACAGACAGAGACAGAGACGGAGATAGAGACAGAGACAGAGACAGAGACGGAGACAGAGACAGAGAGAGAGACGGAGACAGAGGCAGAGACAGAGACAGAGACAGAGACAGAGACAGAGACAGAGACAGAGACAGGGACAGAGACAGAGACAGGGACAGAGACAGAGACAGAGACAGAGGCAGAGACAGAGACAGAGACAGAGACAGAGACAGAGACAGAGACAGAGACAGCGACAGAGACAGAGACAGAGACAGAGACAGATACAGAGACAGAGACAGAGACAGAGACATAGACGGAGACAGAGACAGAGACAGAGACAGAGACAGAGGCAGAGACAGAGACAGAGACAGAGACAGAGACAGAGACAGAGACAGAGACAGAGACAGAGACAGAGACAGAAACAGAGACAGAGACAGAGACAGAGACAGATACGGGTACGGAGACAGAGGCAGAGACAGCGACAGAGACATAGGCAGAGACGGAGACAAAGACCGAGACAAACGCAGAGACTGAGACAGAGGCAGAGGCAGAGACAGAGACAGAGACAGACACAGAGACAGAGACAGAGACAGAGACAGAGACAGAGTCAGAGACAGAGACACAGACAGAGACAGAGACGGAGATAGAGACAGAGACAGAGACAGAGACAGAGACGGAGACTGAGGCAGAGACAGAGCCAGGGACAGAGACAGAGACAGAGACAGAGGGAGAGACAGCGACAGAGACAGAGACAGAGACAGAGACAGAGACAGAGACAGAGACAGAGACAGAGACAGAGACAGCGACAGAGACAGAGACAGAGGCAGAGACAGAGATAGAGACAGAGACAGAGACAGAGACAGAGACAGGGACAGAGACAGAGACAGAGACAGAGACAGAGGCAGAGACAGAGACAGAGACAGAGACAGAGACAGAGACAGAGAGAGAGACGAAGACCGAGACAGAGACATAGACGGAGACAAACACCGAGACAGAGACAGGGACGGAGACAGAGGCAGAGGCAGAGACAGAGACAGAGACAGAGACAGAGACAGAGACAGAGACAGAGACAGAGACAGAGACAGAGACAGACACAGAGACAGAGACAGAGACAGAGACAGAGACAGAGACAGAGTCAGAGACAGAGACACAGACAGAGACAGAGACGGAGATAGAGACAGAGACAGAGACAGAGACAGAGACGGAGACTGAGGCAGAGACAGAGCCAGGGACAGAGACAGAGACAGAGACAGAGGGAGAGACAGCGACAGAGACAGAGACAGAGACAGAGACAGAGACAGAGACAGAGACAGAGACAGAGACAGAGACAGAGACAGAGACAGAGACAGCGACAGAGACAGAGACAGAGGCAGAGACAGAGATAGAGACAGAGATAGAGACAGAGACAGAGACAGGGACTGAGACAGAGACAGAGACAGAGACAGAGACAGAGACAGAGTTAGAGACAGAGAAACAGACAGAGACAGAGACGGAGATAGAGACAGAGACAGAGACAGAGACGGAGACAGAGACAGAGACAGAGACGGAGACAGAGGCAGAGACAGAGGCAGGGACAGAGACAGACAGAGAGACTGAGGGAGAGACAGCGACAGAGACAGAGACGGAGACAGAGACAGAGACAGAAACAGAGAAAGAGACAGAGACAGAGACAGAGACAGAGACGGAGACAGAGACAGAGACACAGACAGAGGCAGAGACAGCGACAGAGAGAGAGACAGAGACAGAGACAGAGACAGAGACTGACACAGAGACAGAGACATAGACGGAGACAAAGACCGAGACAGAGACAGAGACGGAGACCGAGGCAGAGACAGAGCCAGGGACAGAGACGGAGACAGAGACAGATGGAGATACAGCGACAGAGACAGAGACAGAGACAGATGCAGAGGCAGAGACAGAGACAGAGACAGAGACAGAGACAGAGACAGAGACAGAGACAGAGACAGAGACAGAGACAGAGATAGAGACAGAGACAGAGACAGAGACAGAGACAGAGACAGAGACAGAGACAGAGACAGAGACAGAGACAGAGACAGAGACAGAGACAGAGACAGAGTTAGAGACAGAGAAACAGACAGAGACAGAGACGGAGATAGAGACAGAGACAGAGACAGAGACGGAGACAGAGACAGAGACAGAGACGGAGACAGAGACGGAGACAGAGACAGAGACACAGACAGAGACAGAGACAGAGACAGAGAGAGAGACAGAGACAGAGACAGAGACAGAGACTGAGACAGAGACAGAGACATAGACGGAGACAAAGACCGAGACAGAGACGGAGACAGAGACAGAGACAGAGACAGAGACAGAGACAGAGACAGAGACAGAGTTAGAGACAGAGAAACAGACAGAGACAGAGACGGAGACAGAGAGACTGAGGGAGAGACAGCGACAGAGACAGAGACAGAGACAGAAACAGAGAAAGAGACAGAGACAGAGACAGAGACAGAGACGGAGACAGAGACAGAGACACAGACAGAGGCAGAGACAGAGGCAGAGAGAGAGACAGAGACAGAGACAGAGACAGAGACTGAGACAGAGACAGAGACATAGACGGAGACAAAGACGGAGACAGAGACAGAGACGGAGACCGAGGCAGGGACAGAGCCAGGGACAGAGACAGAGACAGAGACAGATGCAGAGGCAGAGACAGAGACAGAGACAGAGACAGAGACAGAGACAGAGACAGAGACAGAGACAGAGACAGAGACAGAGACAGAGACAGAGACAGAGACAGAGACAGAGACAGAGACAGAGACAGAGACAGAGACAGAGGCAGAGACAGAGACAGAGACAGAGACAGAGACAGAGACAGAGACAGAGACAGAGACAGAGACAGAGACAGCGACAGAGACAGAGACAGAGACAGATACAGAGACAGAGACAGAGACAGAGACAGAGACATAGACGGAGACAGAGACAGAGACAGAGACAGAGACAGAGACAGAGGCAGAGACAGAGACAGAGACAGAGACAGAGACAGAGACAGAGACAGAGACAGAGACAGAGACAGAGACAGAGACAGAGACAGAAACAGAGACAGAGACAGAGACAGAGACAGATACGGGTACGGAGACAGAGGCAGAGACAGCGACAGAGACAGAGGCAGAGACGGAGACAAAGACCGAGACAAACGCAGAGACTGAGACAGAGGAAGAGGCAGAGACAGAGACAGAGAGAGAGACAGAGACAGAGACAGAGACAGAGACAGAGACAGAGACAGGGACAGAGACAGAGACAGAGACAGAGACAGAGACAGAGGCAGAGACAGAGACAGAGACAGAGACAGAGACAGAGGCAGAGACAGAGATAGAGGCAGAGACAGAGACAGAGACAGAGACAGGGACAGAGACAGAGACAGAGACAGAGACAGAGACAGAGTTAGAGACAGAGAAACAGACAGAGACAGAGACGGAGATAGAGACAGAGACAGAGACAGAGACGGAGACAGAGACAGAGACAGAGACGGAGACAGAGGCAGAGACAGAGGCAGGGACAGAGACAGACAGAGAGACTGAGGGAGAGACAGCGACAGAGACAGAGACGGAGACAGAGACAGAGACAGAAACAGAGAAAGAGACAGAGACAGAGACAGAGACAGAGACGGAGACAGAGACAGAGACACAGACAGAGGCAGAGACAGAGACAGAGAGAGAGACAGAGACAGAGACAGAGACAGAGACTGACACAGAGACAGAGACATAGACGGAGACAAAGACCGAGACAGAGACAGAGACGGAGACCGAGGCAGAGACAGAGCCAGGGACATAGACGGAGACAGAGACAGATGGAGATACAGCGACAGAGACAGAGACAGAGACAGGTGCAGAGGCAGAGACAGAGACAGAGACAGAGACAGAGACAGAGACAGAGACAGAGTTAGAGACAGAGAAACAGACAGAGACAGAGACGGAGATAGAGACAGAGACAGAGACAGAGACGGAGACAGAGACAGAGACAGAGACGGAGACAGAGGCAGAGACAGAGGCAGGGACAGAGACAGACAGAGAGACTGAGGGAGAGACAGCGACAGAGACAGAGACGGAGACAGAGACAGAGACAGAAACAGAGAAAGAGACAGAGACAGAGACAGAGACAGAGACGGAGACAGAGACAGAGACACAGACAGAGGCAGAGACAGAGACAGAGAGAGAGACAGAGACAGAGACAGAGACAGAGACTGAGACTGAGACAGAGACAGAGACAGAGACAGAGACAGAGACAGAGACAGAGACAGAGACAGAGACAGAGACAGAGACAGAGACAGAGACAGAGACAGAGACAGAGACAGAGACAGAGACAGAGACAGAGACAGAGACAGAGACAGAGACAGAGACAGAGACAGAGACAGAGACAGAGACAGAGACAGAGACAGAGACAGAGACAGAGACAGAGACAGAGACAGAGACAGAGACAGAGACAGAGACAGAGACAGAGACAGAGACAGAGACAGAGACAGAGACAGAGGCAGAGTTAGAGACAGAGAAACAGACAGAGACAGAGACGGAGATAGAGACAGAGACAGAGACAGAGACGGAGACAGAGACAGAGACAGAGACGGAGACAGAGACGGAGACAGAGACAGAGACACAGACAGAGACAGAGACAGAGACAGAGAGAGAGACAGAGACAGAGACAGAGACAGAGACTGAGACAGAGACAGAGACATAGACGGAGACAAAGACCGAGACAGAGACGGAGACAGAGACAGAGACAGAGACAGAGACAGAGACAGAGACAGAGACAGAGACAGAGTTAGAGACAGAGAAACAGACAGAGACAGAGACGGAGACAGAGACAGAGACAGAGACAGAGACAGAGACAGAGACAGAGACAGAGACAGAGACAGAGACAGAGACTGAGACAGAGACAGAGACAGAGACAGAGACATAGACGGAGACAAAGACCGAGACAGAGACAGAGACGGAGACAGAGGCAGAGACAGTGCCAGGGACAGAGACGGAGACAGAGACAGAGGGAGATACAGCGACAGAGACAGACACAGAGACAGAGGCAGAGGCAGAGACAGAGACAGAGACAGAGACAGAGACAGAGACAGAGACAGAGACAGAGACAGAGACAGAGACAGAGACAGAGACAGAGACGGAGATAGAGACAGAGACAGAGACAGAGACGGAGACAGAGGCAGAGACAGAGCCAGGGACAGAGACAGAGACAGAGACAGAGGGAGAGACAGCGACAGAGACAGAGACAGAGACAGAGACAGAGACAGAGACAGAGACAGAGACAGAGACAGAGACAGAGACAGAGACAGAGACAGAGACAGAGACAGAGACAGAGACAGAGACAGAGACAGAGACAGAGACAGAGAAACAGACAGAGACAGAGACGGAGACAGAGACAGAGACAGAGACAGAGACAGAGACAGAGACAGAGACAGAGACAGAGACAGAGACAGAGACTGAGACAGAGACAGAGACAGAGACAGAGACATAGACGGAGACAAAGACCGAGACAGAGACAGAGACGGAGACAGAGGCAGAGACAGTGCCAGGGACAGAGACGGAGACAGAGACAGAGGGAGATACAGCGACAGAGACAGACACAGAGACAGAGGCAGAGGCAGAGACAGAGACAGAGACAGAGACAGAGACAGAGACAGAGACAGAGACAGAGACAGAGACAGAGACAGAGACAGAGACAGAGACAGAGACGGAGATAGAGACAGAGACAGAGACAGAGACGGAGACAGAGGCAGAGACAGAGCCAGGGACAGAGACAGAGACAGAGACAGAGGGAGAGACAGCGACAGAGACAGAGACAGAGACAGAGACAGAGACAGAGACAGAGACAGAGACAGAGACAGAGACAGAGACAGAGACAGAGACAGAGACAGAGACAGAGACAGAGACAGAGACAGAGACAGAGACAGAGACAGAGACAGAGACAGAGACAGAGACAGAGACGGAGACAGAGACAGAGACAGAGACAGAGACAGAGACAGAGGCAGAGACAGAGGGGCAGGAGACAAAGTCGGAGGCAGAGGTACAGGAGACAAAGACGGTGACAAGGACGGAGACAAAGACGGAGACAGAGACAGAGACGGGGACAGAGACAGAGACAGAGACAGGGACAGAGACAGAGACAGAGACAGAGCCAGACACAGAAACGGAGACAGAGACAGAGACAGTGACAGAGGCAGAGACAGAGACAGAGACAGAGACAGAGACAGAGCCAGGGACAGAGACAGAGACAGAGACAGAGACAGAGACAGAGACAGAGACAGAGACAGAGACAGAGACAGAGACAGAGACAGAGACAGAGACAGAGACAGAGACAGAGACAGAGACAGAGACAGAGACAGAGACAGAGACAGAGACAGAGACAGAGACAGAGACAGAGACGGAGACAGAGACAGAGACAGAGACAGAGACAGAGACAGAGGGGCAGGAGACAAAGTCGGAGGCAGAGGTACAGGAGACAAAGACGGTGACAAGGACGGAGACAAAGACGGAGACAGAGACAGAGACGGGGACAGAGACAGAGACAGAGACAGAGACAGGGACAGAGACAGAGACAGAGACAGAGCCAGACACAGAAACGGAGACAGAGACAGAGACAGTGACAGAGGCAGAGACAGAGACAGAGACAGAGACAGAGACAGAGACAGAGACAGAGACAGAGACAGAGACAGAGACAGAGACGGAGATAGAGACAGAGACAGAGACAGAGACGGAGGCAGAGGCAGAGACAGAGCCAGGGACAGAGACAGAGACAGAGCCAGGGACAGAGACAGAGACAGAGACAGAGACAGAGACAGAGACAGAGACAGAGACAGAGACAGAGACAGAGACAGAGACAGAGACAGAGACAGAGACAGAGACAGAGACAGAGACAGAGACAGAGACAGAGACAGAGACAGAGACAGAGACAGAGACAGAGACAGAGACAGAGACAGAGACGGAGACAGAGACAGAGACAGAGACAGAGACAGAGACAGAGGGGCAGGAGACAAAGTCGGAGGCAGAGGTACAGGAGACAAAGACGGTGACAAGGACGGAGACAAAGACGGAGACAGAGACAGAGACGGGGACAGAGACAGAGACAGAGACAGAGACAGGGACAGAGACAGAGACAGAGACAGAGCCAGACACAGAAACGGAGACAGAGACAGAGACAGTGACAGAGGCAGAGACAGAGACAGAGACAGAGACAGAGACAGAGACAGAGACAGAGACAGAGACAGAGACAGAGACAGAGACAGAGACAGAGACAGAGACAGAGACAAAGACAGAGACGGAGACAGAGACAGAGACAGAGACAGAGACAGAGACAGAGACAGAGACAGAGACAGAGACAGAGAGAGAGACGAAGACCGAGACAGAGACTGAGACGGAGACAGAGACAGCGGCAGAGACAGGGGCGGAGTCAGAGACAGAGGCACAGACGGAGACAGAGACAGAGACAGAGACAGAGACAGAGACAGAGACAGAGACAGAGACAGAGACAGAGACAGAGACAGAGACAGAGACAGAGACAGAGACTGAGACAGAGACAGAGACATAGACGGAGACAGAGACAGAGACAGAGACAGAGACAGAGACAGAGACAGAGACAGAGACAGAGACAGAGACTGAGACAGAGACAGAGACATAGACGGAGACAGAGACAGAGACAGAGACAGAGACAGAGACAGAGACAGAGACAGCGACAGAGACAGAGACAGAGACAGAGACAGAGATAGAGACAGAGACAGAGACAGAGACAGAGACAGAGACAGAGACAGAGACAGAGACAGAGACAGAGACAGAGTTAGAGACAGAGAAACAGACAGAGACAGAGACGGAGATAGAGACAGAGACAGAGACAGAGACGGAGACAGAGACAGAGACAGAGACGGAGACAGAGGCAGAGACAGAGACAGAGACAGAGACAGAGACAGAGACAGAGACAGAGACAGGGACAGAGACAGAGACAGAGACAGAGGCAGAGACAGAGACAGAGACAGAGACAGAGACAGAGACAGAGACAGAGACAGAGACAGAGACAGAGACAGCGACAGAGACAGAGACAGAGACAGAGACAGAGACAGAGACAGAGACAGAGGCAGAGACAGAGACAGAGACAGAGACAGAGACAGAGACAGAGACAGAGACAGAGACAGAGACAGAGACAGAGACAGAGACAGAGACAGAGACAGAGGCAGAGACAGAGACAGAGACAGAGACAGAGACAGCGACAGAGACAGAGACAGAGACAGATACAGAGACAGAGACAGAGACAGAGACATAGACGGAGACAGAGTCAGAGACAGAGACAGAGACAGAGACAGAGACAGAGACAGAGAGAGAGACGAAGACCGAGACAGAGACATAGACGGAGACAAACACCGAGACAGAGACAGAGACGGAGACAGAGGCAGAGGCAGAGACAGAGACAGAGACAGAGACAGAGAAAGAGACAGAGACAGAGACAGAGACAGACACAGAGACAGAGACAGAGACAGAGACAGAGACAGAGTCAGAGACAGAGACACAGACAGAGACAGAGACGGAGATAGAGACAGAGACAGAGACAGAGACAGAGACGGAGACTGAGGCAGAGACAGAGCCAGGGACAGAGACAGAGACAGAGACAGAGGGAGAGACAGCGACAGAAACAGAGACAGAGACAGAGACAGAGACAGAGACAGAGACAGAGACAGAGACAGAGACAGCGACAGAGACAGAGACAGAGGCAGAGACAGCGATAGAGACAGAGACAGAGACAGAGACAGAGACAGGGACAGAGACAGAGACAGAGACAGAGACAGAGACAGAGTTAGAGACAGAGAAACAGACAGAGACAGAGACGGAGATAGAGACAGAGACAGAGACAGAGACGGAGACAGAGACAGAGACAGAGACGGAGACAGAGGCAAAGACAGAGGCAGGGACAGAGACAGACAGAGAGACTGAGGGAGAGACAGCGACAGAGACAGAGACGGAGACAGAGACAGAGACAGAAACAGAGAAAGAGACAGAGACAGAGACAGAGACAGAGACGGAGACAGAGACAGAGACACAGACAGAGGCAGAGACTGAGACAGAGACAGAGACATAGACGGAGACAGAGACAGAGACAGAGACAGAGACAGAGACAGCGACAGAGACAGAGACAGAGACAGAGACAGAGATAGAGACAGAGACAAAGACAGAGACAGAGACAGAGACAGAGACAGAGACAGAGACAGAGACAGAGACAGAGTTAGAGACAGAGAAACAGACAGAGACAGAGACGGAGATAGAGACAGAGACAGAGACAGAGACGGAGACAGAGACAGAGACAGAGACGGAGACAGAGGCAGAGACAGAGACAGAGACAGAGACAGGGACAGAGACAGAGACAGAGACAGAGCCAGACACAGAAACGGAGACAGAGACAGAGACAGTGACAGAGGCAGAGACAGAGACAGAGACAGAGACAGAGACAGAGACAGAGACAGAGACAGAGACAGAGACAGAGACAGAGACGGAGATAGAGACAGAGACAGAGACAGAGACGGAGGCAGAGGCAGAGACAGAGCCAGGGACAGAGACAGAGACAGAGCCAGGGACAGAGACAGAGACAGAGACAGAGACAGAGACAGAGACAGAGACAGAGACAGAGACAGAGACAGAGACAGAGACAGAGACAGAGACAGAGACAGAGACAGAGACAGAGACAGAGACAGAGACAGAGACAGAGACAGAGACAGAGACAGAGACAGAGACAGAGACAGAGACAGAGACGGAGACAGAGACAGAGACAGAGACAGAGACAGAGACAGAGGGGCAGGAGACAAAGTCGGAGGCAGAGGTACAGGAGACAAAGACGGTGACAAGGACGGAGACAAAGACGGAGACAGAGACAGAGACGGGGACAGAGACAGAGACAGAGACAGAGACAGGGACAGAGACAGAGACAGAGACAGAGACAGAGCCAGACACAGAAACGGAGACAGAGACAGAGACAGTGACAGAGGCAGAGACAGAGACAGAGACAGAGACAGAGACAGAGACAGAGACAGAGACAGAGACAGAGACAGAGACAGAGACAGAGACAGAGACAGAGACAGAGACAAAGACAGAGACGGAGACAGAGACAGAGACAGAGACAGAGACAGAGACAGAGACAGAGACAGAGACAGAGACAGAGAGAGAGACGAAGACCGAGACAGAGACTGAGACGGAGACAGAGACAGCGGCAGAGACAGGGGCGGAGTCAGAGACAGAGGCACAGACGGAGACAGAGACAGAGACAGAGACAGAGACAGAGACAGAGACAGAGACAGAGACAGAGACAGAGACAGAGACAGAGACAGAGACAGAGACAGAGACTGAGACAGAGACAGAGACATAGACGGAGACAGAGACAGAGACAGAGACAGAGACAGAGACAGAGACAGAGACAGAGACAGAGACAGAGACTGAGACAGAGACAGAGACATAGACGGAGACAGAGACAGAGACAGAGACAGAGACAGAGACAGAGACAGAGACAGCGACAGAGACAGAGACAGAGACAGAGACAGAGATAGAGACAGAGACAGAGACAGAGACAGAGACAGAGACAGAGACAGAGACAGAGACAGAGACAGAGACAGAGACAGAGTTAGAGACAGAGAAACAGACAGAGACAGAGACGGAGATAGAGACAGAGACAGAGACAGAGACGGAGACAGAGACAGAGACAGAGACGGAGACAGAGGCAGAGACAGAGACAGAGACAGAGACAGAGACAGAGACAGAGACAGAGACAGGGACAGAGACAGAGACAGAGACAGAGGCAGAGACAGAGACAGAGACAGAGACAGAGACAGAGACAGAGACAGAGACAGAGACAGAGACAGAGACAGCGACAGAGACAGAGACAGAGACAGAGACAGAGACAGAGACAGAGACAGAGGCAGAGACAGAGACAGAGACAGAGACAGAGACAGAGACAGAGACAGAGACAGAGACAGAGACAGAGACAGAGACAGAGACAGAGACAGAGACAGAGGCAGAGACAGAGACAGAGACAGAGACAGAGACAGCGACAGAGACAGAGACAGAGACAGATACAGAGACAGAGACAGAGACAGAGACATAGACGGAGACAGAGTCAGAGACAGAGACAGAGACAGAGACAGAGACAGAGACAGAGAGAGAGACGAAGACCGAGACAGAGACATAGACGGAGACAAACACCGAGACAGAGACAGAGACGGAGACAGAGGCAGAGGCAGAGACAGAGACAGAGACAGAGACAGAGAAAGAGACAGAGACAGAGACAGAGACAGACACAGAGACAGAGACAGAGACAGAGACAGAGACAGAGTCAGAGACAGAGACACAGACAGAGACAGAGACGGAGATAGAGACAGAGACAGAGACAGAGACAGAGACGGAGACTGAGGCAGAGACAGAGCCAGGGACAGAGACAGAGACAGAGACAGAGGGAGAGACAGCGACAGAGACAGAGACAGAGACAGAGACAGAGACAGAGACAGAGACAGAGACAGAGACAGAGACAGCGACAGAGACAGAGACAGAGGCAGAGACAGCGATAGAGACAGAGACAGAGACAGAGACAGAGACAGGGACAGAGACAGAGACAGAGACAGAGACAGAGACAGAGTTAGAGACAGAGAAACAGACAGAGACAGAGACGGAGATAGAGACAGAGACAGAGACAGAGACGGAGACAGAGACAGAGACAGAGACGGAGACAGAGGCAAAGACAGAGGCAGGGACAGAGACAGACAGAGAGACTGAGGGAGAGACAGCGACAGAGACAGAGACGGAGACAGAGACAGAGACAGAAACAGAGAAAGAGACAGAGACAGAGACAGAGACAGAGACGGAGACAGAGACAGAGACACAGACAGAGGCAGAGACTGAGACAGAGACAGAGACATAGACGGAGACAGAGACAGAGACAGAGACAGAGACAGAGACAGCGACAGAGACAGAGACAGAGACAGAGACAGAGATAGAGACAGAGACAAAGACAGAGACAGAGACAGAGACAGAGACAGAGACAGAGACAGAGACAGAGACAGAGTTAGAGACAGAGAAACAGACAGAGACAGAGACGGAGATAGAGACAGAGACAGAGACAGAGACGGAGACAGAGACAGAGACAGAGACGGAGACAGAGGCAGAGACAGAGACAGAGACAGAGACAGAGACAGAGACAGAGACAGAGACAGAGACAGAGACAGGGACAGAGACAGAGACAGAGACAGAGGCAGAGACAGAGACAGAGACAGAGACAGAGACAGAGACAGAGACAGAGACAGAGACAGAGACAGAGACAGAGACAGAGACAGCGACAGAGACAGAGACAGAGACAGATACAGAGACAGAGACAGAGACAGAGACATAGACGGAGACAGAGACAGAGACAGAGACAGAGACAGAGACAGAGGCAGAGACAGAGACAGAGACAGAGACAGAGACAGAGACAGAGACAGAGACAGAGACAGAGACAGAAACAGAGACAGAGACAGAGACAGAGACAGAGACAGAGACAGAGACAGAGACAGAGACAGAGACAGAGGCAGAGACAGAGACAGAGACAGAGACAGAGACAGCGACAGAGACAGAGACAGAGACAGATACAGAGACAGAGACAGAGACAGAGACATAGACGGAGACAGAGTCAGAGACAGAGACAGAGACAGAGACAGAGACAGAGACAGAGACAGAGAGAGAGACGAAGACCGAGACAGAGACATAGACGGAGACAAACACCGAGACAGAGACAGAGACGGAGACAGAGGCAGAGGCAGAGACAGAGACAGAGACAGAGACAGAGACAGAGACAGAGACAGAGACAGAGACAGACACAGAGACAGAGACAGAGACAGAGACAGAGACAGAGACAGAGTCAGAGACAGAGACACAGACAGAGACAGAGACGGAGATAGAGACAGAGACAGAGACAGAGACAGAGACGGAGACTGAGGCAGAGACAGAGCCAGGGACAGAGACAGAGACAGAGACAGAGGGAGAGACAGCGACAGAGACAGAGACAGAGACAGAGACAGAGACAGAGACAGAGACAGAGACAGAGACAGAGACAGAGACAGAGACAGAGACAGAGACAGAGACAGAGACAGAGACAGCGACAGAGACAGAGACAGAGGCAGAGACAGAGATAGAGACAGAGACAGAGACAGAGACAGAGACAGGGACTGAGACAGAGACAGAGACAGAGACAGAGACAGAGACAGAGTTAGAGACAGAGAAACAGACAGAGACAGAGACGGAGATAGAGACAGAGACAGAGACAGAGACGGAGACAGAGACAGAGACAGAGACGGAGACAGAGGCAGAGACAGAGGCAGGGACAGAGACAGACAGAGAGACTGAGGGAGAGACAGCGACAGAGACAGAGACGGAGACAGAGACAGAGACAGAAACAGAGAAAGAGACAGAGACAGAGACAGAGACAGAGACGGAGACAGAGACAGAGACACAGACAGAGGCAGAGACAGCGACAGAGAGAGAGACAGAGACAGAGACAGAGACAGAGACTGACACAGAGACAGAGACATAGACGGAGACAAAGACCGAGACAGAGACAGAGACGGAGACCGAGGCAGAGACAGAGCCAGGGACAGAGACGGAGACAGAGACAGATGGAGATACAGCGACAGAGACAGAGACAGAGACAGATGCAGAGGCAGAGACAGAGACAGAGACAGAGACAGAGACAGAGACAGAGACAGAGACAGAGACAGAGACAGAGACAGAGATAGAGACAGAGACAGAGACAGAGACAGAGACAGAGACAGAGACAGAGACAGAGACAGAGACAGAGACAGAGACAGAGTTAGAGACAGAGAAACAGACAGAGACAGAGACGGAGATAGAGACAGAGACAGAGACAGAGACGGAGACAGAGGCAGAGACAGAGGCAGGGACAGAGACAGACAGAGAGACTGAGGGAGAGACAGCGACAGAGACAGAGACGGAGACAGAGACAGACACAGAAACAGAGAAAGAGACAGAGACAGAGACAGAGACAGAGACGGAGACAGAGACAGAGACACAGACAGAGGCAGAGACAGCGACAGAGAGAGAGACAGAGACAGAGACAGAGACAGAGACTGACACAGAGACAGAGACATAGACGGAGACAAAGACCGAGACAGAGACAGAGACGGAGACCGAGGCAGAGACAGAGCCAGGGACAGAGACGGAGACAGAGACAGATGGAGATACAGCGACAGAGACAGAGACAGATGCAGAGGCAGAGACAGAGACAGAGACAGAGACAGAGACAGAGACAGAGACAGAGACAGAGACAGAGACAGAGACAGAGATAGAGACAGAGACAGAGACAGAGACAGAGACAGAGACAGAGACAGAGACAGAGACAGAGACAGAGACAGAGACAGAGTTAGAGACAGAGAAACAGACAGAGACAGAGACGGAGATAGAGACAGAGACAGAGACAGAGACGGAGACAGAGACAGAGAGAGAGACGGAGACAGAGGCAGAGACAGAGACAGAGACAGAGACAGAGACAGAGACAGAGACAGAGACAGGGACAGAGACAGAGACAGGGACAGAGACAGAGACAGAGACAGAGGCAGAGACAGAGACAGAGACAGAGACAGAGACAGAGACAGAGACAGAGACAGCGACAGAGACAGAGACAGAGACAGAGACAGATACAGAGACAGAGACAGAGACAGAGACATAGACGGAGACAGAGACAGAGACAGAGACAGAGACAGAGACAGAGACAGAGGCAGAGACAGAGACAGAGACAGAGACAGAGACAGAGACAGAGACAGAGACAGAGACAGAGACAGAGACAGAGACAGAAACAGAGACAGAGACAGAGACAGAGACAGATACGGGTACGGAGACAGAGGCAGAGACAGCGACAGAGACATGGGCAGAGACGGAGACAAAGACCGAGACAAACGCAGAGACTGAGACAGAGGCAGAGGCAGAGACAGAGACAGAGACAGACACAGAGACAGAGACAGAGACAGAGACAGAGACAGAGTCAGAGACAGAGACACAGACAGAGACAGAGACGGAGATAGAGACAGAGACAGAGACAGAGACAGAGACGGAGACTGAGGCAGAGACAGAGCCAGGGACAGAGACAGAGACAGAGACAGAGGGAGAGACAGCGACAGAGACAGAGACAGAGACAGAGACAGAGACAGAGACAGAGACAGAGACAGAGACAGCGACAGAGACAGAGACAGAGGCAGAGACAGAGATAGAGACAGAGACAGAGACAGAGACAGAGACAGGGACAGAGACAGAGACAGAGACAGAGACAGAGACAGAGTTAGAGACAGAGAAACAGACAGAGACAGAGACGGAGATAGAGACAGAGACAGAGACAGAGACGGAGACAGAGACAGAGACAGAGACGGAGACAGAGGCAGAGACAGAGGCAGGGACAGAGACAGACAGAGAGACTGAGGGAGAGACAGCGACAGAGACAGAGACGGAGACAGAGACAGAGACAGAAACAGAGAAAGAGACAGAGACAGAGACAGAGACAGAGACGGAGACAGAGACAGAGACACAGACAGAGGCAGAGACAGCGACAGAGAGAGAGACAGAGACAGAGACAGAGACAGAGACTGACACAGAGACAGAGACATAGACGGAGACAAAGACCGAGACAGAGACAGAGACGGAGACCGAGGCAGAGACAGAGCCAGGGACAGAGACGGAGACAGAGACAGATGGAGATACAGCGACAGAGACAGAGACAGAGACAGATGCAGAGGCAGAGACAGAGACAGAGACAGAGACAGAGACAGAGACAGAGACAGAGACAGAGACAGAGACAGAGACAGAGACAGAGACAGAGACAGAGACAGAGACGGAGATAGAGACAGAGACAGAGACAGAGACGGAGACAGAGGCAGAGACAGAGCCAGGGACAGAGACAGAGACAGAGACAGAGACAGAGACAGAGACAGAGACAGAGACAGAGACAGAGACGGAGACAGAGACAGAGACAGAGACAGAGACAGAGACAGAGACAGAGACAGAGACAGAGACAGAGACAGAGACAGAGACATAGACGGAGACAGAGACAGAGACAGAGACAGAGACAGTGACAGAGACAGAGACAGCGACAGAGACAGAGACAGAGACAGAGACAGAGACAGAGACAGAGACAGCGACAGAGACAGAGACAGAGGCAGAGACAGAGACAGAGACAGAGACAGAGACGGAGACAGAGACAGAGACAGAGACAGAGACAGAGACAGAGACAGAGACAGAGTTAGAGACAGAGAAACAGACAGAGACAGAGACGGAGATAGAGACAGAGACAGAGACAGTGCCAGGGACAGAGACGGAGACAGAGACAGAGGGAGATACAGCGACAGAGACAGACACAGAGACAGAGACAGAGGCAGAGACAGAGACAGAGACAGAGACAGAGACAGAGACAGAGACAGAGACAGAGACAGAGACAGAGACAGAGACAGAGACAGAGACGGACATAGAGACAGAGACAGAGACAGAGACGGAGACAGAGGCAGAGACAGAGCCAGGGACAGAGACAGAGACAGAGACAGAGGGAGAGACAGCGACAGAGACAGAGACAGAGACAGAGACAGAGACAGAGACAGAGACAGAGACAGAGACAGAGACAGAGACAGAGACAGAGACAGAGGCAGAGACAGAGACAGAGACAGAGACAGAGACAGAGACAGAGACAGAGACAGAGACGGAGACAGAGACAGAGACAGAGACAGAGACAGAGATAGAGACAGAGAAAGAGACAGAGACAGAGACAGAGACAGAGACAGAGACAGAGACAGAGACGGAGACAAAGACCGAGACAGAGACAGAGACGGAGACAGAGGCAGAGGCAGAGACAGAGACAGAGACAGAGACAGAGACAGAGACAGAGACAGAGACAGAGACAGAGACAGAGACAGAGACAGAGACGAAGACCGAGACAGAGACTGAGACGGAGACAGAGACAGCGGCAGAGACAGGGGCGGAGACAGAGACAGAGACACAGACGGAGACAGAGACAGAGACAGAGACAGAGACAGAGACAGAGACAGAGGCAGAGACAGAGACAGAGACAGAGACAGAGACAGAGACAGAGACAGAGACAGAGACAGAGACAGAGACAGAGAGAGAGACGAAGACCGAGACCGAGACATAGACGGAGACAAAGACCGAGACAGAGACAGAGACGGAGACAGAGGCAGAGGCAGAGACAGAGACAGAGACAGAGACAGAGACAGAGACAGAGACAGAGACAGAGACAGAGGCAGAGACAGAGACAGAGACGAAGACCGAGACAGAGACTGAGACGGAGACAGAGACAGCGGCAGAGACAGGGGCGGAGACAGAGACAGAGACACAGACGGAGACAGAGACAGAGACAGAGACAGATACAGAGACAGAGACAGAGACAGAGACATAGACGGAGACAGAGACAGAGACAGAGACAGAGACAGAGACAGAGGCAGAGACAGAGACAGAGACAGAGACAGAGACAGAGACAGAGACAGAGACAGAGACAGAGACAGAGACAGAGACGGAGACTGAGGCAGAGACAGAGCCAGGGACAGAGACAGAGACAGAGACAGAGGGAGAGACAGCGACAGAGACAGAGACAGAGACAGAGACAGAGACAGAGACAGAGACAGAGACAGAGACAGAGACAGATACAGAGACAGAGACAGAGACAGAGACAGAGACAGAGACAGAGACAGAAACAGAGAAAGAGACAGAGACAGAGACAGAGACAGAGACGGAGACAGAGACAGAGACACAGACAGAGACAGAGACAGAGACAGAGAGAGAGACAGAGACAGAGACAGAGACAGAGACTGAGACAGAGACAGAGACATAGACGGAGACAAAGACCGAGACAGAGACAGAGACGGAGACCGAGGCAGAGACAGAGCCAGGGACAGAGACGGAGACAGAGACAGAGGGAGATACAGCGACAGAGACAGAGACAGAGACAGAGACAGAGACAAAGACAGAGACGGAGACAGAGACAGAGACAGAGACAGAGACAGAGACAGAGACAGAGACAGAGACAGAGACAGAGACAGAGACAGAGACAGAGACAGAGACAGAGACAGAGACGGAGACAGAGACAGAGACAGAGACAGTGACAGAGACAGAGACAGAGGGGCAGGAGACAAAGTCGGAGGCAGAGGTACAGGAGACAAAGACGGTGACAAGGACGGAGACAAAGACGGAGACAGAGACAGAGACGGGGACAGAGACAGAGACAGAGACAGAGACAGGGACAGAGACAGAGACAGAGACAGAGACAGAGCCAGACACAGAAACGGAGACAGAGACAGAGACAGTGACAGAGGCAGAGACAGAGACAGAGACAGAGACAGAGACAGAGACAGAGACAGAGACAGAGACAGAGACAGAGACAGAGACAGAGACAGAGACAGAGACAGAGACAGAGACAGAGACAGAGACAGAGACAGAGACAGAGACAGAGATAGAGACAGAGACAGAGACAGAGACAGAGACAGAGACAGAGACAGAGACAGAGACAGAGACAGAGACAGAGACAGAGTTAGAGACAGAGAAACAGACAGAGACAGAGACGGAGATAGAGACAGAGACAGAGACAGAGACGGAGACAGAGACAGAGACAGAGACGGAGACAGAGACAGAGACAGAGACAGAGACGGAGACAGAGACAGAGACAGAGACGGAGACAGAGGCAGAGACAGAGGCAGGGACAGAGACAGACAGAGAGACTGAGGGAGAGACAGCGACAGAGACAGAGACGGAGACAGAGACAGAGACAGAAACAGAGAAAGAGACAGAGACAGAGACAGAGACAGAGACGGAGACAGAGACAGAGACACAGACAGAGGCAGAGACAGAGACAGAGAGAGAGACAGAGACAGAGACAGAGACAGAGACTGACACAGAGACAGAGACATAGACGGAGACAAAGACCGAGACAGAGACAGAGACGGAGACCGAGGCAGAGACAGAGCCAGGGACAGAGACGGAGACAGAGACAGATGGAGATACAGCGACAGAGACAGAGACAGAGACAGATGCAGAGGCAGAGACAGAGACAGAGACAGAGACAGAGACAGAGACAGAGACAGAGACAGAGACAGAGACAGAGACAGAGACAGAGACAGAGACAGAGACAGAGACAGAGACAGAGACAGAGTCAGAGACAGAGACAGAGACAGAGACAGAGACAGAGACAGAGACAGAGAGAGAGACAGAGACAGAGACAGAGACAGAGACTGAGACAGAGACAGAGACATAGACGGAGACAAAGACCGAGACAGAGACGGAGACAGAGACAGAGACAGAGACAGAGACAGAGACAGAGACAGAGACAGAGACAGAGACAGAGAGAGAGACAGAGACAGAGACAGAGACAGAGACTGAGACAGAGACAGAGACATAGACGGAGACAAAGACCGAGACAGAGACGGAGACAGAGACAGAGACAGAGACTGAGACAGAGACAGAGACAGAGACAGAGACATAGACGGAGACAAAGACCGAGACAGAGACAGAGACGGAGACAGAGGCAGAGACAGAAACAGAGAAAGAGACAGAGACAGAGACAGAGACAGAGACGGAGACAGAGACAGAGACACAGACAGAGGCAGAGACAGAGACAGAGAGAGAGACAGAGACAGACACAGAGACAGAGACTGACACAGAGACAGAGACATAGACGGAGACAAAGACCGAGACAGAGACAGAGACGGAGACCGAGGCAGAGACAGAGCCAGGGACAGAGACGGAGACAGAGACAGATGGAGATACAGCGACAGAGACAGAGACAGAGACAGATGCAGAGGCAGAGACAGAGACAGAGACAGAGACAGAGACAGAGACAGAGACAGAGACAGAGACAGAGACAGAGACAGAGACAGAGACAGAGACAGAGACAGAGACAGAGACAGAGACAGAGACAGAGACAGAGACAGAGACAGAGACAGAGACAGAGACAGAGACAGAGACAGTGACAGAGACAGAGACAGAGACAGAGACAGAGACAGAGACAGAGACAGAGACAGAGACAGAGACAGAGACAGAGACGGAGACAGAGACAGAGACAGAGACGGAGACAGAGGCAGAGACAGAGACAGAGACAGAGACAGAGACATAGACGGAGAAAGAGACAGAGACAGAGACAGAGACAGAGACAGAGACAGAGACAGCGACAGAGACAGAGACAGAGACAGAGACAGAGACAGAGACAGCGACAGAGACAGAGACAGAGGCAGAGACAGAGATAGAGACAGAGACAGAGACAGAGACAGAGACAGGGACAGAGACGGAGACAGAGACAGAGACAGAGACAGAGTTAGAGACAGAGAAACAGACAGAGACAGAGACAGAGAGAGAGACAGAGACAGAGACAGAGACAGAGACTGACACAGAGACAGAGACATAGACGGAGACAAAGACCGAGACAGAGACAGAGACGGAGACCGAGGCAGAGACAGAGCCAGGGACAGAGACGGAGACAGAGACAGATGGAGATACAGCGACAGAGACAGAGACAGAGACAGATGCAGAGGCAGAGACAGAGACAGAGACAGAGACAGAGACAGAGACAGAGACAGAGACAGAGACAGAGACAGAGACAGAGACAGAGACAGAGACAGAGACAGAGACAGAGACAGAGACAGAGACAGAGACAGAGACAGAGACAGAGACAGAGACAGAGACAGAGACAGAGACAGAGACAGAGACAGAGACAGTGACAGAGACAGAGACAGAGACAGAGACAGAGACAGAGACAGAGACAGAGACAGAGACAGAGACAGAGACGGAGACAGAGACAGAGACAGAGACGGAGACAGAGGCAGAGACAGAGACAGAGACAGAGACAGAGACAGAGACAGAGACAGAGACAGAGACAGAGACAGAGACAGGGACAGAGACAGAGACAGAGACAGAGGCAGAGACAGAGACAGAGACGGAGACAGAGACAGAGACAGAGACAGAGACAGAGACAGAGACAGAGACAGAGACAGAGACAGAGACAGAGACAGAGGCAGAGACAGAGACAGAGACAGAGACAGAGACAGAGACAGAGACAGAGACAGAGACAGAGACAGAGACAGAGACAGACACAGAGACAGAGACAGAGACAGAGACATAGACGGAGACAGAGACAGAGACAGAGACAGAGACAGAGACAGAGACAGCGACAGAGACAGAGACAGAGACAGCGACAGAGACAGAGACAGAGGCAGAGACAGAGATAGAGACAGAGACAGAGACAGAGACAGAGACAGGGACAGAGACGGAGACAGAGACAGAGACAGAGACAGAGTTAGAGACAGAGAAACAGACAGAGACAGAGACGGAGATAGAGACAGAGACAGAGACAGAGACGGAGACAGAGACAGAGACAGAGACGGAGACAGAGGCAGAGACAGAGGCAGGGACAGAGACAGACAGAGAGACTGAGGGAGAGACAGCGACAGAGACAGAGACGGAGACAGAGACAGAGACAGAAACAGAGAAAGAGACAGAGACAGAGACAGAGACAGAGACGGAGACAGAGACAGAGACACAGACAGAGGCAGAGACAGAGACAGAGAGAGAGACAGAGACAGAGACAGAGACAGAGACTGAGACTGAGACAGAGACAGAGACATAGACGGAGACAAAGACCGAGACAGAGACAGAGACGGAGACCGAGGCAGAGACAGAGCCAGGGACAGAGACGGAGACAGAGACAGATGGAGATACAGCGACAGAGACAGAGACAGATGCAGAGGCAGAGACAGAGACAGAGACAGAGACAGAGACAGAGACAGAGACAGAGACAGAGACAGAGACAGAGACAGAGACAGAGACAGAGACAGAGACAGAGACAGAGACAGAGACAGACAGAGAGACTGAGGGAGAGACAGCGACAGAGACAGAGACAGAGACAGAAACAGAGAAAGAGACAGAGACAGAGACAGAGACAGAGACGGAGACAGAGACAGAGACACAGACAGAGGCAGAGACAGAGACAGAGAGAGAGACAGAGACAGAGACAGAGACAGAGACTGAGACAGAGACAGAGACATAGACGGAGACAAAGACGGAGACAGAGACAGAGACGGAGACCGAGGCAGAGACAGAGCCAGGGACAGAGACAGAGACAGAGACAGATGCAGAGGCAGAGACAGAGACAGAGACAGAGACAGAGACAGAGACAGAGACAGAGACAGAGACAGAGACAGAGACAGAGACGGAGACAGAGACAGAGACAGAGACAGAGTTAGAGACAGAGAAACAGACAGAGACAGAGACAGAGAGAGAGACAGAGACAGAGACAGAGACAGAGACAGAGACTGACACAGAGACAGAGACATAGACGGAGACAAAGACCGAGACAGAGACAGAGACGGAGACCGAGGCAGAGACAGAGCCAGGGACAGAGACGGAGACAGAGACAGATGGAGATACAGCGACAGAGACAGAGACAGAGACAGATGCAGAGGCAGAGACAGAGACAGAGACAGAGACAGAGACAGAGACAGAGACAGAGACAGAGACAGAGACAGAGACAGAGACAGAGACAGAGACAGAGACAGAGACAGAGACAGAGACAGAGACAGAGACAGAGACAGAGACAGAGACAGAGACAGAGACAGAGACAGAGACAGAGACAGAGACAGAGACAGTGACAGAGACAGAGACAGAGACAGAGACAGAGACAGAGACAGAGACAGAGACAGAGACAGAGACAGAGACGGAGACAGAGACAGAGACAGAGACGGAGACAGAGGCAGAGACAGAGACAGAGACAGAGACAGAGACAGAGACAGAGACAGAGACAGAGACAGAGACAGAGACAGGGACAGAGACAGAGACAGAGACAGAGGCAGAGACAGAGACAGAGACGGAGACAGAGACAGAGACAGAGACAGAGACAGAGACAGAGACAGAGACAGAGACAGAGACAGAGACAGAGACAGAGGCAGAGACAGAGACAGAGACAGAGACAGAGACAGAGACAGAGACAGAGACAGAGACAGAGACAGAGACAGAGACAGACACAGAGACAGAGACAGAGACAGAGACATAGACGGAGACAGAGACAGAGACAGAGACAGAGACAGAGACAGAGACAGCGACAGAGACAGAGACAGAGACAGCGACAGAGACAGAGACAGAGGCAGAGACAGAGATAGAGACAGAGACAGAGACAGAGACAGAGACAGGGACAGAGACGGAGACAGAGACAGAGACAGAGACAGAGTTAGAGACAGAGAAACAGACAGAGACAGAGACGGAGATAGAGACAGAGACAGAGACAGAGACGGAGACAGAGACAGAGACAGAGACGGAGACAGAGGCAGAGACAGAGGCAGGGACAGAGACAGACAGAGAGACTGAGGGAGAGACAGCGACAGAGACAGAGACGGAGACAGAGACAGAGACAGAAACAGAGAAAGAGACAGAGACAGAGACAGAGACAGAGACGGAGACAGAGACAGAGACACAGACAGAGGCAGAGACAGAGACAGAGAGAGAGACAGAGACAGAGACAGAGACAGAGACTGAGACTGAGACAGAGACAGAGACATAGACGGAGACAAAGACCGAGACAGAGACAGAGACGGAGACCGAGGCAGAGACAGAGCCAGGGACAGAGACGGAGACAGAGACAGATGGAGATACAGCGACAGAGACAGAGACAGATGCAGAGGCAGAGACAGAGACAGAGACAGAGACAGAGACAGAGACAGAGACAGAGACAGAGACAGAGACAGAGACAGAGACAGAGACAGAGACAGAGACAGAGACAGAGACAGAGACAGAGACAGAGACAGACAGAGAGACTGAGGGAGAGACAGCGACAGAGACAGAGACAGAGACAGAAACAGAGAAAGAGACAGAGACAGAGACAGAGACAGAGACGGAGACAGAGACAGAGACACAGACAGAGGCAGAGACAGAGACAGAGAGAGAGACAGAGACAGAGACAGAGACAGAGACTGAGACAGAGACAGAGACATAGACGGAGACAAAGACGGAGACAGAGACAGAGACGGAGACCGAGGCAGAGACAGAGCCAGGGACAGAGACAGAGACAGAGACAGATGCAGAGGCAGAGACAGAGACAGAGACAGAGACAGAGACAGAGACAGAGACAGAGACAGAGACAGAGACAGAGACAGAGACAGAGACAGAGACAGAGACAGAGACAGAGACAGAGACAGAGACAGAGACAGAGACAGAGACAGAGACAGAGACAGAGACAGAGACAGAGACAGAGACAGAGACAGAGACAGAGACAGAGACAGAGACAGAGACAGAGACAGAGACAGAGACAGAGACAGAGACAGAGACAGAGAGAGAGACAGAGACAGAGACAGAGACAGAGACAGAGACTGAGACGGAGACAGAGACAGCGGCAGAGACAGGGGCGGAGACAGAGACAGAGACACAGACGGAGACAGAGACAGAGACAGAGACAGAGACAGAGACAGAGACAGAGACAGAGACAGAGACAGAGACAGAGACAGAGACAGAGACAGAGACAGAGACAGAGACAGAGACAGAGACAGAGACAGAGACAGAGACTGAGACAGAGACAGAGACATAGACGGAGACAGAGACAGAGACAGAGACAGAGACAGAGACAGAGACAGAGACAGAGACAGAGACTGAGACAGAGACAGAGACATAGACGGAGACAGAGACAGAGACAGAGACAGAGACAGAGACAGCGACAGAGACAGAGACAGAGACAGAGACAGAGATAGAGACAGAGACAGAGACAGATACAGAGACAGAGACAGAGACAGAGACAGAGACAGAGACAGAGTTAGAGACAGAGAAACAGACAGAGACAGAGACGGAGATAGAGACAGAGACAGAGACAGAGACGGAGACAGAGACAGAGACAGAGACGGAGACAGAGGCAGAGACAGAGACAGAGACAGAGACAGAGACAGAGACAGAGACAGAGACAGGGACAGAGACAGAGACAGAGACAGAGGCAGAGACAGAGACAGAGACAGAGACAGAGACAGAGACAGAGACAGAGACAGAGACAGAGACAGAGACAGCGACAGAGACAGAGACAGAGACAGATACAGAGACAGAGACAGAGACAGAGACAGAGACATAGACGGAGACAGAGACAGAGACAGAGACAGAGACAGAGACAGAGGCAGAGACAGAGACAGAGACAGAGACAGAGACAGAGACAGAGACAGAGACAGAGACAGAGACAGAGACAGAAACAGAGACAGAGACAGAGACAGAGACAGATACGGGTACGGAGACAGAGGCAGAGACAGCGACAGAGACAGAGGCAGAGACGGAGACAAAGACCGAGACAAACGCAGAGACTGAGACAGAGGAAGAGGCAGAGGCAGAGACAGAGACAGAGACAGAGACAGAGACAGAGACAGAGACAGAGACAGAGACAGAGACAGAGACAGAGACAGAGACAGAGACAGAGACAGAGGCAGAGACAGAGACAGAGACAGAGACAGAGACAGAGGCAGAGACAGAGATAGAGACAGAGACAGAGACAGAGACAGAGACAGGGACAGAGACAGAGACAGAGACAGAGACAGAGACAGAGTTAGAGACAGAGAAACAGACAGAGACAGAGACGGAGATAGAGACAGAGACAGAGACAGAGACGGAGACAGAGACAGAGACAGAGACGGAGACAGAGGCAGAGACAGAGGCAGGGACAGAGACAGACAGAGAGACTGAGGGAGAGACAGCGACAGAGACAGAGACGGAGACAGAGACAGAGACAGAAACAGAGAAAGAGACAGAGACAGAGACAGAGACAGAGACAGAGACAGAGGCAGAGACACAGACAGAGGCAGAGACAGAGACAGAGAGAGAGACAGAGACAGAGACAGAGACAGAGACTGACACAGAGACAGAGACATAGACGGAGACAAAGACCGAGACAGAGACAGAGACGGAGACCGAGGCAGAGACAGAGCCAGGGACAGAGACCGAGACAGAGACAGATGGAGATACAGCGACAGAGACAGAGACAGAGACAGGTGCAGAGGCAGAGACAGAGACAGAGACAGAGACAGAGACAGAGACAGAGACAGAGACAGAGACAGAGACAGAGACAGAGACAGGGACAGAGACAGAGACAGAGACAGAGACAGAGACAGAGACAGAGACAGAGACAGAGACAGAGACAGAGACAGAGACAGAGACAGAGACAGAGACAGAGACAGTGACAGAGACAGAGACAGAGACAGAGACAGAGACAGAGACAGAGACAGAGACAGAGACAGAGACAGAGACAGAGACGGAGACAGAGACAGAGACAGAGACGGAGACAGAGGCAGAGACAGAGACAGAGACAGAGACAGAGACAGAGACAGAGACAGAGACAGAGACAGGGACAGAGACAGAGACAGAGACAGAGGCAGAGACAGAGACAGAGACAGAGACAGAGACAGAGACAGAGACAGAGACAGAGACAGAGACAGAGACAGAGACAGAGACAGAGACAGAGGCAGAGACAGAGACAGAGACAGAGACAGAGACAGAGACAGAGACAGAGACAGAGACAGAGACAGAGACAGAGACAGAGACAGAGACAGAGACAGAGACAGAGACAGAGACATAGACGGAGACAGAGACAGAGACAGAGACAGAGACAGAGACAGAGACAGAGACAGCGACAGAGACAGAGACAGAGACAGAGACAGAGACAGAGACAGAGACAGAGACAGAGACAGAGGCAGAGACAGAGATAGAGACAGAGACAGAGACAGAGACAGAGACAGGGACAGAGACGGAGACAGAGACAGAGACAGAGACAGAGTTAGAGACAGAGAAACAGACAGAGACAGAGACGGAGATAGAGACAGAGACAGAGACAGAGACGGAGACAGAGACAGAGACAGAGACGGAGACAGAGGCAGAGACAGAGGCAGGGACAGAGACAGACAGAGAGACTGAGGGAGAGACAGCGACAGAGACAGAGACAGAGACAGAGGCAGAGACAGAGACAGAGACGGAGACAGAGACAGAGACAGAGACAGAGACAGAGACAGAGACAGAGACAGAGACAGAGACAGAGACAGAGACAGAGGCAGAGACAGAGACAGAGACAGAGACAGAGACAGAGACAGAGACAGAGACAGAGACAGAGACAGAGACAGAGACAGAGACAGAGACAGAGACATAGACGGAGACAGAGACAGAGACAGAGACAGAGACAGAGACAGAGACAGAGACAGCGACAGAGACAGAGACAGAGACAGCGACAGAGACAGAGACAGAGGCAGAGACAGAGATAGAGACAGAGACAGAGACAGAGACAGAGACAGGGACAGAGACGGAGACAGAGACAGAGACAGAGACAGAGTTAGAGACAGAGAAACAGACAGAGACAGAGACGGAGATAGAGACAGAGACAGAGACAGAGACGGAGACAGAGACAGAGACAGAGACGGAGACAGAGGCAGAGACAGAGGCAGGGACAGAGACAGACAGAGAGACTGAGGGAGAGACAGCGACAGAGACAGAGACGGAGACAGAGACAGAGACAGAAACAGAGAAAGAGACAGAGACAGAGACAGAGACAGAGACGGAGACAGAGACAGAGACACAGACAGAGGCAGAGACAGAGACAGAGAGAGAGACAGAGACAGAGACAGAGACAGAGACTGAGACTGAGACAGAGACAGAGACATAGACGGAGACAAAGACCGAGACAGAGACAGAGACGGAGACCGAGGCAGAGACAGAGCCAGGGACAGAGACGGAGACAGAGACAGATGGAGATACAGCGACAGAGACAGAGACAGATGCAGAGGCAGAGACAGAGACAGAGACAGAGACAGAGACAGAGACAGAGACAGAGACAGAGACAGAGACAGAGACAGAGACAGAGACAGAGACAGAGACAGAGACAGAGACAGAGACAGAGACAGAGACAGAGACAGAGACAGAGACAGAGACAGAGACGGAGACGGAGACAGAGACAGAGACAGAGACGGAGACAGAGGCAGAGACAGAGACAGAGACAGAGACAGAGACAGAGACAGAGACAGAGACAGAGACAGAGACAGAGACAGAGACAGAGACAGAGACAGAGACAGAGACAGACAGAGAGACTGAGGGAGAGACAGCGACAGAGACAGAGACAGAGACAGAAACAGAGAAAGAGACAGAGACAGAGACAGAGACAGAGACGGAGACAGAGACAGAGACACAGACAGAGGCAGAGACAGAGACAGAGAGAGAGACAGAGACAGAGACAGAGACAGAGACTGAGACAGAGACAGAGACATAGACGGAGACAAAGACGGAGACAGAGACAGAGACGGAGACCGAGGCAGAGACAGAGCCAGGGACAGAGACAGAGACAGAGACAGATGCAGAGGCAGAGACAGAGACAGAGACAGAGACAGAGACAGAGACAGAGACAGAGACAGAGACAGAGACAGAGACAGAGACAGAGACAGAGACAGAGACAGAGACAGAGACAGAGACAGAGACAGACAGAGAGACTGAGGGAGAGACAGCGACAGAGACAGAGACAGAGACAGAAACAGAGAAAGAGACAGAGACAGAGACAGAGACAGAGACGGAGACAGAGACAGAGACAGAGACAGAGACTGAGACAGAGACAGAGAGAGAGACAGAGACAGAGACAGAGACAGAGACTGAGACAGAGACAGAGACATAGACGGGGACAGAGACGGAGACAGAGACAGAGACAGAGACGGAGACAGAGGCAGAGACAGAGGCAGGGACAGAGACAGACAGAGAGACTGAGGGAGAGACAGCGACAGAGACAGAGACGGAGACAGAGACAGAGACAGAAACAGAGAAAGAGACAGAGACAGAGACAGAGACAGAGACGGAGACAGAGACAGAGACACAGACAGAGGCAAAGACAGAGACAGAGAGAGAGACAGAGACAGAGACAGAGACAGAGACTGAGACTGAGACAGAGACAGAGACATAGACGGAGACAAAGACCGAGACAGAGACAGAGACGGAGACCGAGGCAGAGACAGAGCCAGGGACAGAGACGGAGACAGAGACAGATGGAGATACAGCGACAGAGACAGAGACAGATGCAGAGGCAGAGACAGAGACAGAGACAGAGACAGAGACAGAGACAGAGACAGAGACAGAGACAGAGACAGAGACAGAGACAGAGACAGAGACAGAGACAGAGACAGAGACAGAGACAGAGACAGAGACAGAGACAGACAGAGAGACTGAGGGAGAGACAGCGACAGAGACAGAGACAGAGACAGAAACAGAGAAAGAGACAGAGACAGAGACAGAGACAGAGACGGAGACAGAGACAGAGACACAGACAGAGGCAGAGACAGAGACAGAGAGAGAGACAGAGACAGAGACAGAGACAGAGACTGAGACAGAGACAGAGACATAGACGGAGACAAAGACGGAGACAGAGACAGAGACGGAGACCGAGGCAGAGACAGAGCCAGGGACAGAGACAGAGACAGAGACAGATGCAGAGGCAGAGACAGAGACAGAGACAGAGACAGAGACAGAGACAGAGACAGAGACAGAGACAGAGACAGAGACAGAGACAGAGACAGAGACAGAGACAGAGACAGAGACAGAGACAGAGACAGAGACAGAGACAGAGACAGAGACAGAGACAGAGACAGAGACAGAGACAGAGACAGAGACAGAGACAGAGACAGAGACAGAGACAGAGACAGAGACAGAGACAGAGACAGAGACAGAGACAGAGACAGAGACAGAGAGAGAGACAGTGACAGAGACAGAGACAGAGACAGAGACTGAGACGGAGACAGAGACAGCGGCAGAGACAGGGGCGGAGACAGAGACAGAGACACAGACGGAGACAGAGACAGAGACAGAGACAGAGACAGAGACAGAGACAGAGACAGAGACAGAGACAGAGACAGAGACAGAGACAGAGACAGAGACAGAGACAGAGACAGAGACAGAGACAGAGACAGAGACAGAGACTGAGACAGAGACAGAGACATAGACGGAGACAGAGACAGAGACAGAGACAGAGACAGAGACAGAGACAGAGACAGAGACAGAGACTGAGACAGAGACAGAGACATAGACGGAGACAGAGACAGAGACAGAGACAGAGACAGAGACAGCGACAGAGACAGAGACAGAGACAGAGACAGAGATAGAGACAGAGACAGAGACAGAGACAGAGACAGAGACAGAGACAGAGACAGAGACAGAGACAGAGTTAGAGACAGAGAAACAGACAGAGACAGAGACGGAGATAGAGACAGAGACAGAGACAGAGACGGAGACAGAGACAGAGACAGAGACGGAGACAGAGGCAGAGACAGAGACAGAGACAGAGACAGAGACAGAGACAGAGACAGAGACAGGGACAGAGACAGAGACAGAGACAGAGGCAGAGACAGAGACAGAGACAGAGACAGAGACAGAGACAGAGACAGAGACAGAGACAGAGACAGAGACAGCGACAGAGACAGAGACAGAGACAGATACAGAGACAGAGACAGAGACAGAGACAGAGACATAGACGGAGACAGAGACAGAGACAGAGACAGAGACAGAGACAGAGGCAGAGACAGAGACAGAGACAGAGACAGAGACAGAGACAGAGACAGAGACAGAGACAGAGACAGAGACAGAAACAGAGACAGAGACAGAGACAGAGACAGATACGGGTACGGAGACAGAGGCAGAGACAGCGACAGAGACAGAGGCAGAGACGGAGACAAAGACCGAGACAAACGCAGAGACTGAGACAGAGGAAGAGGCAGAGGCAGAGACAGAGACAGAGACAGAGACAGAGACAGAGACAGAGACAGAGACAGAGACAGAGACAGAGACAGAGACAGAGACAGAGACAGAGACAGAGGCAGAGACAGAGACAGAGACAGAGACAGAGACAGAGGCAGAGACAGAGATAGAGACAGAGACAGAGACAGAGACAGAGACAGGGACAGAGACAGAGACAGAGACAGAGACAGAGACAGAGTTAGAGACAGAGAAACAGACAGAGACAGAGACGGAGATAGAGACAGAGACAGAGACAGAGACGGAGACAGAGACAGAGACAGAGACGGAGACAGAGGCAGAGACAGAGGCAGGGACAGAGACAGACAGAGAGACTGAGGGAGAGACAGCGACAGAGACAGAGACGGAGACAGAGACAGAGACAGAAACAGAGAAAGAGACAGAGACAGAGACAGAGACAGAGACAGAGACAGAGGCAGAGACACAGACAGAGGCAGAGACAGAGACAGAGAGAGAGACAGAGACAGAGACAGAGACAGAGACTGACACAGAGACAGAGACATAGACGGAGACAAAGACCGAGACAGAGACAGAGACGGAGACCGAGGCAGAGACAGAGCCAGGGACAGAGACGGAGACAGAGACAGATGGAGATACAGCGACAGAGACAGAGACAGAGACAGGTGCAGAGGCAGAGACAGAGACAGAGACAGAGACAGAGACAGAGACAGAGACAGAGACAGAGACAGAGACAGAGACAGGGACAGAGACAGAGACAGAGACAGAGACAGAGACAGAGACAGAGACAGAGACAGAGACAGAGACAGAGACAGAGACAGAGACAGAGACAGAGACAGAGACAGAGACAGTGACAGAGACAGAGACAGAGACAGAGACAGAGACAGAGACAGAGACAGAGACAGAGACAGAGACAGAGACAGAGACGGAGACAGAGGCAGAGACAGAGACAGAGACAGAGACAGAGACAGAGACAGAGACAGAGACAGAGACAGGGACAGAGACAGAGACAGAGACAGAGGCAGAGACAGAGACAGAGACAGAGACAGAGACAGAGACAGAGACAGAGACAGAGACAGAGACAGAGACAGAGACAGAGACAGAGACAGAGGCAGAGACAGAGACAGAGACAGAGACAGAGACAGAGACAGAGACAGAGACAGAGACAGAGACAGAGACAGAGACAGAGACAGAGACAGAGACAGAGACAGAGACAGAGACATAGACGGAGACAGAGACAGAGACAGAGACAGAGACAGAGACAGAGACAGAGACAGCGACAGAGACAGAGACAGAGACAGAGACAGAGACAGAGACAGAGACAGAGACAGAGACAGAGGCAGAGACAGAGATAGAGACAGAGACAGAGACAGAGACAGAGACAGGGACAGAGACGGAGACAGAGACAGAGACAGAGACAGAGTTAGAGACAGAGAAACAGACAGAGACAGAGACGGAGATAGAGACAGAGACAGAGACAGAGACGGAGACAGAGACAGAGACAGAGACGGAGACAGAGGCAGAGACAGAGGCAGGGACAGAGACAGACAGAGAGACTGAGGGAGAGACAGCGACAGAGACAGAGACAGAGACAGAGGCAGAGACAGAGACAGAGACGGAGACAGAGACAGAGACAGAGACAGAGACAGAGACAGAGACAGAGACAGAGACAGAGACAGAGACAGAGACAGAGGCAGAGACAGAGACAGAGACAGAGACAGAGACAGAGACAGAGACAGAGACAGAGACAGAGACAGAGACAGAGACAGAGACAGAGACAGAGACAGAGACATAGACGGAGACAGAGACAGAGACAGAGACAGAGACAGAGACAGAGACAGAGACAGCGACAGAGACAGAGACAGAGACAGCGACAGAGACAGAGACAGAGGCAGAGACAGAGATAGAGACAGAGACAGAGACAGAGACAGAGACAGGGACAGAGACGGAGACAGAGGCAGAGACAGAGACAGAGTTAGAGACAGAGAAACAGACAGAGACAGAGACGGAGATAGAGACAGAGACAGAGACAGAGACGGAGACAGAGACAGAGACAGAGACGGAGACAGAGGCAGAGACAGAGGCAGGGACAGAGACAGACAGAGAGACTGAGGGAGAGACAGCGACAGAGACAGAGACGGAGACAGAGACAGAGACAGAAACAGAGAAAGAGACAGAGACAGAGACAGAGACAGAGACGGAGACAGAGACAGAGACACAGACAGAGGCAGAGACAGAGACAGAGAGAGAGACAGAGACAGAGACAGAGACAGAGACTGAGACTGAGACAGAGACAGAGACATAGACGGAGACAAAGACCGAGACAGAGACAGAGACGGAGACCGAGGCAGAGACAGAGCCAGGGACAGAGACGGAGACAGAGACAGATGGAGATACAGCGACAGAGACAGAGACAGATGCAGAGGCAGAGACAGAGACAGAGACAGAGACAGAGACAGAGACAGAGACAGAGACAGAGACAGAGACAGAGACAGAGACAGAGACAGAGACAGAGACAGAGACAGAGACAGAGACAGAGACAGAGACAGAGACAGAGACAGAGACAGAGACAGAGACAGAGACAGAGACAGAGACGGAGACGGAGACAGAGACAGAGACAGAGACGGAGACAGAGGCAGAGACAGAGACAGAGACAGAGACAGAGACAGAGACAGAGACAGAGACAGAGACAGAGACAGAGACAGAGACAGAGACAGAGACAGAGACAGAGACAGAGACAGAGACAGAGACAGACAGAGAGACTGAGGGAGAGACAGCGACAGAGACAGAGACAGAGACAGAAACAGAGAAAGAGACAGAGACAGAGACAGAGACAGAGACGGAGACAGAGACAGAGACACAGACAGAGGCAGAGACAGAGACAGAGAGAGAGACAGAGACAGAGACAGAGACAGAGACTGAGACAGAGACAGAGACATAGACGGAGACAAAGACGGAGACAGAGACAGAGACGGAGACCGAGGCAGAGACAGAGCCAGGGACAGAGACAGAGACAGAGACAGATGCAGAGGCAGAGACAGAGACAGAGACAGAGACAGAGACAGAGACAGAGACAGAGACAGAGACAGAGACAGAGACAGAGACAGAGACAGAGACAGAGACAGAGACAGAGACAGAGACAGAGACAGAGACAGAGACAGAGACAGAGACAGAGACAGAGACAGAGACAGAGACAGAGACAGAGACAGAGACAGAGACAGAGACAGAGAGAGAGACAGAGACAGAGACAGAGACAGAGACAGAGACTGAGACGGAGACAGAGACAGCGGCAGAGACAGGGGCGGAGACAGAGACAGAGACACAGACGGAGACAGAGACAGAGACAGAGACAGAGACAGCGACAGAGACAGAGACAGAGACAGAGACAGAGACAGAGACAGAGACAGAGACAGAGACAGAGACAGAGACAGAGACAGAGACAGAGACAGAGACTGAGACAGAGACAGAGACATAGACGGAGACAGAGACAGAGACAGAGACAGAGACAGAGACAGAGACAGAGACAGAGACAGAGACTGAGACAGAGACAGAGACATAGACGGAGACAGAGACAGAGACAGAGACAGAGACAGCGACAGAGACAGAGACAGAGACAGAGACAGAGATAGAGACAGAGACAGAGACAGAGACAGAGACAGAGACAGAGACAGAGACAGAGACAGAGACAGAGACAGAGTTAGAGACAGAGAAACAGACAGAGACAGAGACGGAGATAGAGACAGAGACAGAGACAGAGACGGAGACAGAGACAGAGACAGAGACGGAGACAGAGGCAGAGACAGAGACAGAGACAGAGACAGAGACAGAGACAGAGACAGAGACAGGGACAGAGACAGAGACAGAGACAGAGGCAGAGACAGAGACAGAGACAGAGACAGAGACAGAGACAGAGACAGAGACAGAGACAGAGACAGAGACAGCGACAGAGACAGAGACAGAGACAGATACAGAGACAGAGACAGAGACAGAGACAGAGACATAGACGGAGACAGAGACAGAGACAGAGACAGAGACGGAGACCGAGGCAGAGACAGAGACAGAGACAGAGACAGAGACAGAGACAGAGACAGAGACAGAGACAGAGACAGAGACAGAAACAGAGACAGAGACAGAGACAGAGACAGATACGGGTACGGAGACAGAGGCAGAGACAGCGACAGAGACAGAGGCAGAGACGGAGACAAAGACCGAGACAAACGCAGAGACTGAGACAGAGGAAGAGGCAGAGGCAGAGACAGAGACAGAGACAGAGACAGAGACAGAGACAGAGACAGAGACAGAGACAGAGACAGAGACAGAGACAGAGACAGAGACAGAGACAGAGGCAGAGACAGAGACAGAGACAGAGACAGAGACAGAGGCAGAGACAGAGATAGAGACAGAGACAGAGACAGAGACAGAGACAGGGACAGAGACAGAGACAGAGACAGAGACAGAGACAGAGTTAGAGACAGAGAAACAGACAGAGACAGAGACGGAGATAGAGACAGAGACAGAGACAGAGACGGAGACAGAGACAGAGACAGAAACAGAGAAAGAGACAGAGACAGAGACAGAGACAGAGACGGAGACAGAGACAGAGACACAGACAGAGGCAGAGACAGAGACAGAGAGAGAGACAGAGACAGAGACAGAGACAGAGACTGACACAGAGACAGAGACATAGACGGAGACAAAGACCGAGACAGAGACAGAGACGGAGACCGAGGCAGAGACAGAGCCAGGGACAGAGACGGAGACAGAGACAGATGGAGATACAGCGACAGAGACAGAGACAGAGACAGGTGCAGAGGCAGAGACAGAGACAGAGACAGAGACAGAGACAGAGACAGAGACAGAGACAGAGACAGAGACAGAGACAGGGACAGAGACAGAGACAGAGACAGAGACAGAGACAGAGACAGAGACAGAGACAGAGACAGAGACGGAGACAGAGACAGAGACAGAGACAGAGACAGAGACAGAGACAGAGACTGAGACAGAGACAGAGACATAGACGGAGACAGAGACAGAGACAGAGACAGAGACAGAGACAGCGACAGAGACAGAGACAGAGACAGAGACAGAGATAGAGACAGAGACAGAGACAGAGACAGAGACAGAGACAGAGACAGAGACAGAGACAGAGACAGAGACAGAGTTAGAGACAGAGAAACAGACAGAGACAGAGACGGAGATAGAGACAGAGACAGAGACAGAGACGGAGACAGAGACAGAGACAGAGACGGAGACAGAGGCAGAGACAGAGACAGAGACAGAGACAGAGACACAGACAGAGACAGAGACAGGGACAGAGACAGAGACAGAGACAGAGGCAGAGACAGAGACAGAGACAGAGACAGAGACAGAGACAGAGACAGAGACAGAGACAGAGACAGAGACAGCGACAGAGACAGAGACAGAGACAGATACAGAGACAGAGACAGAGACAGAGACAGAGACATAGACGGAGACAGAGACAGAGACAGAGACAGAGACAGAGACAGAGGCAGAGACAGAGACAGAGACAGAGACAGAGACAGAGACAGAGACAGAGACAGAGACAGAGACAGAGACAGAAACAGAGACAGAGACAGAGACAGAGACAGATACGGGTACGGAGACAGAGGCAGAGACAGCGACAGAGACAGAGGCAGAGACGGAGACAAAGACCGAGACAAACGCAGAGACTGAGACAGAGGAAGAGGCAGAGGCAGAGACAGAGACAGAGACAGAGACAGAGACAGAGACAGAGACAGAGACAGAGACAGAGACAGAGACAGAGACAGAGACAGAGACAGAGACAGAGACAGAGACAGAGACAGAGACAGAGACAGAGACAGAGGCAGAGACAGAGACAGAGACAGAGACAGAGACAGAGGCAGAGACAGAGATAGAGACAGAGACAGAGACAGAGACAGAGACAGGGACAGAGACAGAGACAGAGACAGAGACAGAGACAGAGACAGAGTTAGAGACAGAGAAACAGACAGAGACAGAGACGGAGATAGAGACAGAGACAGAGACAGAGACGGAGACAGAGACAGAGACAGAAACAGAGACAGAGACAGAGACAGAGACAGAGACAGAGACAGAGACGGAGACAGAGACAGAGACACAGACAGAGGCAGAGACAGAGACAGAGAGAGAGACAGAGACAGAGACAGAGACAGAGACTGACACAGAGACAGAGACATAGACGGAGACAAAGACCGAGACAGAGACAGAGACGGAGACCGAGGCAGAGACAGAGCCAGGGACAGAGACGGAGACAGAGACAGATGGAGATACAGCGACAGAGACAGAGACAGAGACAGGTGCAGAGGCAGAGACAGAGACAGAGACAGAGACAGAGACAGAGACAGAGACAGAGACAGAGACAGAGACAGGGACAGAGACAGAGACAGAGACAGAGACAGAGACAGAGACAGAGACAGAGACAGAGACAGAGACAGAGACAGAGACAGAGACAGAGACAGAGACAGAGACAGAGACAGTGACAGAGACAGAGACAGAGACAGAGACAGAGACAGAGACAGAGACAGAGACAGAGACAGAGACAGAGACAGAGACGGAGACAGAGACAGAGACAGAGACGGAGACAGAGGCAGAGACAGAGACAGAGACAGAGACAGAGACAGAGACAGAGACAGAGACAGAGACAGGGACAGAGACAGAGACAGAGACAGAGGCAGAGACAGAGACAGAGACAGAGACAGAGACAGAGACAGAGACAGAGACAGAGACAGAGACAGAGACATAGACGGAGACAGAGACAGAGACAGAGACAGCGACAGAGACAGAGACGGAGACAGAGACAGAGACAGAAACAGAGAAAGAGACAGAGACAGAGACAGAGACAGAGACGGAGACAGAGACAGAGACACAGACAGAGGCAGAGACAGAGACAGAGAGAGAGACAGAGACAGAGACAGAGACAGAGACTGAGACTGAGACAGAGACAGAGACATAGACGGAGACAAAGACCGAGACAGAGACAGAGACGGAGACCGAGGCAGAGACAGAGCCAGGGACAGAGACGGAGACAGAGACAGATGGAGATACAGCGACAGAGACAGAGACAGAGACAGATGCAGAGGCAGAGACAGAGACAGAGACAGAGACAGAGACAGAGACGGAGACAGAGACAGAGACAGAGACAGAGACAGAGACAGAGACAGAGACAGAGACAGAGACAGAGACAGAGACAGAGACAGAGACAGAGACAGAGACAGAGACAGAGACAGAGACAGAGACGGAGACGGAGACAGAGACAGAGACAGAGACAGAGACAGAGTTAGAGACAGAGAAACAGACAGAGACAGAGACGGAGATAGAGACAGAGACAGAGACAGAGACGGAGACAGAGGCAGAGACAGAGCCAGGGACAGAGACAGAGACAGAGACAGAGACAGAGACAGAGACAGAGACAGAGTTAGAGACAGAGAAACAGACAGAGACAGAGACGGAGACAGAGACAGAGACAGAGACAGAGACAGAGACAGAGACAGAGACAGAGACAGAGACAGAGACAGAGACAGAGACAGAGACAGAGACAGAGACAGAGACAGAGACGGAGACGGAGACAGAGACAGAGACAGAGACGGAGACAGAGGCAGAGACAGAGACAGAGACAGAGACAGAGACAGAGACAGAGACAGAGACAGAGACAGAGACAGAGACAGAGACAGAGACAGAGACAGAGACAGAGACAGAGACAGAGACAGACAGAGAGACTGAGGGAGAGACAGCGTCAGAGACAGAGACAGAGACAGAAACAGAGAAAGAGACAGAGACAGAGACAGAGACAGAGACGGAGACAGAGACAGAGACACAGACAGAGGCAGAGACAGAGACAGAGAGAGAGACAGAGACAGAGACAGAGACAGAGACTGAGGCAGAGACAGAGACATGGACGGAGACAAAGACGGAGACAGAGACAGAGACGGAGACCGAGGCAGAGACAGAGCCAGGGACAGAGACAGAGACAGAGACAGATGCAGAGGCAGAGACAGAGACAGAGACAGAGACAGAGACAGAGACAGAGACAGAGACAGAGACAGAGACAGAGACAGAGACAGAGACAGAGACAGAGACAGAGACAGAGACAGAGACAGAGACAGAGACAGAGACAGAGACAGAGACAGAGACAGAGACAGAGACAGAGACAGAGACAGAGACAGAGACAGAGACAGAGACAGAGACAGAGACAGAGACAGAGTTAGAGACAGAGAAACAGACAGAGACAGAGACGGAGATAGAGACAGAGACAGAGACAGAGACGGAGACAGAGGCAGAGACAGAGCCAGGGACAGAGACAGAGACAGAGACAGAGGTAGAGACAGCGACAGAGACAGAGACAGAGACAGAGACAGAGACAGAAACAAAGAAAGAGACAGAGACAGAGACAGAGACAGAGACGGAGACAGAGACAGAGACACAGACAGAGACAGAGACAGAGACAGAGAGAGAGACAGAGACAGAGACAGAGACAGAGACTGAGACAGAGACAGAGACATAGACGGAGACAAAGACCGAGACAGAGACGGAGACAGAGACAGAGACAGAGACAGAGACAGAGACAGAGACAGAGACAGAGACAGAGTTAGAGACAGAGAAACAGACAGAGACAGAGACGGAGACAGAGACAGAGACAGAGACAGAGACAGAGACAGAGACAGAGACAGAGACAGAGACAGAGACAGAGACAGAGACTGAGACAGAGACAGAGACAGAGACAGAGACATAGACGGAGACAAAGACCGAGACAGAGACAGAGACGGAGACAGAGGCAGAGACAGTGCCAGGGACAGAGACGGAGACAGAGACAGAGGGAGATACAGCGACAGAGACAGACACAGAGACAGAGGCAGAGGCAGAGACAGAGACAGAGACAGAGACAGAGACAGAGACAGAGACAGAGACAGAGACAGAGACAGAGACAGAGACAGAGACAGAGACAGAGACAGAGACAGAGACGGAGATAGAGACAGAGACAGAGACAGAGACGGAGACAGAGGCAGAGACAGAGCCAGGGACAGAGACAGAGACAGAGACAGAGGGAGAGACAGCGACAGAGACAGAGACAGAGACAGAGACAGAGACAGAGACAGAGACAGAGACAGAGACAGAGACAGAGACAGAGACAGAGACAGAGACAGAGACAGAGACAGAGACAGAGACAGAGACAGAGACAGAGACAGAGACGGAGACAGAGACAGAGACAGAGACAGAGACAGAGACAGAGTTAGAGACAGAGAAACAGACAGAGACAGAGACGGAGATAGAGACAGAGACAGAGACAGAGACGGAGACAGAGACAGAGACAGAGACGGAGACAGAGGCAGAGACAGAGACAGAGACAGAGACAGAGACAGAGACAGAGACAGAGACAGGGACAGAGACAGAGACAGAGACAGAGGCAGAGACAGAGACAGAGACAGAGACAGAGACAGAGACAGAGACAGAGACAGAGACAGAGACAGAGACAGCGACAGAGACAGAGACAGAGACAGATACAGAGACAGAGACAGAGACAGAGACAGAGACAGAGACAGAGACAGAGACAGAGACAGGGACAGAGACAGAGACAGAGACAGAGGCAGAGACAGAGACAGAGACAGAGACAGAGACAGAGACAGAGACAGAGACAGAGACAGAGACAGAGACAGAGACAGCGACAGAGACAGAGACAGAGACAGATACAGAGACAGAGACAGAGACAGAGACAGAGACATAGACGGAGACAGAGACAGAGACAGAGACAGAGACAGAGACAGAGGCAGAGACAGAGACAGAGACAGAGACAGAGACAGAGACAGAGACAGAGACAGAGACAGAGACAGAGACAGAAACAGAGACAGAGACAGAGACAGAGACAGATACGGGTACGGAGACAGAGGCAGAGACAGCGACAGAGACAGAGGCAGAGACCGAGACAAAGACCGAGACAAACGCAGAGACTGAGACAGAGGAAGAGGCAGAGACAGAGACAGAGACAGAGACAGAGACAGAGACAGAGGCAGAGACAGAGACAGAGACAGAGACAGAGACAGAGACAGAGACAGAGACAGAGACAGAGGCAGAGACAGAGACAGAGACAGATACAGAGACAGAGACAGAGACAGAGACAGAGACAGAGACAGAGACAGAGACAGAGACAGGGACAGAGACAGAGACAGAGACAGAGGCAGAGACAGAGACAGAGACAGAGGCAGAGACAGAGACAGAGACAGAGACAGAGACAGAGACAGAGACAGAGACAGAGACAGAGACAGAGACAGAGACAGAGACAGAGACAGAGACAGAGACAGAGACATAGACGGAGACAGAGACAGAGACAGAGACAGAGACAGAGACAGAGACAGAGACAGAGACAGCGACAGAGACAGAGACAGAGACAGAGACAGAGACAGAGACAGAGACAGAGACAGAGACAGAGGCAGAGACAGAGATAGAGACAGAGACAGAGACAGAGACAGAGACAGGGACAGAGACGGAGACAGAGACAGAGACAGAGACAGAGTTAGAGACAGAGAAACAGACAGAGACAGAGACGGAGATAGAGACAGAGACAGAGACAGAGACGGAGACAGAGACAGAGACAGAGACGGAGACAGAGGCAGAGACAGAGGCAGGGACAGAGACAGACAGAGAGACTGAGGGAGAGACAGCGACAGAGACAGAGACAGAGACAGAGGCAGAGACAGAGACAGAGACGGAGACAGAGACAGAGACAGAGACAGAGACAGAGACAGAGACAGAGACAGAGACAGAGACAGAGACAGAGACAGAGGCAGAGACAGAGACAGAGACAGAGACAGAGACAGAGACAGAGACAGAGACAGAGACAGAGACAGAGACAGAGACAGAGACAGAGACAGAGACAGAGACATAGACGGAGACAGAGACAGAGACAGAGACAGAGACAGAGACAGAGACAGAGACAGCGACAGAGACAGAGACAGAGACAGCGACAGAGACAGAGACAGAGGCAGAGACAGAGATAGAGACAGAGACAGAGACAGAGACAGAGACAGGGACAGAGACGGAGACAGAGGCAGAGACAGAGACAGAGTTAGAGACAGAGAAACAGACAGAGACAGAGACGGAGATAGAGACAGAGACAGAGACAGAGACGGAGACAGAGACAGAGACAGAGACGGAGACAGAGGCAGAGACAGAGGCAGGGACAGAGACAGACAGAGAGACTGAGGGAGAGACAGCGACAGAGACAGAGACGGAGACAGAGACAGAGACAGAAACAGAGAAAGAGACAGAGACAGAGACAGAGACAGAGACGGAGACAGAGACAGAGACACAGACAGAGGCAGAGACAGAGACAGAGAGAGAGACAGAGACAGAGACAGAGACAGAGACTGAGACTGAGACAGAGACAGAGACATAGACGGAGACAAAGACCGAGACAGAGACAGAGACGGAGACCGAGGCAGAGACAGAGCCAGGGACAGAGACGGAGACAGAGACAGATGGAGATACAGCGACAGAGACAGAGACAGATGCAGAGGCAGAGACAGAGACAGAGACAGAGACAGAGACAGAGACAGAGACAGAGACAGAGACAGAGACAGAGACAGAGACAGAGACAGAGACAGAGACAGAGACAGAGACAGAGACAGAGACAGAGACAGAGACAGAGACAGAGACAGAGACAGAGACAGAGACAGAGACAGAGACGGAGACGGAGACAGAGACAGAGACAGAGACGGAGACAGAGGCAGAGACAGAGACAGAGACAGAGACAGAGACAGAGACAGAGACAGAGACAGAGACAGAGACAGAGACAGAGACAGAGACAGAGACAGAGACAGAGACAGAGACAGAGACAGAGACAGAGACAGAGACAGAGACAGAGACAGAGACAGAGACAGAGACAGAGACAGAGACAGAGACAGAGACAGAGACAGAGACAGAGAGAGAGACAGAGACAGAGACAGAGACAGAGACAGAGACTGAGACGGAGACAGAGACAGCGGCAGAGACAGGGGCGGAGACAGAGACAGAGACACAGACGGAGACAGAGACAGAGACAGAGACAGAGACAGCGACAGAGACAGAGACAGAGACAGAGACAGAGACAGAGACAGAGACAGAGACAGAGACAGAGACAGAGACAGAGACAGAGACAGAGACAGAGACTGAGACAGAGACAGAGACATAGACGGAGACAGAGACAGAGACAGAGACAGAGACAGAGACAGAGACAGAGACAGAGACAGAGACTGAGACAGAGACAGAGACATAGACGGAGACAGAGACAGAGACAGAGACAGAGACAGCGACAGAGACAGAGACAGAGACAGAGACAGAGATAGAGACAGAGACAGAGACAGAGACAGAGACAGAGACAGAGACAGAGACAGAGACAGAGACAGAGACAGAGTTAGAGACAGAGAAACAGACAGAGACAGAGACGGAGATAGAGACAGAGACAGAGACAGAGACGGAGACAGAGACAGAGACAGAGACGGAGACAGAGGCAGAGACAGAGACAGAGACAGAGACAGAGACAGAGACAGAGACAGAGACAGGGACAGAGACAGAGACAGAGACAGAGGCAGAGACAGAGACAGAGACAGAGACAGAGACAGAGACAGAGACAGAGACAGAGACAGAGACAGAGACAGCGACAGAGACAGAGACAGAGACAGATACAGAGACAGAGACAGAGACAGAGACAGAGACATAGACGGAGACAGAGACAGAGACAGAGACAGAGACGGAGACCGAGGCAGAGACAGAGACAGAGACAGAGACAGAGACAGAGACAGAGACAGAGACAGAGACAGAGACAGAGACAGAAACAGAGACAGAGACAGAGACAGAGACAGATACGGGTACGGAGACAGAGGCAGAGACAGCGACAGAGACAGAGGCAGAGACGGAGACAAAGACCGAGACAAACGCAGAGACTGAGACAGAGGAAGAGGCAGAGGCAGAGACAGAGACAGAGACAGAGACAGAGACAGAGACAGAGACAGAGACAGAGACAGAGACAGAGACAGAGACAGAGACAGAGACAGAGACAGAGACAGAGGCAGAGACAGAGACAGAGACAGAGACAGAGACAGAGGCAGAGACAGAGATAGAGACAGAGACAGAGACAGAGACAGAGACAGGGACAGAGACAGAGACAGAGACAGAGACAGAGACAGAGTTAGAGACAGAGAAACAGACAGAGACAGAGACGGAGATAGAGACAGAGACAGAGACAGAGACGGAGACAGAGACAGAGACAGAAACAGAGAAAGAGACAGAGACAGAGACAGAGACAGAGACGGAGACAGAGACAGAGACACAGACAGAGGCAGAGACAGAGACAGAGAGAGAGACAGAGACAGAGACAGAGACAGAGACTGACACAGAGACAGAGACATAGACGGAGACAAAGACCGAGACAGAGACAGAGACGGAGACCGAGGCAGAGACAGAGCCAGGGACAGAGACGGAGACAGAGACAGATGGAGATACAGCGACAGAGACAGAGACAGAGACAGGTGCAGAGGCAGAGACAGAGACAGAGACAGAGACAGAGACAGAGACAGAGACAGAGACAGAGACAGAGACAGAGACAGGGACAGAGACAGAGACAGAGACAGAGACAGAGACAGAGACAGAGACAGAGACAGAGACAGAGACGGAGACAGAGACAGAGACAGAGACAGAGACAGAGACAGAGACAGAGACTGAGACAGAGACAGAGACATAGACGGAGACAGAGACAGAGACAGAGACAGAGACAGAGACAGCGACAGAGACAGAGACAGAGACAGAGACAGAGATAGAGACAGAGACAGAGACAGAGACAGAGACAGAGACAGAGACAGAGACAGAGACAGAGACAGAGACAGAGTTAGAGACAGAGAAACAGACAGAGACAGAGACGGAGATAGAGACAGAGACAGAGACAGAGACGGAGACAGAGACAGAGACAGAGACGGAGACAGAGGCAGAGACAGAGACAGAGACAGAGACAGAGACACAGACAGAGACAGAGACAGGGACAGAGACAGAGACAGAGACAGAGGCAGAGACAGAGACAGAGACAGAGACAGAGACAGAGACAGAGACAGAGACAGAGACAGAGACAGAGACAGCGACAGAGACAGAGACAGAGACAGATACAGAGACAGAGACAGAGACAGAGACAGAGACATAGACGGAGACAGAGACAGAGACAGAGACAGAGACAGAGACAGAGGCAGAGACAGAGACAGAGACAGAGACAGAGACAGAGACAGAGACAGAGACAGAGACAGAGACAGAGACAGAAACAGAGACAGAGACAGAGACAGAGACAGATACGGGTACGGAGACAGAGGCAGAGACAGCGACAGAGACAGAGGCAGAGACGGAGACAAAGACCGAGACAAACGCAGAGACTGAGACAGAGGAAGAGGCAGAGGCAGAGACAGAGACAGAGACAGAGACAGAGACAGAGACAGAGACAGAGACAGAGACAGAGACAGAGACAGAGACAGAGACAGAGACAGAGACAGAGACAGAGACAGAGACAGAGACAGAGACAGAGACAGAGGCAGAGACAGAGACAGAGACAGAGACAGAGACAGAGGCAGAGACAGAGATAGAGACAGAGACAGAGACAGAGACAGAGACAGGGACAGAGACAGAGACAGAGACAGAGACAGAGACAGAGACAGAGTTAGAGACAGAGAAACAGACAGAGACAGAGACGGAGATAGAGACAGAGACAGAGACAGAGACGGAGACAGAGACAGAGACAGAAACAGAGACAGAGACAGAGACAGAGACAGAGACAGAGACAGAGACGGAGACAGAGACAGAGACACAGACAGAGGCAGAGACAGAGACAGAGAGAGAGACAGAGACAGAGACAGAGACAGAGACTGACACAGAGACAGAGACATAGACGGAGACAAAGACCGAGACAGAGACAGAGACGGAGACCGAGGCAGAGACAGAGCCAGGGACAGAGACGGAGACAGAGACAGATGGAGATACAGCGACAGAGACAGAGACAGAGACAGGTGCAGAGGCAGAGACAGAGACAGAGACAGAGACAGAGACAGAGACAGAGACAGAGACAGAGACAGAGACAGGGACAGAGACAGAGACAGAGACAGAGACAGAGACAGAGACAGAGACAGAGACAGAGACAGAGACAGAGACAGAGACAGAGACAGAGACAGAGACAGAGACAGAGACAGAGACAGTGACAGAGACAGAGACAGAGACAGAGACAGAGACAGAGACAGAGACAGAGACAGAGACAGAGACAGAGACAGAGACGGAGACAGAGACAGAGACAGAGACGGAGACAGAGGCAGAGACAGAGACAGAGACAGAGACAGAGACAGAGACAGAGACAGAGACAGAGACAGGGACAGAGACAGAGACAGAGACAGAGGCAGAGACAGAGACAGAGACAGAGACAGAGACAGAGACAGAGACAGAGACAGAGACAGAGACAGAGACATAGACGGAGACAGAGACAGAGACAGAGACAGCGACAGAGACAGAGACGGAGACAGAGACAGAGACAGAAACAGAGAAAGAGACAGAGACAGAGACAGAGACAGAGACGGAGACAGAGACAGAGACACAGACAGAGGCAGAGACAGAGACAGAGAGAGAGACAGAGACAGAGACAGAGACAGAGACTGAGACTGAGACAGAGACAGAGACATAGACGGAGACAAAGACCGAGACAGAGACAGAGACGGAGACCGAGGCAGAGACAGAGCCAGGGACAGAGACGGAGACAGAGACAGATGGAGATACAGCGACAGAGACAGAGACAGAGACAGATGCAGAGGCAGAGACAGAGACAGAGACAGAGACAGAGACAGAGACGGAGACAGAGACAGAGACAGAGACAGAGACAGAGACAGAGACAGAGACAGAGACAGAGACAGAGACAGAGACAGAGACAGAGACAGAGACAGAGACAGAGACAGAGACAGAGACAGAGACGGAGACGGAGACAGAGACAGAGACAGAGACAGAGACAGAGTTAGAGACAGAGAAACAGACAGAGACAGAGACGGAGATAGAGACAGAGACAGAGACAGAGACGGAGACAGAGGCAGAGACAGAGCCAGGGACAGAGACAGAGACAGAGACAGAGACAGAGACAGAGACAGAGACAGAGTTAGAGACAGAGAAACAGACAGAGACAGAGACGGAGACAGAGACAGAGACAGAGACAGAGACAGAGACAGAGACAGAGACAGAGACAGAGACAGAGACAGAGACAGAGACAGAGACAGAGACAGAGACAGAGACAGAGACGGAGACGGAGACAGAGACAGAGACAGAGACGGAGACAGAGGCAGAGACAGAGACAGAGACAGAGACAGAGACAGAGACAGAGACAGAGACAGAGACAGAGACAGAGACAGAGACAGAGACAGAGACAGAGACAGAGACAGAGACAGAGACAGACAGAGAGACTGAGGGAGAGACAGCGTCAGAGACAGAGACAGAGACAGAAACAGAGAAAGAGACAGAGACAGAGACAGAGACAGAGACGGAGACAGAGACAGAGACACAGACAGAGGCAGAGACAGAGACAGAGAGAGAGACAGAGACAGAGACAGAGACAGAGACTGAGGCAGAGACAGAGACATGGACGGAGACAAAGACGGAGACAGAGACAGAGACGGAGACCGAGGCAGAGACAGAGCCAGGGACAGAGACAGAGACAGAGACAGATGCAGAGGCAGAGACAGAGACAGAGACAGAGACAGAGACAGAGACAGAGACAGAGACAGAGACAGAGACAGAGACAGAGACAGAGACAGAGACAGAGACAGAGACAGAGACAGAGACAGAGACAGAGACAGAGACAGAGACAGAGACAGAGACAGAGACAGAGACAGAGACAGAGACAGAGACAGAGACAGAGACAGAGACAGAGACAGAGACAGAGACAGAGTTAGAGACAGAGAAACAGACAGAGACAGAGACGGAGATAGAGACAGAGACAGAGACAGAGACGGAGACAGAGGCAGAGACAGAGCCAGGGACAGAGACAGAGACAGAGACAGAGGTAGAGACAGCGACAGAGACAGAGACAGAGACAGAGACAGAGACAGAAACAAAGAAAGAGACAGAGACAGAGACAGAGACAGAGACGGAGACAGAGACAGAGACACAGACAGAGACAGAGACAGAGACAGAGAGAGAGACAGAGACAGAGACAGAGACAGAGACTGAGACAGAGACAGAGACATAGACGGAGACAAAGACCGAGACAGAGACGGAGACAGAGACAGAGACAGAGACAGAGACAGAGACAGAGACAGAGACAGAGACAGAGTTAGAGACAGAGAAACAGACAGAGACAGAGACGGAGACAGAGACAGAGACAGAGACAGAGACAGAGACAGAGACAGAGACAGAGACAGAGACAGAGACAGAGACAGAGACTGAGACAGAGACAGAGACAGAGACAGAGACATAGACGGAGACAAAGACCGAGACAGAGACAGAGACGGAGACAGAGGCAGAGACAGTGCCAGGGACAGAGACGGAGACAGAGACAGAGGGAGATACAGCGACAGAGACAGACACAGAGACAGAGGCAGAGGCAGAGACAGAGACAGAGACAGAGACAGAGACAGAGACAGAGACAGAGACAGAGACAGAGACAGAGACAGAGACAGAGACAGAGACAGAGACAGAGACAGAGACGGAGATAGAGACAGAGACAGAGACAGAGACGGAGACAGAGGCAGAGACAGAGCCAGGGACAGAGACAGAGACAGAGACAGAGGGAGAGACAGCGACAGAGACAGAGACAGAGACAGAGACAGAGACAGAGACAGAGACAGAGACAGAGACAGAGACAGAGACAGAGACAGAGACAGAGACAGAGACAGAGACAGAGACAGAGACAGAGACAGAGACAGAGACAGAGACGGAGACAGAGACAGAGACAGAGACAGAGACAGAGACAGAGTTAGAGACAGAGAAACAGACAGAGACAGAGACGGAGATAGAGACAGAGACAGAGACAGAGACGGAGACAGAGACAGAGACAGAGACGGAGACAGAGGCAGAGACAGAGACAGAGACAGAGACAGAGACAGAGACAGAGACAGAGACAGGGACAGAGACAGAGACAGAGACAGAGGCAGAGACAGAGACAGAGACAGAGACAGAGACAGAGACAGAGACAGAGACAGAGACAGAGACAGAGACAGCGACAGAGACAGAGACAGAGACAGATACAGAGACAGAGACAGAGACAGAGACAGAGACAGAGACAGAGACAGAGACAGAGACAGGGACAGAGACAGAGACAGAGACAGAGGCAGAGACAGAGACAGAGACAGAGACAGAGACAGAGACAGAGACAGAGACAGAGACAGAGACAGAGACAGCGACAGAGACAGAGACAGAGACAGATACAGAGACAGAGACAGAGACAGAGACAGAGACATAGACGGAGACAGAGACAGAGACAGAGACAGAGACAGAGACAGAGGCAGAGACAGAGACAGAGACAGAGACAGAGACAGAGACAGAGACAGAGACAGAGACAGAGACAGAGACAGAAACAGAGACAGAGACAGAGACAGAGACAGATACGGGTACGGAGACAGAGGCAGAGACAGCGACAGAGACAGAGGCAGAGACCGAGACAAAGACCGAGACAAACGCAGAGACTGAGACAGAGGAAGAGGCAGAGACAGAGACAGAGACAGAGACAGAGACAGAGACAGAGGCAGAGACAGAGACAGAGACAGAGACAGAGACAGAGACAGAGACAGAGACAGAGACAGAGGCAGAGACAGAGACAGAGACAGAGACGGAGACAGAGGCAGAGACAGAGATAGAGACAGAGACAGAGACAGAGACAGAGACAGGGACAGAGACAGAGACAGAGACAGAGACAGAGACAGAGTTAGAGACAGAGAAACAGACAGAGACAGAGACGGAGATAGAGACAGAGACAGAGACAGAGACGGAGACAGAGACAGAGACAGAGACGGAGACAGAGGCAGAGACAGAGGCAGGGACAGAGACAGACAGAGAGACTGAGGGAGAGACAGCGACAGAGACAGAGACGGAGACAGAGACAGAGACAGAAACAGAGAAAGAGACAGAGACAGAGACAGAGACAGAGACAGAGACATAGACGGAGACAGAGACAGAGACAGAGACAGAGACAGAGACAGAGACAGAGACAGCGACAGAGACAGAGACAGAGACAGAGACAGAGACAGAGACAGAGACAGAGACAGAGACAGAGGCAGAGACAGAGATAGAGACAGAGACAGAGACAGAGACAGAGACAGGGACAGAGACGGAGACAGAGACAGAGACAGAGACAGAGTTAGAGACAGAGAAACGGACAGAGACAGAGACGGAGATAGAGACAGAGACAGAGACAGAGACGGAGACAGAGACAGAGACAGAGACGGAGACAGAGGCAGAGACAGAGGCAGGGACAGAGACAGACAGAGAGACTGAGGGAGAGACAGCGACAGAGACAGAGACGGAGACAGAGACAGAGACAGAAACAGAGAAAGAGACAGAGACAGAGACAGAGACAGAGACGGAGACAGAGACAGAGACACAGACAGAGGCAGAGACAGAGACAGAGAGAGAGACAGAGACAGAGACAGAGACAGAGACTGAGACTGAGACAGAGACAGAGACATAGACGGAGACAAAGACCGAGACAGAGACAGAGACGGAGACCGAGGCAGAGACAGAGCCAGGGACAGAGACGGAGACAGAGACAGATGGAGATACAGCGACAGAGACAGAGACAGAGACAGATGCAGAGGCAGAGACAGAGACAGAGACAGAGACAGAGACAGAGACGGAGACAGAGACAGAGACAGAGACAGAGACAGAGACAGAGACAGAGACAGAGACAGAGACAGAGACAGAGACAGAGACAGAGACAGAGACAGAGACAGAGACAGAGACAGAGACGGAGACGGAGACAGAGACAGAGACAGAGACGGAGACAGAGGCAGAGACAGAGACAGAGACAGAGACAGAGACAGAGACAGAGACAGAGACAGAGACAGAGACAGAGACAGAGACAGAGACAGAGACAGAGACAGAGGCAGAGACAGAGACAGAGACAGAGACGGAGACGGAGACAGAGACAGAGACAGAGACGGAGACAGAGGCAGAGACAGAGACAGAGACAGAGACAGAGACAGAGACAGAGACAGAGACAGAGACAGAGACAGAGACAGAGACAGAGACAGAGACAGAGACAGAGACAGAGACAGAGACAGAGACAGACAGAGAGACTGAGGGAGAGACAGCGTCAGAGACAGAGACAGAGACAGAAACAGAGAAAGAGACAGAGACAGAGACAGAGACAGAGACGGAGACAGAGACAGAGACACAGACAGAGGCAGAGACAGAGACAGAGAGAGAGACAGAGACAGAGAGAGAGACAGAGACTGAGGCAGAGACAGAGACATGGACGGAGACAAAGACGGAGACAGAGACAGAGACGGAGACCGAGGCAGAGACAGAGCCAGGGACAGAGACAGAGACAGAGACAGATGCAGAGGCAGAGACAGAGACAGAGACAGAGACAGAGACAGAGACAGAGACAGAGACAGAGACAGAGACAGAGACAGAGACAGAGACAGAGACAGAGACAGAGACAGAGACAGAGACAGAGACAGAGACAGAGACAGAGACAGAGACAGAGACAGAGACAGAGACAGAGACAGAGACAGAGACAGAGACAGAGACAGAGACAGAGACAGAGACAGAGACAGAGACAGAGACAGAGACACAGACAGAGTTAGAGACAGAGAAACAGACAGAGACAGAGACGGAGATAGAGACAGAGACAGAGACAGAGACGGAGACAGAGGCAGAGACAGAGCCAGGGACAGAGACAGAGACAGAGACAGAGGTAGAGACAGCGACAGAGACAGAGACAGAGACAGAGACAGAGACAGAAACAAAGAAAGAGACAGAGACAGAGACAGAGACAGAGACGGAGACAGAGACAGAGACACAGACAGAGACAGAGACAGAGACAGAGAGAGAGACAGAGACAGAGACAGAGACAGAGACTGAGACAGAGACAGAGACATAGACGGAGACAAAGACCGAGACAGAGACGGAGACAGAGACAGAGACAGAGACAGAGACAGAGACAGAGACAGAGACAGAGACAGAGTTAGAGACAGAGAAACAGACAGAGACAGAGACGGAGACAGAGACAGAGACAGAGACAGAGACAGAGACAGAGACAGAGACAGAGACAGAGACAGAGACAGAGACAGAGACAGAGACAGAGACTGAGACAGAGACAGAGACAGAGACAGAGACAGAGACAGAGACAGAGACAGAGACAGAGACAGAGACAGAGACAGAGACAGAGACGGAGACAGAGACAGAGACGGGGACAGAGACAGAGACAGAGACAGGGACAGAGACAGAGACAGAGACAGAGCCAGACACAGAAACGGAGACAGAGACAGAGACAGTGACAGAGGCAGAGACAGAGACAGAGACAGAGACAGAGACAGAGACAGAGACAGAGACACAGACAGAGACAGAGACAGAGACAGAGACAGAGACAGAGACAGAGACAGAGACAGAGACAGAGACAGAGACAGAGACGGAGACAGAGACAGAGACAGAGACAGAGACAGAGACAGAGACAGAGACAGAGACAGAGACAGAGACGAAGACCGAGACAGAGACTGAGACGGAGACAGAGACAGCGGCAGAGACAGGGGCGGAGACAGAGACAGAGACACAGACGGAGACAGAGACAGAGACAGAGACAGAGACAGAGACAGAGACAGAGACAGAGACAGAGACAGAGACGGAGACTGAGACTGAGACAGAGACAGAGACAGAGAAAGAGACAGAGACAGAGACAGAGACAGAGACAGAGACAGAGACAGAGACAGAGACAGAGACAGAGACAGAGACAGAGACAGAGACAGAGACAGAGACAGTGACAGAGACAGAGACAGAGACAGAGACAGAGACAGAGACAGAGACAGAGACAGAGACAGAGACAGAGACAGAGACAGAGACGGAGACAGAGACAGAGACAGAGACGGAGACAGAGGCAGAGACAGAGACAGAGACAGAGACAGAGACAGAGACAGAGACAGAGACAGAGACAGAGACAGGGACAGAGACAGAGACAGAGACAGAGGCAGAGACAGAGACAGAGACAGAGACAGAGACAGAGACAGAGACAGAGACAGAGACAGAGACAGAGACAGAGACAGAGACAGAGACAGAGGCAGAGACAGAGACAGAGACAGAGACAGAGACAGAGACAGAGACAGAGACAGAGACAGAGACAGAGACAGAGACAGAGACAGAGACAGAGACAGAGACAGAGACAGAGACATAGACGGAGACAGAGACAGAGACAGAGACAGAGACAGAGACAGAGACAGAGACAGCGACAGAGACAGAGACAGAGACAGAGACAGAGACAGAGACAGAGACAGAGACAGAGGCAGAGACAGAGATAGAGACAGAGACAGAGACAGAGACAGAGACAGAGACAGAGACAGAGACAGAGACAGAGACAGACACAGAGACAGAGACAGAGACAGAGACATAGACGGAGACAGAGACAGAGACAGAGACAGAGACAGAGGCAGAGACAGAGACAGAGACAGAGACAGAGACAGAGACAGAGACAGAGACAGAGACAGAGACAGAGACAGACACAGAGACAGAGACAGAGACAGAGACATAGACGGAGACAGAGACAGAGACAGAGACAGAGACAGAGACAGAGACAGAGACAGCGACAGAGACAGAGACAGAGACAGCGACAGAGACAGAGACAGAGGCAGAGACAGAGATAGAGACAGAGACAGAGACAGAGACAGAGACAGGGACAGAGACGGAGACAGAGACAGAGACAGAGACAGAGTTAGAGACAGAGAAACAGACAGAGACAGAGACGGAGATAGAGACAGAGACAGAGACAGAGACGGAGACAGAGACAGAGACAGAGACGGAGGCAGAGGCAGAGACAGAGGCAGGGACAGAGACAGACAGAGAGACTGAGGGAGAGACAGCGACAGAGACAGAGACGGAGACAGAGACAGAGACAGAAACAGAGAAAGAGACAGAGACAGAGACAGAGACAGAGACGGAGACAGAGACAGAGACACAGACAGAGGCAGAGACAGAGACAGAGAGAGAGACAGAGACAGAGACAGAGACAGAGACTGAGACTGAGACAGAGACAGAGACATAGACGGAGACAAAGACCGAGACAGAGACAGAGACGGAGACCGAGGCAGAGACAGAGCCAGGGACAGAGACGGAGACAGAGACAGATGGAGATACAGCGACAGAGACAGAGACAGATGCAGAGGCAGAGACAGAGACAGAGACAGAGACAGAGACAGAGACAGAGACAGAGACAGAGACAGAGACAGAGACAGAGACAGAGACAGAGACAGAGACAGAGACAGAGACAGACAGAGAGACTGAGGGAGAGACAGCGACAGAGACAGAGACAGAGACAGAAACAGAGAAAGAGACAGAGACAGAGACAGAGACAGGGACGGAGACAGAGACAGAGACACAGACAGAGGCAGAGACAGAGACAGAGAGAGAGACAGAGACAGAGACAGAGACAGAGACTGAGACAGAGACAGAGACATAGACGGAGACAAAGACGGAGACAGAGACAGAGACGGAGACCGAGGCAGAGACAGAGCCAGGGACAGAGACAGAGACAGAGACAGATGCAGAGGCAGAGACAGAGACAGAGACAGAGACAGAGACAGAGACAGAGACAGAGACAGAGACAGAGACAGAGACAGAGACAGAGACAGAGACAGAGACAGAGACAGAGACAGAGACAGAGACAGAGACAGAGACAGAGACAGAGACAGAGACAGAGACAGAGACAGAGACAGAGACAGAGACAGAGACAGAGACAGAGACAGAGACAGAGACAGAGACAGAGACAGAGACAGAGAGAGAGACAGAGACAGAGACAGAGACAGAGACAGAGACTGAGACGGAGACAGAGACAGCGGCAGAGACAGGGGCGGAGACAGAGACAGAGACACAGACGGAGACAGAGACAGAGACAGAGACAGAGACAGAGACAGAGACAGAGACAGAGACAGAGACAGAGACAGAGACAGAGACAGAGACAGAGACAGAGACAGAGACAGAGACAGAGACAGAGACTGAGACAGAGACAGAGACATAGACGGAGACAGAGACAGAGACAGAGACAGAGACAGAGACAGAGACAGAGACAGAGACAGAGACAGAGACTGAGACAGAGACAGAGACATAGACGGAGACAGAGACAGAGACAGAGACAGAGACAGAGACAGCGACAGAGACAGAGACAGAGACAGAGACAGAGATAGAGACAGAGACAGAGACAGAGACAGAGACAGAGACAGAGACAGAGACAGAGACAGAGACAGAGTTAGAGACAGAGAAACAGACAGAGACAGAGACGGAGATAGAGACAGAGACAGAGACAGAGACGGAGACAGAGACAGAGACAGAGACGGAGACAGAGGCAGAGACAGAGACAGAGACAGAGACAGAGACAGAGACAGAGACAGAGACAGGGACAGAGACAGAGACAGAGACAGAGGCAGAGACAGAGACAGAGACAGAGACAGAGACAGAGACAGAGACAGAGACAGAGACAGAGACAGAGACAGCGACAGAGACAGAGACAGAGACAGATACAGAGACAGAGACAGAGACAGAGACAGAGACATAGACGGAGACAGAGACAGAGACAGAGACAGAGACAGAGACAGAGGCAGAGACAGAGACAGAGACAGAGACAGAGACAGAGACAGAGACAGAGACAGAGACAGAGACAGAGACAGAAACAGAGACAGAGACAGAGACAGAGACAGATACGGGTACGGAGACAGAGGCAGAGACAGCGACAGAGACAGAGGCAGAGACGGAGACAAAGACCGAGACAAACGCAGAGACTGAGACAGAGGAAGAGGCAGAGGCAGAGACAGAGACAGAGACAGAGACAGAGACAGAGACAGAGACAGAGACAGAGACAGAGACAGAGACAGAGACAGAGACAGAGACAGAGACAGAGATAGAGACAGAGGCAGAGACAGAGACAGAGACAGAGACAGAGACAGAGGCAGAGACAGAGATAGAGACAGAGACAGAGACAGAGACAGAGACAGGGACAGAGACAGAGACAGAGACAGAGACAGAGACAGAGTTAGAGACAGAGAAACAGATAGAGACAGAGACGGAGATAGAGACAGAGACAGAGACAGAGACGGAGACAGAGACAGAGACAGAGACGGAGACAGAGGCAGAGACAGAGGCAGGGACAGAGACAGACAGAGAGACTGAGGGAGAGACAGCGACAGAGACAGAGACGGAGACAGAGACAGAGACAGAAACAGAGAAAGAGACAGAGACAGAGACAGAGACAGAGACGGAGACAGAGACAGAGACACAGACAGAGGCAGAGACAGAGACAGAGAGAGAGACAGAGACAGAGACAGAGACAGAGACTGACACAGAGACAGAGACATAGACGGAGACAAAGACCGAGACAGAGACAGAGACGGAGACCGAGGCAGAGACAGAGCCAGGGACAGAGACGGAGACAGAGACAGATGGAGATACAGCGACAGAGACAGAGACAGAGACAGGTGCAGAGGCAGAGACAGAGACAGAGACAGAGACAGAGACAGAGACAGAGACAGAGACAGAGACAGAGACAGAGACAGAGACAGGGACAGAGACAGAGACAGAGACAGAGACAGAGACAGAGACAGAGACAGAGACAGAGACAGAGACAGAGACAGAGACAGAGACAGAGACAGAGACAGAGACAGAGACAGAGACAGTGACAGAGACAGAGACAGAGACAGAGACAGAGACAGAGACAGAGACAGAGACAGAGACAGAGACAGAGACAGAGACGGAGACAGAGACAGAGACAGAGACGGAGACAGAGGCAGAGACAGAGACAGAGACAGAGACAGAGACAGAGACAGAGACAGAGACAGAGACAGGGACAGAGACAGAGACAGAGACAGAGGCAGAGACAGAGACAGAGACAGAGACAGAGACAGAGACAGAGACAGAGACAGAGACAGAGACAGAGACAGAGACAGAGACAGAGACAGAGACAGAGACAGAGGCAGAGGCAGAGACAGAGACAGAGACAGAGACAGAGACAGAGACAGAGACAGAGACAGAGACAGAGACAGAGACAGAGACAGAGACAGAGACAGAGACAGAGACAGAGACAGAGACAGAGACAGAGACAGAGACAGAGGCAGAGACAGAGATAGAGACAGAGACAGAGACAGAGACAGAGACAGGGACAGAGACGGAGACAGAGACAGAGACAGAGACAGAGTTAGAGACAGAGAAACAGACAGAGACAGAGACGGAGATAGAGACAGAGACAGAGACAGAGACGGAGACAGAGACAGAGACAGAGACGGAGACAGAGGCAGAGACAGAGGCAGGGACAGAGACAGACAGAGAGACTGAGGGAGAGACAGCGACAGAGACAGAGACAGAGACAGAGGCAGAGACAGAGACAGAGACGGAGACAGAGACAGAGACAGAGACAGAGACAGAGACAGAGACAGAGACAGAGACAGAGACAGAGACAGAGACAGAGGCAGAGACAGAGACAGAGACAGAGACAGAGACAGAGACAGAGACAGAGACAGAGACAGAGACAGAGACAGAGACAGAGACAGAGACAGAGACATAGACGGAGACAGAGACAGAGACAGAGACAGAGACAGAGACAGAGACAGAGACAGCGACAGAGACAGAGACAGAGACAGCGACAGAGACAGAGACAGAGGCAGAGACAGAGATAGAGACAGAGACAGAGACAGAGACAGAGACAGGGACAGAGACGGAGACAGAGACAGAGACAGAGACAGAGTTAGAGACAGAGAAACAGACAGAGACAGAGACGGAGATAGAGACAGAGACAGAGACAGAGACGGAGACAGAGACAGAGACAGAGACGGAGACAGAGGCAGAGACAGAGGCAGGGACAGAGACAGACAGAGAGACTGAGGGAGAGACAGCGACAGAGACAGAGACGGAGACAGAGACAGAGACAGAAACAGAGAAAGAGACAGAGACAGAGACAGAGACAGAGACGGAGACAGAGACAGAGACACAGACAGAGGCAGAGACAGAGACAGAGAGAGAGACAGAGACAGAGACAGAGACAGAGACTGAGACTGAGACAGAGACAGAGACATAGACGGAGACAAAGACCGAGACAGAGACAGAGACGGAGACCGAGGCAGAGACAGAGCCAGGGACAGAGACGGAGACAGAGACAGATGGAGATACAGCGACAGAGACAGAGACAGATGCAGAGGCAGAGACAGAGACAGAGACAGAGACAGAGACAGAGACAGAGACAGAGACAGAGACAGAGACAGAGACAGAGACAGAGACAGAGACAGAGACAGAGACAGAGACAGAGACAGAGACAGAGACAGAGACAGAGACAGAGACAGAGACAGAGACAGAGACAGAGACAGAGACAGACAGAGAGACTGAGGGAGAGACAGCGACAGAGACAGAGACAGAGACAGAAACAGAGAAAGAGACAGAGACAGAGACAGAGACAGAGACAGAGACGGAGACAGAGACAGAGACACAGACAGAGGCAGAGACAGAGACAGAGAGAGAGACAGAGACAGAGACAGAGACAGAGACTGAGACAGAGACAGAGACATAGACGGAGACAAAGACGGAGACAGAGACAGAGACGGAGACCGAGGCAGAGACAGAGCCAGGGACAGAGACAGAGACAGAGACAGATGCAGAGGCAGAGACAGAGACAGAGACAGAGACAGAGACAGAGACAGAGACAGAGACAGAGACAGAGACAGAGACAGAGACAGAGACAGAGACAGAGACAGAGACAGAGACAGAGACAGAGACAGAGACAGAGACAGAGACAGAGACAGAGACAGAGACAGAGACAGAGACAGAGACAGAGACAGAGACAGAGACAGAGAGAGAGACAGAGACAGAGACAGAGACAGAGACAGAGACTGAGACGGAGACAGAGACAGAGACAGAGACAGAGACAGAGACAGAGACAGAGACAGAGACAGAGACAGAGACAGAGACAGAGACAGAGACAGAGACAGAGAGAGAGACAGAGACAGAGACAGAGACAGAGACAGAGACTGAGACGGAGACAGAGACAGCGGCAGAGACAGGGGCGGAGACAGAGACAGAGACACAGACGGAGACAGAGACAGAGACAGAGACAGAGACAGCGACAGAGACAGAGACAGAGACAGAGACAGAGACAGAGACAGAGACAGAGACAGAGACAGAGACAGAGACAGAGACAGAGACAGAGACTGAGACAGAGACAGAGACATAGACGGAGACAGAGACAGAGACAGAGACAGAGACAGAGACAGAGACAGAGACAGAGACAGAGACAGAGACTGAGACAGAGACAGAGACATAGACGGAGACAGAGACAGAGACAGAGACAGAGACAGCGACAGAGACAGAGACAGAGACAGAGACAGAGATAGAGACAGAGACAGAGACAGAGACAGAGACAGAGACAGAGACAGAGACAGAGACAGAGACAGAGTTAGAGACAGAGAAACAGACAGAGACAGAGACGGAGATAGAGACAGAGACAGAGACAGAGACGGAGACAGAGACAGAGACAGAGACGGAGACAGAGGCAGAGACAGAGACAGAGACAGAGACAGAGACAGAGACAGAGACAGAGACAGGGACAGAGACAGAGACAGAGACAGAGGCAGAGACAGAGACAGAGACAGAGACAGAGACAGAGACAGAGACAGAGACAGAGACAGAGACAGAGACAGCGACAGAGACAGAGACAGAGACAGATACAGAGACAGAGACAGAGACAGAGACAGAGACATAGACGGAGACAGAGACAGAGACAGAGACAGAGACAGAGACAGAGGCAGAGACAGAGACAGAGACAGGGACAGAGACAGAGACAGAGACAGAGACAGAGACAGAGACAGAGACAGAAACAGAGACAGAGACAGAGACAGAGACAGATACGGGTACGGAGACAGAGGCAGAGACAGCGACAGAGACAGAGGCAGAGACGGAGACAAAGACCGAGACAAACGCAGAGACTGAGACAGAGGAAGAGGCAGAGGCAGAGACAGAGACAGAGACAGAGACAGAGACAGAGACAGAGACAGAGACAGAGACAGAGACAGAGACAGAGACAGAGACAGAGGCAGAGACAGAGACAGAGACAGAGACAGAGACAGAGGCAGAGACAGAGATAGAGACAGAGACAGAGACGGAGACAGAGACAGGGACAGAGACAGAGACAGAGACAGAGACAGAGACAGAGTTAGAGACAGAGAAACAGACAGAGACAGAGACGGAGATAGAGACAGAGACAGAGACAGAGACGGAGACAGAGACAGAGACAGAAACAGAGAAAGAGACAGAGACAGAGACAGAGACAGAGACGGAGACAGAGACAGAGACACAGACAGAGGCAGAGACAGAGACAGAGAGAGAGACAGAGACAGAGACAGAGACAGAGACTGACACAGAGACAGAGACATAGACGGAGACAAAGACCGAGACAGAGACAGAGACGGAGACCGAGGCAGAGACAGAGCCAGGGACAGAGACGGAGACAGAGACAGATGGAGATACAGCGACAGAGACAGAGACAGAGACAGGTGCAGAGGCAGAGACAGAGACAGAGACAGAGACAGAGACAGAGACAGAGACAGAGACAGAGACAGAGACAGAGACAGGGACAGAGACAGAGACAGAGACAGAGACAGAGACAGAGACAGAGACAGAGACAGAGACAGAGACGGAGACAGAGACAGAGACAGAGACAGAGACAGAGACAGAGACAGAGACTGAGACAGAGACAGAGACATAGACGGAGACAGAGACAGAGACAGAGACAGAGACAGAGACAGAGACAGCGACAGAGACAGAGACAGAGATAGAGACAGAGACAGAGACAGAGACAGAGACAGAGACAGAGACAGAGACAGAGACAGAGACAGAGACAGAGTTAGAGACAGAGAAACAGACAGAGACAGAGACGGAGATAGAGACAGAGACAGAGACAGAGACGGAGACAGAGACAGAGACAGAGACAGAGACGGAGACAGAGGCAGAGACAGAGACAGAGACAGAGACAGAGACAGAGACAGAGACAGAGACAGGGACAGAGACAGAGACAGAGACAGAGGCAGAGACAGAGACAGAGACAGAGACAGAGACAGAGACAGAGACAGAGACAGAGACAGAGACAGAGACAGCGACAGAGACAGAGACAGAGACAGATACAGAGACAGAGACAGAGACAGAGACAGAGACATAGACGGAGACAGAGACAGAGACAGAGACAGAGACAGAGACAGAGGCAGAGACAGAGACAGAGACAGAGACAGAGACAGAGACAGAGACAGAGACAGAGACAGAGACAGAGACAGAAACAGAGACAGAGACAGAGACAGAGACAGATACGGGTACGGAGACAGAGGCAGAGACAGCGACAGAGACAGAGGCAGAGACGGAGACAAAGACCGAGACAAACGCAGAGACTGAGACAGAGGAAGAGGCAGAGGCAGAGACAGAGACAGAGACAGAGACAGAGACAGAGACAGAGACAGAGACAGAGACAGAGACAGAGACAGAGACAGAGACAGAGACAGAGACAGAGACAGACACAGAGACAGAGACAGAGACAGAGACAGAGACAGAGACAGAGACGGAGACAGAGACAGAGACAGAGACAGAGACAGAGACAGAGGCAGAGACAGAGGGGCAGGAGACAAAGTCGGAGGCAGAGGTACAGGAGACAAAGACGGTGACAAGGACGGAGACAAAGACGGAGACAGAGACAGAGACGGGGACAGAGACAGAGACAGAGACAGGGACAGAGACAGAGACAGAGACAGAGCCAGACACAGAAACGGAGACAGAGACAGAGACAGTGACAGAGGCAGAGACAGAGACAGAGACAGAGACAGAGACAGAGACACAGACAGAGACACAGACAGAGACAGAGACAGAGACAGAGACAGAGACAGAGACAGAGACAGAGACAGAGACAGAGACAGAGACAGAGACGGAGACAGAGACAGAGACAGAGACAGAGACAGAGACAGAGACAGAGACGGAGACAGAGACGAAGACCGAGACAGAGACTGAGACGGAGACAGAGACAGCGGCAGAGACAGGGGCGGAGACAGAGACAGAGACACAGACGGAGACAGAGACAGAGACAGAGACAGAGACAGAGACAGAGACAGAGACAGAGACAGAGACAGAGACAGAGACAGAGACAGAGACAGAGACGGAGACTGAGACAGAGACAGAGACAGAGATAGAGACAGAGACAGAGACAGAGACGGAGACAGAGGCAGAGACAGAGCCAGGGACAGAGACAGAGACAGAGACAGAGGGAGAGACAGCGACAGAGACAGAGACAGAGACAGAGACAGAGACAGAGACAGAGACAGAGACAGAGACAGAGACAGAGACAGAGACAGAGACAGGGACAGAGACAGAGACAGAGACAGAGACAGAGACAGAGACAGAGACAGAGACAGAGACAGAGACAGAGACGGAGACAGAGACAGAGACAGAGACAGAGACAGAGACAGAGGGGCAGGAGACAAAGTCGGAGGCAGAGGTACAGGAGACAAAGACGGTGACAAGGACGGAGACAAAGACGGAGACAGAGACAGAGACGGGGACAGAGACAGAGACAGAGACAGAGACAGGGACAGAGACAGAGACAGAGACAGAGCCAGACACAGAAACGGAGACAGAGACAGAGACAGTGACAGAGGCAGAGACAGAGACAGAGACAGAGACAGAGACAGAGACAGAGACAGAGACAGAGACAGAGACAGAGACAGAGACAGAGACAAAGACAGAGACGGAGACAGAGACAGAGACAGAGACAGAGACAGAGACAGAGACAGAGACAGAGACAGAGAGAGAGACGAAGACCGAGACAGAGACTGAGACGGAGACAGAGACAGCGGCAGAGACAGGGGCGGAGTCAGAGACAGAGGCACAGACGGAGACAGAGACAGAGACAGAGACAGAGACAGAGACAGAGACAGAGACAGAGACAGAGACAGAGACAGAGACAGAGACAGAGACAGAGACAGAGACAGCGACAGAGACAGAGACAGAGGCAGAGACAGAGATAGAGACAGAGACAGAGACAGAGACAGAGACAGGGACTGAGACAGAGACAGAGACAGAGACAGAGACAGAGACAGAGTTAGAGACAGAGAAACAGACAGAGACAGAGACGGAGATAGAGACAGAGACAGAGACAGAGACGGAGACAGAGGCAGAGACAGAGGCAGGGACAGAGACAGACAGAGAGACTGAGGGAGAGACAGCGACAGAGACAGAGACGGAGACAGAGACAGAGACAGAAACAGAGAAAGAGACAGAGACAGAGACAGAGACAGAGACGGAGACAGAGACAGAGACACAGACAGAGGCAGAGACAGCGACAGAGAGAGAGACAGAGACAGAGACAGAGACAGAGACCGACACAGAGACAGAGACATAGACGGAGACAAAGACCGAGACAGAGACAGAGACGGAGACCGAGGCAGAGACAGAGCCAGGGACAGAGACGGAGACAGAGACAGATGGAGATACAGCGACAGAGACAGAGACAGAGACAGAGACAGAGACAGAGACAGAGACAGAGACAGCGACAGAGACAGAGACAGAGGCAGAGACAGAGATAGAGACAGAGACAGAGACAGAGACAGAGACAGGGACTGAGACAGAGACAGAGACAGAGACAGAGTTAGAGACAGAGAAACAGACAGAGACAGAGACAGAGACAGAGACGGAGACAGAGACAGAGACACAGACAGAGGCAGAGACAGCGACAGAGAGAGAGACAGAGACAGAGACAGAGACAGAGACCGACACAGAGACAGAGACATAGACGGAGACAAAGACCGAGACAGAGACAGAGACGGAGACCGAGGCAGAGACAGAGCCAGGGACAGAGACGGAGACAGAGACAGATGGAGATACAGCGACAGAGACAGAGACAGAGACAGATGCAGAGGCAGAGACAGAGACAGAGACAGAGACAGAGACAGAGACAGAGACAGAGACAGAGACAGAGACAGAGATAGAGACAGAGACAGGGACAGAGACAGAGACAGAGACAGAGACAGAGTTAGAGACAGAGAAACAGACAGAGACAGAGACGGAGATAGAGACAGAGACAGAGACAGAGACGGAGACAGAGACAGAGAGAGAGACGGAGACAGAGGCAGAGACAGAGACAGAGACAGAGACAGAGACAGAGACAGAGGCAGAGACAGAGACAGAGACAGAGACAGAGACAGAGACAGAGACAGAGACAGAGACAGAGACAGAGACAGAGACAGAGACAGAGACAGAGACAGACAGAGAGACTGAGGGAGAGACAGCGACAGAGACAGAGACAGAGACAGAGACAGAGACAGAGACAGAGACAGACAGAGAGACTGAGGGAGAGACAGCGACAGAGACAGAGATAGAGACAGAAACAGAGAAAGAGACAGAGACAGAGACAGAGACAGAGACAGAGACAGAGACAGAGACAGAGACAGAGACAGAGACAGAGACATAGACGGAGACAAAGACCGAGACAGAGACAGGGACGGAGACAGAGGCAGAGACAGTGCCAGGGACAGAGACGGAGACAGAGACAGAGGGAGATACAGCGACAGAGACAGACACAGAGACAGAGGCAGAGGCAGAGACAGAGACAGAGACAGAGACAGAGACAGAGACAGAGACAGAGACAGAGACAGAGACAGAGACAGAGACAGAGACAGAGACAGAGACAGATACGGAGACATAGACAGAGACAGAGACAGGGACAGAGACGGAGACAGTGACAGAGACAGAGACAGAGACAGAGACAGAGACAGAGACAAAGACCGAGACAGAGACAGAGACGGAGACCGAGGCAGAGACAGAGCCAGGGACAGAGACGGAGACAGAGACAGAGGGAGATACAGCGACAGAGACAGAGACAGAGACAGATGCAGAGGCAGAGACAGAGACAGAGACAGAGACAGAGACAGAGACAGAGACAGAGACAGAGACAGAGACAGAGACAGAGACAGAGACAGAGACAGAGACAGAGACAGAGACAGAGACATAGACGGAGACAAAGACCGAGACAGAGACAGGGACGGAGACAGAGGCAGAGACAGAGGCAGGGACAGAGACAGACAGAGAGACTGAGGGAGAGACAGCGACAGAGACAGAGACAGAGACAGAGACAGAGACAGAAACAGAGAAAGAGACAGAGACAGAGACAGAGACAGAGACGGAGACAGAGACAGAGACAGAGACAGAGACAGAGACAGAGACAGAGACAGAGACAGAGACAGAGACAGAGACAGAGACAGAGACAGAGACAGAGACAGAGACAGAGACAGAGACAGAGACAGAGACAGAGACAGAGACAGAGACAGATACGGAGACATAGATAGAGACAGAGACAGAGACAGAGACAGAGACAGAGACGGAGTCAGTGACAGAGACAGAGACGGAGGCAGAGACGGAGACAAAGACCGAGACAGACGCAGAGACTGAGACAGAGGCAGAGACAGAGACAGAGACAGAGACAGAGACAGAGACAGAGACAGAGACAGAGACAGAGGCAGAGACAGAGACAGAGACAGAGACAGAGACAGAGACAGAGACATAGACAGAGACAGAGACAGAGACAGAGACAGAGACAGAGACAGAGACAGAGACAGAGACAGAGACAGAGACAGAGACAGAGACAGCGAGAGAGACAGAGACAGATACAGATACAGAGACAGAGACAGAGACAGAGACAGAAACAGAGAAAGAGACAGAGACAGAGACAGAGACAGAGACGGAGACAGAGACAGAGACAGAGGGAGAGACAGCGACAGAGACAGCGACAGAGACAGAGACAGAGACAGAGACAGAGACAGAGACAGAGACAGAGACAGAGACAGAGACAAAGACAGAGACAGAGACAGAGACAGAGCCAGGGACAGAGACGGAGAGAGAGACAGAGGGAGAGACAGCGACAGAGACAGAGACAGAGACAGTGTCAGAGGCAGAGACAGAGACAGAGACAGAGACAGAGACAGAGACAGAGACAGAGACAGAGACAGAGACAGAGCCAGGGACAGAGACGGAGACAGAGACACAGGGAGAGACAGCGACAGAGACAGAGACAGAGTCAGAGGCAGAGACAGAGACAGAGACAGAGGGAGAGATAGCGACAGAGACAGAGGCAGAGTCAGAGGCAGAGACGGAGGCAGAGACAGAGACAGAGACAGAGACGGAGACAGAGACAGAGACAGAGACGGAGACAGAGGCAGAGACAGAGGCAGGGACAGAGACAGACAGAGAGACTGAGGGAGAGACAGCGACAGAGACAGAGACAGAGACAGAGACAGAGACAGAAACAGAGAAAGAGACAGAGACAGAGACAGAGACGGAGACAGAGACAGAGACAGAGACAGAGACAGAGACAGAGACAGCGACAGAGACAGAGACAGAGACAGAGACAGAGACAGAGACAGAGACAGAGACAGAGTTAGAGACAGAGAAACAGGCAGAGACAGAGACGGAGACAGAGACAGAGACAGAGACGGAGACAGAGGCAGAGACAGAGCCAGGGACAGAGACAGAGACAGAGACAGAGGGAGAGACAGCGACAGAGACAGAGACAGAGACAGAGACAGAGACAGAGACAGAGACAGAGACAGATACAGAGACAGAGACAGAGACAGAGACATAGACGGAGACAGAGACAGAGACATAGACGGAGACAAAGACCGAGACAGAGACAGAGACGGAGACCGAGGCAGAGACAGAGACAGAGACAGAGACAGAGACAGAGACAGAGACAGAGAGAGAGACAGAGACAGAGACAGAGACAGAGACAGAGACAGAGACAGAGACAGAGACAGAGACAGAGACCGAGACAGAGACAGAGACAGAGACAGCGACAGAGACAGAGACAGAGGCAGAGACAGAGACAGAGACAGAGACAGAGACAGAGACAGAGACAGAGACAGAGACAGAGACAGAGACAGAGACAGAGACAGAGACAGAGACAGAGACAGAGACAGAGACAGAGACAGAGACAGAGACAGAGACAGAGACAGAGACAGAGACAAAGACAGAGACAGAGACAGAGACAGAGACAGAGACAGAGACAGAGACAGAGACAGAGACAGAGACAGCGACAGAGACAGAGACAGAGACAGATACAGAGACAGAGACAGAGACAGAGACAGAGACAGAGACAGAAACAGAGAAAGAGACAGAGACAGAGACAGAGACAGAGACGGAGACAGAGACAGAGACACAGACAGAGACAGAGACAGAGACAGAGAGAGAGACAGAGACAGAGACAGAGACAGAGACTGATACAGAGACAGAGACATAGACGGAGACAGCGACAGAGACAGAGACAGAGACAGATACAGAGACAGAGACAGAGACAGAGACAGAAACAGAAACAGAGAAAGAGACAGAGACAGAGACAGAGACAGAGACAGAGACGGAGACAGAGACAGAGACTGAGACAGAGACAGAGACAGAGACAGAGACAGAGGCAGAGACAGAGACAGAGACAGAGACAGAGACAGAGACAGAAACAGAGAAAGAGACAGAGACAGAGACAGAGACAGAGACGGAGACAGAGACAGAGACACAGACAGAGACAGAGACAGAGACAGAGAGAGAGGCAGAGACAGAGACAGAGACAGAGGGAGAGATAGCGACAGAGACAGAGGCAGAGTCAGAGGCAGAGACGGAGGCACAGACAGAGACAGAGACAGAGACGGAGACAGAGACAGAGACAGAGACGGAGACAGAGGCAGAGACAGAGGCAGGGACAGAGACAGACAGAGAGACTGAGGGAGAGACAGCGACAGAGACAGAGACAGAGACAGAGACAGATACAGAAACAGAGAAAGAGACAGAGACAGAGACAGAGACGGAGACAGAGACAGAGACAGAGACAGAGACAGAGACAGAGACAGAGACAGAGACAGAGACAGAGACAGAGACAGAGACAGAGACAGAGACAGAGACAGAGACAGAGACAGAGACAGAGACAGAGTTAGAGACAGAGAAACAGACAGAGACAGAGACGGAGACAGAGACAGAGACAGAGACGGAGACAGAGGCAGAGACAGAGCCAGGGACAGAGACAGAGACAGAGACAGAGGGAGAGACAGCGACAGAGACAGAGACAGAGACAGAGACAGAGACGGAGACAGAGACAGAGACAGAGACAGAGACAGAGACAGAGACAGAGACAGAGACAGAGACAGAGACAGAGACAGAGACATAGACGGACACAGAGACAGAGACAGAGACAGAGACAGAGACAGAGGCAGAGGCAGAGACAGAGACAGAGACAGAGACAGAGACAGAGACAGAGACAGAAACAGAGACAGAGACAGAGACAGAAACAGAGACAGAGACAGATACGGGTACGGAGACAGAGGCAGAGACAGGGACAGAGACAGAGGCAGAGACGGAGACAAAGACCGAGACAAACGCAGAGACTGAGACAGAGGCAGAGGCAGAGACAGAGACAGAGACAGAGACAGAGACAGAGACAGAGACAGAGACAGAGACAGAGACAGAGACAGAGACAGAGACAGAGACAGAGACAGAGACAGAGACGGAGGCAGAGACAGAGACAGAGACAGAGACAGAGACAGAGACAGAGACAGAGACAGAGACAGAGACAGAGACAGAGACAGAGACAGAGACAGAGACAGAGACAGAGACAGCGACAGAGACAGAGACAGAGACAGATACAGAGACAGAGACAGAGACAGAGACATAGACGGAGACAGAGACAGAGACAGAGACAGAGACAGAGACAGAGACAGAGACAGAGACAGAGAGAGAGACGAAGACCGAGACAGAGACATAGACGGAGACAAAGACCGAGACAGAGACAGAGACGGAGACAGAGGCAGAGACAGAGACAGAGACAGAGACAGAGACATAGACAGAGACAGAGACAGAGACAGAGACAGAGACAGAGACAGAGACAGAGACAGAGGCAGAGACAGAGACAGAGACAGAGACAGAGACAGAGACAGAGACACAGACAGAGACAGAGCCAGGGACAGAGACGGAGAGAGAGACAGCGACAGAGACAGAGACAGAGACAGTGTCAGAGGCAGAGACAGAGACAGAGACAGAGACAGAGACAGAAACAGAGAAAGAGACAGAGACAGAGACAGAGACGGAGACAGAGACAGAGACAGAGACAGAGACAGAGACAGAGACAGAGACAGAGACAGAGACAGAGACAGAGACAGAGACAGAGACAGAGACAGAGACAGAGACAGAGACAGAGACAGAGACAGAGACAGAGTTAGAGACAGAGAAACAGGCAGAGACAGAGACGGAGACAGAGACAGAGACAGAGACGGAGACAGAGGCAGAGACAGAGCCAGGGACAGAGACAGAGACAGAGACAGAGGGAGAGACAGCGACAGAGACAGAGACAGAGACAGAGACAGAGACAGAGACAGAGACATAGACGGAGAAAAAGACCGAGACAGAGACAGAGACGGAGACAGAGGCAGAGACAGTGCCAGGGACAGAGACGGAGACAGAGACAGAGGGAGATACAGCGACAGAGACAGACACAGAGACAGAGGCAGAGGCAGAGACAGAGACAGAGACAGAGACAGAGACAGAGACAGAGACAGAGACAGAGACAAAGACAGATACGGAGACATAGACAGAGACAGAGACAGAGACAGAGACAGGGACAGAGACGGAGACAGTGACAGAGACAGAGACAGAGACAGAGACGGAGACAGAGACAAAGACCGAGACAGAGACAGAGACGGAGACCGAGGCAGAGACAGAGCCAGGGACAGAGACGGAGACAGAGACAGAGGGAGATACAGCGACAGAGACAGAGACAGAGACAGATGCAGAGGCAGAGACAGAGACAGAGACAGAGACAGAGACAGAGACAGAGACAGAGACAGAGACAGAGACAGAGACAGAGACAGAGACAGAGACAGAGACAGAGACAGAGACAGAGACAGAGACAGAGACATAGACGGAGACAAAGACCGAGACAGAGACAGAGACGGAGACAGAGGCAGAGACAGAGGCAGGGACAGAGACAGACAGAGAGACTGAGGGAGAGACAGCGACAGAGACAGAGACAGAGACAGAGACAGAGACAGAAACAGAGAAAGAGACAGAGACAGAGACAGAGACAGAGACAGAGACAGAGACGGAGACAGAGACAGAGACAGAGACAGAGACAGAGACAGAGACAGAGACAGAGACAGAGACAGAGACAGAGACAGAGACAGCGACAGAGACAGAGACAGAGGCAGAGACAGAGACAGAGACAGAGACAGAGACAGAGACAGAGACAGAGACAGAGACAGAGACAGATACGGAGACATAGACAGAGACAGAGACAGAGACAGAGACAGAGACAGAGACGGAGACAGTGACAGAGACAGAGACGGAGGCAGAGACGGAGACAAAGACCGAGACAGACGCAGAGACTGAGACAGAGGCAGAGACAGAGACAGAGACAGAGACAGAGACAGAGACAGAGACAGAGACAGAGACAGAGGCAGAGACAGAGACAGAGACAGAGACAGAGACAGAGACAGAGACATAGACAGAGACAGAGACAGAGACAGAGACAGAGACAGAGACAGAGACAGAGACAGAGACAGAGACAGAGACAGAGACAGAGACAGCGAGAGAGACAGAGACAGATACAGATACAGAGACAGAGACAGAGACAGAGACAGAAACAGAGAAAGAGACAGAGACAGAGACAGAGACAGAGACGGAGACGGAGACAGAGACAGAGGGAGAGACAGCGACAGAGACAGCGACAGAGACAGAGACAGAGACAGAGACAGAGACAGAGACAGAGACAGAGACAGAGACAGAGACAGAGACAGAGACAGAGACAGAGACAGAGCCAGGGACAGAGACGGAGAGAGAGACAGCGACAGAGACAGAGACAGAGACAGTGTCAGAGGCAGAGACAGAGACAGAGACAGAGACAGAGACAGAGACAGAGACAGAGACAGAGACAGAGACAGAGCCAGGGACAGAGACGGAGAGAGGGACAGCGACAGAGACAGAGACAGAGACAGTGTCAGAGGCAGAGACAGAGACAGAGACAGAGACAGAGACAGAAACAGAGAAAGAGACAGAGACAGAGACAGAGACGGAGACAGAGACAGAGACAGAGACAGAGACAGAGACAGAGACAGAGAGAGAGACAGAGACAGAGACAGAGACAGAGACAGAGACAGAGACAGAGACAGAGACAGAGACAGAGACAGAGACAGAGTTAGAGACAGAGAAACAGGCAGAGACAGAGACGGAGACAGAGACAGAGACAGAGACGGAGACAGAGGCAGAGACAGAGCCAGGGACAGAGACAGAGACAGAGACAGAGGGAGAGACAGCGACAGAGACAGAGACAGAGACAGAGACAGAGACAGAGACAGATACAGAGACAGAGACAGAGACAGAGACATAGACGGAGACAGAGACAGAGACATAGACGGAGACAAAGACCGAGACAGAGACAGAGACGGAGACCGAGGCAGAGACAGAGACAGAGACAGAGACAGAGACAGAGACAGAGACAGAGAGAGAGACAGAGACAGAGACAGAGACAGAGACAGAGACAGAGACAGAGACAGAGACAGAGACAGAGACAGAGACAGAGACAGAGACCGAGACAGAGACAGAGACAGAGACAGCGACAGAGACAGAGACAGAGACAGATACAGAGACAGAGACAGAGACAGAGACAGAAACAGAGAAAGAGACAGAGACAGAGACAGAGACAGAGACGGAGACAGAGACAGAGACTGAGACAGAGACAGAGACAGAGACAGAGACAGAGACAGAGGCAGAGACAGAGACAGAGACAGAGACAGAGACAGAGACCGAGACAGAGACAAAGACAGAGACAGCGACAGAGACAGAGACAGAGACAGATACAGAGACAGAGACAGAGACAGAGACAGAAACAGAGAAAGAGACAGAGACAGAGACAGAGACAGAGACGGAGACGGAGACAGAGACAGAGACTGAGACAGAGACAGAGACAGAGACAGAGACAGAGGCAGAGACAGAGACAGAGACAGAGACAGAGACAGAGACAGAGACAGAGACAGATACAGAGACAGAGACAGAGACAGAGACAGGGACAGAGACAGAGACAGAGACAGAGGCAGAGACAGAGACAGAGACAGAGACAGAGACAGAGACAGAGACAGAGACAGAGACAGAGACAGAGACAGAGACAGAGACAGAGACAGAGACAGCGACAGAGACAGAGACAGAGACAGAGACAGAGACAGAGACAGAGACAGAGACAGAGACAAAGACAGAGACAGAGACAGAGACAGAGACAGAGACAGAGACAGAGACAGAGACAGCGACAGAGACAGAGACAGAGACAGATACAGAGACAGAGACAGAGACAGAGACAGAGACAGAGACAGAAACAGAGAAAGAGACAGAGACAGAGACAGAGACAGAGACGGAGACAGAGACAGAGACACAGACAGAGACAGAGACAGAGACAGAGAGAGAGACAGAGACAGAGACAGAGACAGAGACTGAGACAGAGACAGAGACATAGACGGAGACAAAGACCGAGACAGAGACAGAGACGGAGACCGAGGCAGAGACAGAGCCAGGGACAGAGACGGAGACAGAGACAGAGGGAGATACAGCGACAGAGACAGAGACAGAGACAGATGCAGAGGCAGAGACAGAGACAGAGACAGAGACAGAGACAGAGACAGAGACAGAGACAGAGACAGAGACAGAGACAGAGACAGAGACAGAGACAGAGACAGAGACAGAGACAGAGACAGAGACAGAGACAGGGACAGAGACGGAGACAGAGACAGAGGGAGAGACAGCGACAGAGACAGAGACAGAGTCAGAGGCAGAGACAGAGACAGAGACAGAGGGAGAGATAGCGACACAGACAGAGGCAGAGTCAGAGGCAGAGACGGAGGCAGAGACAGAGACAGAGACAGAGACGGAGACAGAGACAGAGACAGAGACGGAGACAGAGGCAGAGACAGAGGCAGGGACAGAGACAGACAGAGAGACTGAGGGAGAGACAGCGACAGAGACAGAGACAGAGACAGAGACAGATACAGAAACAGAGAAAGAGACAGAGACAGAGACAGAGACAGAGACAGAGACGGAGACAGAGACAGAGACAGAGACAGAGACAGAGACAGAGACAGAGACAGAGACAGAGACAGAGACAGAGACAGAGACAGAGACAGAGACAGAGACAGAGACAGAGACAGAGTTAGAGACAGAGAAACAGACAGAGACAGAGACGGAGACAGAGACAGAGACAGAGACGGAGACAGAGGCAGAGACAGAGCCAGGGACAGAGACAGAGACAGAGACAGAGGGAGAGACAGCGACAGAGACAGAGACAGAGACAGAGACAGAGACAGAGACAGAGACAGAGACAGAGACAGAGACAGAGACAGAGACAGAGACAGAGACAGAGACAGAGACAGAGACAGAGACAGAGACAGAGACAGAGACATAGACGGAGACAGAGACAGAGACAGAGACAGAGACAGAGACAGAGGCAGAGACAGAGACAGAGACAGAGACAGAGACAGAGACAGAGACAGAGACAGAAACAGAGACAGAGACAGAGACAGAAACAGAGACAGAGACAGATACGGGTACGGAGACAGAGGCAGAGACAGGGACAGAGACAGAGGCAGAGACGGAGACAAAGACCGAGACAAACGCAGAGACTGAGACAGAGGCAGAGGCAGAGACAGAGACAGAGACAGAGACAGAGACAGAGACAGAGCCAGGGACAGAGACGGAGAGAGAGACAGAGGGAGAGACAGCGACAGAGACAGAGACAGAGACAGTGTCAGAGGCAGAGACAGAGACAGAGACAGAGACAGAGACAGAGACAGAGACAGAGACAGAGACAGAGACAGAGACAGAGCCAGGGACAGAGACGGAGACAGAGACAGAGGGAGAGACAGCGACAGAGACAGAGACAGAGTCAGAGGCAGAGACAAAGACAGAGACAGAGGGAGAGATAGCGACAGAGACAGAGACAGAGGCAGAGTCAGAGGCAGAGACGGAGGCAGAGACAGAGACAGAGACAGAGACGGAGACGGAGACAGAGACAGAGACGGAGACAGAGGCAGAGACAGAGGCAGGGACAGAGACAGACAGAGAGACTGAGGGAGAGACAGCGACAGAGACAGAGACAGAGACAGAGACAGAGACAGAGACAGAGACAGAGACAGAGACAGAGACAGAGACAGAGACAGAGACAGAGACAGAGACAGAGACAGAGACAGAGACAGAGACAGAGACAGAGACAGAGACAGAGACAGAGACAGAGACAGAGACAGAGACAGAGACAGAGACAGACACAGAGACAGAGACAGAGACAGAGACAGAGACAGAGACAGAGTTAGAGACAGAGAAACAGACAGAGACAGAGACGGAGACAGAGACAGAGACAGAGACGGAGACAGAGGCAGAGACAGAGCCAGGGACAGAGACAGAGACAGAGACAGAGGGAGAGACAGCGACAGAGACAGAGACAGAGACAGAGACAGAAACAGAGACAGAGACAGAGACAGAGACAGAGACAGAGACAGAGACAGAGACAGAGACAGAGACAGAGACAGAGACAGAGACAGAGACAGAGACAGAGACAGAGACAGAGACAGAGACAGAGACAGAGACAGAGACAGAGACAGAGACAGAGACAGAGACAGAGACGGAGACAGAGACAGAGACAGAGACAGAGACAGAGACAGAGACAGAGACAGAGACAGAGACAGAGACAGAGACAGAGACAGAGACAGAGACAGAGACAGAGACAGAGACAGAGACAGAGACAGAGACAGAGACAGAGGCAGAGACAGAGACAGAGACAGAGACAGAGACAGAGACAGAGACACAGACAGAGACAGAGACAGAGCCAGGGACAGAGACGGAGAGAGAGACAGCGACAGAGACAGAGACAGAGACAGTGTCAGAGGCAGAGACAGAGACAGAGACAGAGACAGAGACAGAAACAGAGAAAGAGACAGAGACAGAGACAGAGACGGAGACAGAGACAGAGACAGAGACAGAGACAGAGACAGAGACAGAGACAGAGACAGAGACAGAGACAGAGACAGAGACAGAGACAGAGACAGAGACAGAGACAGAGACAGAGACAGAGACAGAGACAGAGACAGAGTTAGAGACAGAGAAACAGGCAGAGACAGAGACGGAGACAGAGACAGAGACAGAGACGGAGACAGAGGCAGAGACAGAGCCAGGGACAGAGACAGAGACAGAGACAGAGGGAGAGACAGCGACAGAGACAGAGACAGAGACAGAGACAGAGACATAGACGGAGAAAAAGACCGAGACAGAGACAGAGACGGAGACAGAGGCAGAGACAGTGCCAGGGACAGAGACGGAGACAGAGACAGAGGGAGATACAGCGACAGAGACAGACACAGAGACAGAGGCAGAGGCAGAGACAGAGACAGAGACAGAGACAGAGACAGAGACAAAGACAGATACGGAGACATAGACAGAGACAGAGACAGAGACAGAGACAGGGACAGAGACGGAGACAGTGACAGAGACAGAGACAGAGACAGAGACAGAGACAGAGACAAAGACCGAGACAGAGACAGAGACGGAGACCGAGGCAGAGACAGAGCCAGGGACAGAGACGGAGACAGAGACAGAGGGAGATACAGCGACAGAGACAGAGACAGAGACAGATGCAGAGGCAGAGACAGAGACAGAGACAGAGACAGAGACAGAGACAGAGACAGAGACAGAGACAGAGACAGAGACAGAGACAGAGACATAGACGGAGACAAAGACCGAGACAGAGACAGAGACGGAGACAGAGGCAGAGACAGAGGCAGGGACAGAGACAGACAGAGAGACTGAGGGAGAGACAGCGACAGAGACAGAGACAGAGACAGAGACAGAGACAGAAACAGAGAAAGAGACAGAGACAGAGACAGAGACAGAGACAGAGACAGAGACGGAGACAGAGACAGAGACAGAGACAGAGACAGAGACAGAGACAGAGACAGAGACAGAGACAGAGACAGAGACAGAGACAGAGACAGAGACAGCGACAGAGACAGAGACAGAGGCAGAGACAGAGACAGAGACAGAGACAGAGACAGAGACAGAGACAGAGACAGAGACAGAGACAGAGACAGAAACAGAGAAAGAGACAGAGACAGAGACAGAGACAGAGACGGAGACAGAGACAGAGACACAGACAGAGACAGAGACAGAGACAGAGAGAGAGACAGAGACAGAGACAGAGACAGAGACTGAGACAGAGACAGAGACATAGACGGAGACAAAGACCGAGACAGAGACAGAGACGGAGACCGAGGCAGAGACAGAGCCAGGGACAGAGACGGAGACAGAGACAGAGGGAGATACAGCGACAGAGACAGAGACAGAGACAGATGCAGAGGCAGAGACAGAGACAGAGACAGAGACAGAGACAGAGACAGAGACTGAGACAGAGACAGAGACAGATGCAGAGGCAGAGACAGAGACAGAGACAGAGACAGAGACAGAGACAGAGACTGAGACAGAGACAGAGACATAGACGGAGACAGAGACAGAGACGGAGACAGAGGCAGAGGCAGAGACAGAGACAGAGACAGAGACAGAGACAGAGACAGAGACAGAGACAGAGACAGAGACAGAGACAGAGACAGAGACAGAGACAGAGACAGAGACAGAGACAGAGACAGAGACAGAGACAGAGACAGAGACAGAGACAGAGACAGAGACAGAGACAGAGACAGAGACAGAGACAGAGACAGAGACAGAGACAGAGACAGCGACAGAGACAGAGACAGAGACAGATACAGAGACAGAGACAGAGACAGAGACATAGACGGAGACAGAGACGGAGACAGAGACAGAGACAGAGACAGAGACAGAGACAGAGACAGAGACAGAGACAGAGACAGAGAGAGAGACGAAGACCGAGACAGAGACATAGACGGAGACAAAGACCGAGACAGAGACAGAGACGGAGACAGAGGCAGAGGCAGAGACAGAGACAGAGACAGAGACAGAGACAGAGACAGAGACAGAGACAGAGACAGAGACAGAGACAGAGACAGAGACAGAGACAGAGACAGAGACAGAGACAGAGACAGAGACAGAGACAGAGACAGAGACAGAGTCAGAGACAGAGACACAGACAGAGACAGAGACAGAGACAGAGACAGAGACAGAGCCAGGGACAGAGACGGAGAGAGAGACAGAGGGAGAGACAGCGACAGAGACAGAGACAGAGACAGTGTCAGAGGCAGAGACAGAGACAGAGACAGAGACAGAGACAGAGACAGAGACAGAGACAGAGACAGAGACAGAGACAGAGCCAGGGACAGAGACGGAGACAGAGACAGAGGGAGAGACAGCGACAGAGACAGAGACAGAGTCAGAGGCAGAGACAAAGACAGAGACAGAGGGAGAGATAGCGACAGAGACAGAGACAGAGGCAGAGTCAGAGGCAGAGACGGAGGCAGAGACAGAGACAGAGACAGAGACGGAGACGGAGACAGAGACAGAGACGGAGACAGAGGCAGAGACAGAGGCAGGGACAGAGACAGACAGAGAGACTGAGGGAGAGACAGCGACAGAGACAGAGACAGAGACAGAGACAGAGACAGAGACAGAGACAGAGACAGAGACAGAGACAGAGACAGAGACAGAGACAGAGACAGAGACAGAGACAGAGACAGAGACAGAGACAGAGACAGAGACAGAGACAGAGACAGAGACAGAGACAGAGACAGAGACAGAGACAGAGACAGAGACAGAGACAGAGACAGAGACGGAGACAGAGACAGAGACAGAGACAGAGACAGAGACAGAGACAGAGACAGAGACAGAGACAGAGACAGAGACAGAGACTGAGACGGAGACAGAGACAGCGGCAGAGACAGGGGCGGAGACAGAGACAGAGACACAGACGGAGACAGAGACAGAGACAGAGACAGAGACAGAGACAGAGACAGAGACAGAGACAGAGACAGAGACAGAGACAGAGACTGAGACAGAGACAGAGACATAGACGGAGACAGAGACAGAGACAGAGACAGAGACAGAGACAGAGACAGAGACAGAGACAGAGACAGAGACAGAGACAGCGACAGAGACAGAGACAGAGACAGAGACAGAGATAGAGACAGAGACAGAGACAGAGACAGAGACAGAGACAGAGACAGAGACAGATGCAGAGGCAGAGACAGAGACAGAGACAGAGACAGAGACAGAGACAAGGACAGAGACAGAGACAGAGACAGAGACAGAGACAGAGACAGAGACAGAGACAGAGACAGAGACAGAGACAGAGACAGAGACAGAGACAGCGACAGAGACAGAGACAGAGACAGATACAGAGACAGAGACAGAGACAGAGACAGAGACAGAGACAGAAACAGAGAAAGAGACAGAGACAGAGACAGAGACAGAGACAGAGACGGAGACAGAGACAGAGAGACAGACAGAGACAGAGACAGAGACAGAGAGAGAGACAGAGACAGAGACAGAGACAGAGACTGAGACAGAGACAGAGACATAGACGGAGACAAAGACCGAGACAGAGACAGAGACGGAGACCGAGGCAGAGACAGAGACAGAGACAGAGACAGAGACAGAGACAGAGACAGAGAGAGAGACAGAGACAGAGACAGAGACAGAGACAGAGACAGAGACAGAGACAGAGACAGAGACAGAGGCAGAGACAGAGACAGAGACAGAGACAGAGACAGAGACAGAGACAGAGACAGAGACAGAGACAGAGACAGAGACAGCGACAGAGACAGAGACAGAGACAGATACAGAGACAGAGACAGAGACAGAGACATAGACGGAGACAGAGACAGAGACAGAGACAGAGACAGAGACAGAGGCAGAGACAGAGACAGAGACAGAGGCAGAGACAGAGACAGAGACAGAGACAGAGACAGAGACAGAAACAGAGACAGAGACAGAGACAGAAACAGAGACAGAGACAGATACGGGTACGGAGACAGAGGCAGAGACAGGGACAGAGACAGAGGCAGAGACGGAGACAAAGACCGAGACAAACGCAGAGACTGAGACAGAGGCAGAGGCAGAGACAGAGACAGAGACAGAGACAGAGACAGAGAGAGAGACAGAGACAGAGACAGAGACAAAGACAGAGACAGAGACAGAGACAGAGACAGAGACAGAGACAGAGACAGAGACAGACGCAGAGACAGAGACAGAGACAGAGACAGAGACAGAGACAGAGACAGAGACAGAGACAGAGACAGAGACAGAGACAGAGACAGAGACAGAGACAGAGACAGAGACAGAGACAGAGACACAGACAGAGACAGAGGGGCAGGAGACAAAGTCGGAGGCAGAGGTACAGGAGACAAAGACGGTGACAAGGACGGAGACAAAGACGGAGACAGAGACAGAGACGGGGACAGAGTCAGAGACAGAGACAGGGACAGAGACAGAGACAGAGACAGAGATAGAGACAGAGACGGGGACAGAGACAGAGACAGAGACAGGGACAGAGACAGAGACAGAGACAGAGACGGAGACCGAGGCAGAGACAGAGCCAGGGACAGAGACGGAGACAGAGACAGAGGGAGATACATCGACAGAGACAGATACAGAGACAGAGACAGAGACAGAGACAGAGACAGAGAAAGAGACAGAGACAGAGACAGAGACAGAGACGGAGACAGAGACAGAGACTGAGACAGAGACAGAGACAGAGACAGAGACAGAGGCAGAGACAGAGACAGAGACAGAGACAGAGACAGAGACCGAGACAGAGACAAAGACAGAGACAGCGACAGAGACAGAGACAGAGACAGATACAGAGACAGAGACAGAGACAGAAACAGAGAAAGAGACAGAGACAGAGACAGAGACAGAGACAGAGACGGAGACAGAGACAGAGACTGAGACAGAGACAGAGACAGAGACAGAGACAGAGGCAGAGACAGAGACAGAGACAGAGACAGAGACAGAGACAGAGACAGAGACAGAGACAGAGACAGAGACAGAGACAGAGACAGAGACAGAGACAGAGACAGAGACAGAGACAGAGACAGAGACAGAGACAGAGACAAAGACAGAGACAGAGACAGAGACAGAGACAGAGACAGAGACAGAGACAGAGACAGCGACAGAGACAGAGACAGAGACAGATACAGAGACAGAGACAGAGACAGAGACAGAGACAGAGACAGAAACAGAGAAAGAGACAGAGACAGAGACAGAGACAGAGGGAGAGACAGCGACAGAGACAGAGACAGAGTCAGAGGCAGAGACAGAGACAGAGACAGAGGGAGAGATAGCGACAGAGACAGAGGCAGAGTCAGAGGCAGAGACGGAGGCAGAGACAGAGACAGAGACAGAGACGGAGACAGAGACAGAGACAGAGACGGAGACAGAGGCAGAGACAGAGGCAGGGACAGAGACAGACAGAGAGACTGAGGGAGAGACAGCGACAGAGACAGAGACAGAGACAGAGACAGATACAGAAACAGAGAAAGAGACAGAGACAGAGACAGAGACAGAGACGGAGACAGAGACAGAGACAGAGACAGAGACAGAGACAGAGACAGAGACAGAGACAGAGACAGAGACAGAGACAGAGACAGAGACAGAGACAGAGACAGAGACAGAGACAGAGACAGAGTTAGAGACAGAGAAACAGACAGAGACAGAGACGGAGACAGAGACAGAGACAGAGACGGAGACAGAGGCAGAGACAGAGCCAGGGACAGAGACAGAGACAGAGACAGAGGGAGAGACAGCGACAGAGACAGAGACAGAGACAGAGACAGAGACAGAGACAGAGACAGAGACAGAGACAGAGACAGAGACAGAGACAGAGACAGAGGCAGAGACAGAGACAGAGGCAGAGACAGAGACAGAGACAGAGACAGAGACAGAGACAGAGACAGAGACAGAAACAGAGACAGAGAGAGAGACAGAAACAGAGACAGAGACAGATACGGGTACGGAGACAGAGGCAGAGACAGGGACAGAGACAGAGGCAGAGACGGAGACAAAGACCGAGACAAACGCAGAGACTGAGACAGAGGCAGAGGCAGAGACAGAGACAGAGACAGAGACAGAGACAGAGACAGAGACAGAGACAGAGACAGAGACAGAGACAGAGACAGAGACAGAGACAGAGACAGAGACAGAGACAGAGACAGAGACGGAGGCAGAGACAGAGACAGAGACAGAGACAGAGACAGAGACAGAGACAGAGACAGAGACAGAGACAGAGACAGAGACAGAGACAGAGACAGCGACAGAGACAGAGACAGAGACAGATACAGAGACAGAGACAGAGACAGAGACATAGACGGAGACAGAGACAGAGACAGAGACAGAGACAGAGACAGAGACAGAGACAGAGACAGAGACAGAGAGAGAGACGAAGACCGAGACAGAGACATAGACGGAGACAAAGACCGAGACAGAGACAGAGACGGAGACAGAGGCAGAGGCAGAGACAGAGACAGAGACAGAGACAGAGACAGAGACAGAGACAGAGACAGAGACAGAGACAGAGACAGAGACAGAGACAGAGACAGAGACAGAGACAGAGACAGAGACAGAGACAGAGACAGAGTCAGAGACAGAGACACAGACAGAGACAGAGACAGAGACAGAGACAGAGACAGAGACAGAGACAGAGCCAGGGACAGAGACGGAGAGAGAGACAGAGGGAGAGACAGCGACAGAGACAGAGACAGAGACAGTGTCAGAGGCAGAGACAGAGACAGAGACAGAGACAGAGACAGAGACAGAGACAGAGACAGAGACAGAGACAGAGCCAGGGACAGAGACGGAGACAGAGACAGAGGGAGAGACAGCGACAGAGACAGAGACAGAGTCAGAGGCAGAGACAAAGACAGAGACAGAGGGAGAGATAGCGACAGAGACAGAGACAGAGGCAGAGTCAGAGGCAGAGACGGAGGCAGAGACAGAGACAGAGACAGAGACGGAGACGGAGACAGAGACAGAGACGGCGACAGAGGCAGAGACAGAGGCAGGGACAGAGACAGACAGAGAGACTGAGGGAGAGACAGCGACAGAGACAGAGACAGAGACAGAGACAGAGACAGAGACAGAAACAGAGAAAGAGACAGAGACAGAGACAGAGACAGAGACAGAGACGGAGACAGAGACAGAGACACAGACAGAGACAGAGACAGAGACAGAGAGAGAGACAGAGACAGAGACAGAGACAGAGACTGAGACAGAGACAGAGACATAGACGGAGACAAAGACCGAGACAGAGACAGAGACGGAGACCGAGGCAGAGACAGAGCCAGGGACAGAGACGGAGACAGAGACAGAGGGAGATACAGCGACAGAGACAGAGACAGAGACAGATGCAGAGGCAGAGACAGAGACAGAAACAGAGACAGAGACAGAGACAGAGACAGAGACAGAGACAGAGACAGAGACAGAGACAGAGACAGAGACAGAGACAGAGACAGAGACAGAGACAGAGACAGAGACAGAGACAGAGACAGAGACAGAGACAGAGACAGCGACAGAGACAGAGACAGAGACAGATACAGAGACAGAGACAGAGACAGAGACAGAGACAGAGACAGAAACAGAGAAAGAGACAGAGACAGAGACAGAGACAGAGACAGAGACGGAGACAGAGACAGAGACACAGACAGAGACAGAGACAGAGACAGAGAGAGAAACAGAGACAGAGACAGAGACAGAGACTGAGACAGAGACAGAGACATAGACGGAGACAAAGACCGAGACAGAGACAGAGACGGAGACCGAGGCAGAGACAGAGACAGAGACAGAGACAGAGACAGAGACAGAGACAGAGAGAGAGACAGAGACAGAGACAGAGACAGAGACAGAGACAGAGACAGAGACAGAGACAGAGACAGAGACAGAGACCGAGACAGAGACAGAGACAGAGACAGCGACAGAGACAGCGACAGAGACAGATACAGAGACAGAGACAGAGACAGAGACAGAGACAGAGAAAGAGACAGAGACAGAGACAGAGACAGAGACGGAGACAGAGACAGAGACTGAGACAGAGACAGAGACAGAGACAGAGACAGAGGCAGAGACAGAGACAGAGACAGAGACAGAGACAGAGACCGAGACAGAGACAGAGACAGAGACAGAGACAGACACAGAGACAGAGACAGAGACAGAGACAGAGACAGAGACAGAGACAGAGATAGAGACAGAGAAACAGACAGAGACAGAGACGGAGACAGAGACAGAGACAGAGACGGAGACAGAGGCAGAGACAGAGCCAGGGACAGAGACAGAGACAGAGACAGAGGGAGAGACAGCGACAGAGACAGAGACAGAGACAGAGACAGAAACAGAGACAGAGACAGAGACAGAGACAGAGACAGAGACAGAGACAGAGACAGAGACAGAGACAGAGACAGAGACAGAGACAGAGACAGAGACAGAGACAGAGACAGAGACAGAGACAGAGACAGAGACAGAGACAGAGACAGAGACGGAGACGGAGACAGAGACAGAGACAGAGACAGAGACAGAGACAGAGACAGAGACAGAGACAGAGACAGAGACAGAGACAGAGAGAGAGACGAAGACCGAGACAGAGACTGAGACGGAGACAGAGACAGCGGCAGAGACAGGGGCGGAGACAGAGACAGAGACACAGACGGAGACAGAGACAGAGACAGAGACAGAGACAGAGACAGAGACAGAGACAGAGACAGAGACAGAGACAGAGACAGAGACAGAGACAGAGACTGAGACAGAGACAGAGACATAGACGGAGACAGAGACAGAGACAGAGACAGAGACAGAGACAGAGACAGCGACAGAGACAGAGACAGAGACAGAGACAGAGATAGAGACAGAGACAGAGACAGAGACAGAGACAGAGACAGAGACAGAGACAGATGCAGAGGCAGAGACAGAGACAGAGACAGAGACAGAGACAGAGACAAGGACAGAGACAGAGACAGAGACAGAGACAGAGACAGAGACAGAGACAGAGACAGAGACAGAGACAGAGACAGAGACAGCGACAGAGACAGAGACAGAGACAGATACAGAGACAGAGACAGAGACAGAGACAGAGACAGAGACAGAAACAGAGAAAGAGACAGAGACAGAGACAGAGACAGAGACAGAGACAGAGACAGAGACGGAGACAGAGACAGAGAGACAGACAGAGACAGAGACAGAGACAGAGAGAGAGACAGAGACAGAGACAGAGACAGAGACTGAGACAGAGACAGAGACATAGACGGAGACAAAGACCGAGACAGAGACAGAGACGGAGACCGAGGCAGAGACAGAGACAGAGACAGAGACAGAGACAGAGACAGAGACAGAGACAGAGAGAGAGACAGAGACAGAGACAGAGACAGAGACAGAGACAGAGACAGAGACAGAGACAGAGACAGAGACAGAGACACAGACCGAGACAGAGACAGAGACAGAGACAGCGACAGAGACAGCGACAGAGACAGATACAGAGACAGAGACAGAGACAGAGACAGAGACAGAGAAAGAGACAGAGACAGAGACAGAGACAGAGACGGAGACAGAGACAGAGACTGAGACAGAGACAGAGACAGAGACAGAGACAGAGGCAGAGACAGAGACAGAGACAGAGACAGAGACAGAGACCGAGACAGAGACAAAGACAGAGACAGCGACAGAGACAGAGACAGAGACAGATACAGAGACAGAGACAGAGACAGAGACAGAAACAGAGAAAGAGACAGAGACGGAGACAGAGACAGAGACAGAGACGGAGACAGAGACAGAGACTGAGACAGAGACAGAGACAGAGACAGAGACAGAGGCAGAGACAGAGACAGAGACAGAGACTGAGACAGAGACAGAGACAGAGACAGAGACAGAGACAGAGACAGAGACAGAGACAGAGACAGAGACAGAGACAGAGACAGAGACAGAGACAGAGACAGAGACAGAGACAGAGACAGAGACAGAGACAAAGACAGAGACAGAGACAGAGACAGAGACAGAGACAGAGACAGAGACAGAGACAGCGACAGAGACAGAGACAGAGACAGATACAGAGACAGAGACAGAGACAGAGACAGGGACAGAGACAGAGACAGAGACAGAGGCAGAGACAGAGACAGAGACAGAGACAGAGACAGAGACAGAGACAGAGACAGAGACAGAGACAGAGACAGAGACAGCGACAGAGACAGAGACAGAGACAGATACAGAGACAGAGACAGAGACAGAGACATAGACGGAGACAGAGACAGAGACAGAGACAGAGACAGAGACAGAGGCAGAGACAGAGACAGAGACAGAGGCAGAGACAGAGACAGAGACAGAGACAGAGACAGAGACAGAAACAGAGACAGAGACAGAGACAGAAACAGAGACAGAGACAGATACGGGTACGGAGACAGAGGCAGAGACAGGGACAGAGACAGAGGCAGAGACGGAGACAAAGACCGAGACAAACGCAGAGACTGAGACAGAGGCAGAGGCAGAGACAGAGACAGAGACAGAGACAGAGACAGAGAGAGAGACAGAGACAGAGACAGAGACAAAGACAGAGACAGAGACAGAGACAGAGACAGAGACAGAGACAGAGACAGACGCAGAGACAGAGACAGAGACAGAGACAGAGACAGAGACAGAGACAGAGACAGAGACAGAGACAGAGACAGAGACAGAGACAGAGACAGAGACAGAGACAGAGACAGAGACAGAGACAGAGACAGAGACAGAGACAGAGACAGAGACACAGACAGAGACAGAGGGGCAGGAGACAAAGTCGGAGGCAGAGGTACAGGAGACAAAGACGGTGACAAGGACGGAGACAAAGACGGAGACAGAGACAGAGACGGGGACAGAGTCAGAGACAGAGACAGGGACAGAGACAGAGACAGAGACAGAGATAGAGACAGAGACGGGGACAGAGACAGAGAGAGAGACAGAGACAGAGACAGAGACAGAGACAGAGACAGAGACAGAGACAGAGACAGAGACAGAGACCGAGACAGAGACAGAGACAGAGACAGCGACAGAGACAGCGACAGAGACAGATACAGAGACAGAGACAGAGACAGAGACAGAGACAGAGAAAGAGACAGAGACAGAGACAGAGACAGAGACGGAGACAGAGACAGAGACTGAGACAGAGACATAGACAGAGACAGAGACAGAGGCAGAGACAGAGACAGAGACAGAGACAGAGACAGAGACCGAGACAGAGACAAAGACAGAGACAGCGACAGAGACAGAGACAGAGACAGATACAGAGACAGAGACAGAGACAGAGACAGAAACAGAGAAAGAGACAGAGACAGAGACAGAGACAGAGACAGAGACGGAGACAGAGACAGAGACTGAGACAGAGACAGAGACAGAGACAGAGACAGAGGCAGAGACAGAGACAGAGACAGAGACAGAGACAGAGACAGAGACAGAGACAGAGACAGAGACAGAGACAGAGACAGAGACAGAGACAGAGACAGAGACAGAGACAGAGACAGAGACAGAGACAGAGACAAAGACAGAGACAGAGACAGAGACAGAGACAGAGACAGAGACAGAGACAGAGACAGCGACAGAGACAGAGACAGAGACAGATACAGAGACAGAGACAGAGACAGAGACAGGGACAGAGACAGAGACAGAGACAGAGGCAGCGACAGAGACAGAGACAGAGACAGAGACAGAGACAGAGACAGAGACAGAGACAGAGACAGAGACAGCGACAGAGACAGAGACAGAGACAGATACAGAGACAGAGACAGAGACAGAGACATAGACGGAGACAGAGACAGAGACAGAGACAGAGACAGAGACAGAGGCAGAGACAGAGACAGAGACAGAGGCAGAGACAGAGACAGAGACAGAGACAGAGACAGAGACAGAAACAGAGACAGAGACAGAGACAGAGACAGAAACAGAGACAGAGACAGATACGGGTACGGAGACAGAGGCAGAGACAGGGACAGAGACAGAGGCAGAGACGGAGACAAAGACCGAGACAAACGCAGAGACTGAGACAGAGGCAGAGGCAGAGACAGAGACAGAGACAGAGACAGAGACAGAGACAGAGAGAGAGACAGAGACAGAGACAGAGACAAAGACAGAGACAGAGACAGAGACAGAGACAGAGACAGAGACAGAGACAGACGCAGAGACAGAGACAGAGACAGAGACAGAGACAGAGACAGAGACAGAGACAGAGACAGAGACAGAGACAGAGACAGAGACAGAGACAGAGACAGAGACAGAGACAGAGACAGAGACAGAGACACAGACAGAGACAGAGGGGCAGGAGACAAAGTCGGAGGCAGAGGTACAGGAGACAAAGACGGTGACAAGGACGGAGACAAAGACGGAGACAGAGACAGAGACGGGGACAGAGTCAGAGACAGAGACAGGGACAGAGACAGAGACAGAGACAGAGATAGAGACAGAGACGGGGACAGAGACAGAGAGAGAGACAGAGACAGAGACAGAGACAGAGACAGAGACAGAGACAGAGACAGAGACAGAGACCGAGACAGAGACAGAGACAGAGACAGCGACAGAGACAGCGACAGAGACAGATACAGAGACAGAGACAGAGACAGAGACAGAGACAGAGAAAGAGACAGAGACAGAGACAGAGACAGAGACGGAGACAGAGACAGAGACTGAGACAGAGACAGAGACAGAGACAGAGACAGAGGCAGAGACAGAGACAGAGACAGAGACAGAGACAGAGACCGAGACAGAGACAAAGACAGAGACAGCGACAGAGACAGAGACAGAGACAGAGACAGAAACAGAGAAAGAGACAGAGACAGAGACAGAGACAGAGACAGAGACGGAGACAGAGACAGAGACACAGACAGAGACAGAGACAGAGACAGAGAGAGAAACAGAGACAGAGACAGAGACAGAGACTGAGACAGAGACAGAGACAGAGACAGAGACAGAGACAGAGAGAGAGACAGAGACAGAGACAGAGACAGAGACTGAGACAGAGACAGAGACATAGACGGAGACAAAGACCGAGACAGAGACAGAGACGGAGACCGAGGCAGAGACAGAGCCAGGGACAGAGACGGAGACAGAGACAGAGGGAGATACAGCGACAGAGACAGAGACAGAGACAGATGCAGAGGCAGAGACAGAGACAGAAACAGAGACAGAGACAGAGACAGAGACAGAGACAGAGACAGAGACAGAGACAGAGACAGAGACAGAGACAGAGACAGAGACAGAGACAGAGACAGAGACAGAGACAGAGACAGAGACAGAGACAGAGACAGAGACAGCGACAGAGACAGAGACAGAGACAGATACAGAGACAGAGACAGAGACAGAGACAGAGACAGAGACAGAAACAGAGAAAGAGACAGAGACAGAGACAGAGACAGAGACAGAGACGGAGACAGAGACAGAGACACAGACAGAGACAGAGACAGAGACAGAGAGAGAAACAGAGACAGAGACAGAGACAGAGACTGAGACAGAGACAGAGACATAGACGGAGACAAAGACCGAGACAGAGACAGAGACGGAGACCGAGGCAGAGACAGAGACAGAGACAGAGACAGAGACAGAGACAGAGACAGAGAGAGAGACAGAGACAGAGACAGAGACAGAGACAGAGACAGAGACAGAGACAGAGACAGAGACAGAGACAGAGACCGAGACAGAGACAGAGACAGAGACAGCGACAGAGACAGCGACAGAGACAGATACAGAGACAGAGACAGAGACAGAGACAGAGACAGAGAAAGAGACAGAGACAGAGACAGAGACAGAGACGGAGACAGAGACAGAGACTGAGACAGAGACAGAGACAGAGACAGAGACAGAGGCAGAGACAGAGACAGAGACAGAGACAGAGACAGAGACCGAGACAGAGACAGAGACAGAGACAGAGACAGACACAGAGACAGAGACAGAGACAGAGACAGAGACAGAGACAGAGACAGAGATAGAGACAGAGAAACAGACAGAGACAGAGACGGAGACAGAGACAGAGACAGAGACGGAGACAGAGGCAGAGACAGAGCCAGGGACAGAGACAGAGACAGAGACAGAGGGAGAGACAGCGACAGAGACAGAGACAGAGACAGAGACAGAAACAGAGACAGAGACAGAGACAGAGACAGAGACAGAGACAGAGACAGAGACAGAGACAGAGACAGAGACAGAGACAGAGACAGAGACAGAGACAGAGACAGAGACAGAGACAGAGACAGAGACAGAGACAGAGACAGAGACAGAGACGGAGACGGAGACAGAGACAGAGACAGAGACAGAGACAGAGACAGAGACAGAGACAGAGACAGAGACAGAGACAGAGACAGAGAGAGAGACGAAGACCGAGACAGAGACTGAGACGGAGACAGAGACAGCGGCAGAGACAGGGGCGGAGACAGAGACAGAGACACAGACGGAGACAGAGACAGAGACAGAGACAGAGACAGAGACAGAGACAGAGACAGAGACAGAGACAGAGACAGAGACAGAGACAGAGACAGAGACTGAGACAGAGACAGAGACATAGACGGAGACAGAGACAGAGACAGAGACAGAGACAGAGACAGAGACAGCGACAGAGACAGAGACAGAGACAGAGACAGAGATAGAGACAGAGACAGAGACAGAGACAGAGACAGAGACAGAGACAGAGACAGATGCAGAGGCAGAGACAGAGACAGAGACAGAGACAGAGACAGAGACAAGGACAGAGACAGAGACAGAGACAGAGACAGAGACAGAGACAGAGACAGAGACAGAGACAGAGACAGAGACAGAGACAGCGACAGAGACAGAGACAGAGACAGATACAGAGACAGAGACAGAGACAGAGACAGAGACAGAGACAGAAACAGAGAAAGAGACAGAGACAGAGACAGAGACAGAGACAGAGACAGAGACAGAGACGGAGACAGAGACAGAGAGACAGACAGAGACAGAGACAGAGACAGAGAGAGAGACAGAGACAGAGACAGAGACAGAGACTGAGACAGAGACAGAGACATAGACGGAGACAAAGACCGAGACAGAGACAGAGACGGAGACCGAGGCAGAGACAGAGACAGAGACAGAGACAGAGACAGAGACAGAGACAGAGACAGAGAGAGAGACAGAGACAGAGACAGAGACAGAGACAGAGACAGAGACAGAGACAGAGACAGAGACAGAGACAGAGACACAGACCGAGACAGAGACAGAGACAGAGACAGCGACAGAGACAGCGACAGAGACAGATACAGAGACAGAGACAGAGACAGAGACAGAGACAGAGAAAGAGACAGAGACAGAGACAGAGACAGAGACGGAGACAGAGACAGAGACTGAGACAGAGACAGAGACAGAGACAGAGACAGAGGCAGAGACAGAGACAGAGACAGAGACAGAGACAGAGACCGAGACAGAGACAAAGACAGAGACAGCGACAGAGACAGAGACAGAGACAGATACAGAGACAGAGACAGAGACAGAGACAGAAACAGAGAAAGAGACAGAGACGGAGACAGAGACAGAGACAGAGACGGAGACAGAGACAGAGACTGAGACAGAGACAGAGACAGAGACAGAGACAGAGGCAGAGACAGAGACAGAGACAGAGACTGAGACAGAGACAGAGACAGAGACAGAGACAGAGACAGAGACAGAGACAGAGACAGAGACAGAGACAGAGACAGAGACAGAGACAGAGACAGAGACAGAGACAGAGACAGAGACAGAGACAGAGACAAAGACAGAGACAGAGACAGAGACAGAGACAGAGACAGAGACAGAGACAGAGACAGCGACAGAGACAGAGACAGAGACAGATACAGAGACAGAGACAGAGACAGAGACAGGGACAGAGACAGAGACAGAGACAGAGGCAGAGACAGAGACAGAGACAGAGACAGAGACAGAGACAGAGACAGAGACAGAGACAGAGACAGAGACAGAGACAGCGACAGAGACAGAGACAGAGACAGATACAGAGACAGAGACAGAGACAGAGACATAGACGGAGACAGAGACAGAGACAGAGACAGAGACAGAGACAGAGGCAGAGACAGAGACAGAGACAGAGGCAGAGACAGAGACAGAGACAGAGACAGAGACAGAGACAGAAACAGAGACAGAGACAGAGACAGAAACAGAGACAGAGACAGATACGGGTACGGAGACAGAGGCAGAGACAGGGACAGAGACAGAGGCAGAGACGGAGACAAAGACCGAGACAAACGCAGAGACTGAGACAGAGGCAGAGGCAGAGACAGAGACAGAGACAGAGACAGAGACAGAGAGAGAGACAGAGACAGAGACAGAGACAAAGACAGAGACAGAGACAGAGACAGAGACAGAGACAGAGACAGAGACAGACGCAGAGACAGAGACAGAGACAGAGACAGAGACAGAGACAGAGACAGAGACAGAGACAGAGACAGAGACAGAGACAGAGACAGAGACAGAGACAGAGACAGAGACAGAGACAGAGACAGAGACAGAGACAGAGACAGAGACAGAGACACAGACAGAGACAGAGGGGCAGGAGACAAAGTCGGAGGCAGAGGTACAGGAGACAAAGACGGTGACAAGGACGGAGACAAAGACGGAGACAGAGACAGAGACGGGGACAGAGTCAGAGACAGAGACAGGGACAGAGACAGAGACAGAGACAGAGATAGAGACAGAGACGGGGACAGAGACAGAGAGAGAGACAGAGACAGAGACAGAGACAGAGACAGAGACAGAGACAGAGACAGAGACAGAGACAGAGACCGAGACAGAGACAGAGACAGAGACAGCGACAGAGACAGCGACAGAGACAGATACAGAGACAGAGACAGAGACAGAGACAGAGACAGAGAAAGAGACAGAGACAGAGACAGAGACAGAGACGGAGACAGAGACAGAGACTGAGACAGAGACATAGACAGAGACAGAGACAGAGGCAGAGACAGAGACAGAGACAGAGACAGAGACAGAGACCGAGACAGAGACAAAGACAGAGACAGCGACAGAGACAGAGACAGAGACAGATACAGAGACAGAGACAGAGACAGAGACAGAAACAGAGAAAGAGACAGAGACAGAGACAGAGACAGAGACAGAGACGGAGACAGAGACAGAGACTGAGACAGAGACAGAGACAGAGACAGAGACAGAGGCAGAGACAGAGACAGAGACAGAGACAGAGACAGAGACAGAGACAGAGACAGAGACAGAGACAGAGACAGAGACAGAGACAGAGACAGAGACAGAGACAGAGACAGAGACAGAGACAGAGACAGAGACAAAGACAGAGACAGAGACAGAGACAGAGACAGAGACAGAGACAGAGACAGAGACAGCGACAGAGACAGAGACAGAGACAGATACAGAGACAGAGACAGAGACAGAGACAGGGACAGAGACAGAGACAGAGACAGAGGCAGCGACAGAGACAGAGACAGAGACAGAGACAGAGACAGAGACAGAGACAGAGACAGAGACAGAGACAGCGACAGAGACAGAGACAGAGACAGATACAGAGACAGAGACAGAGACAGAGACATAGACGGAGACAGAGACAGAGACAGAGACAGAGACAGAGACAGAGGCAGAGACAGAGACAGAGACAGAGGCAGAGACAGAGACAGAGACAGAGACAGAGACAGAGACAGAAACAGAGACAGAGACAGAGACAGAGACAGAAACAGAGACAGAGACAGATACGGGTACGGAGACAGAGGCAGAGACAGGGACAGAGACAGAGGCAGAGACGGAGACAAAGACCGAGACAAACGCAGAGACTGAGACAGAGGCAGAGGCAGAGACAGAGACAGAGACAGAGACAGAGACAGAGACAGAGAGAGAGACAGAGACAGAGACAGAGACAAAGACAGAGACAGAGACAGAGACAGAGACAGAGACAGAGACAGAGACAGACGCAGAGACAGAGACAGAGACAGAGACAGAGACAGAGACAGAGACAGAGACAGAGACAGAGACAGAGACAGAGACAGAGACAGAGACAGAGACAGAGACAGAGACAGAGACAGAGACAGAGACACAGACAGAGACAGAGGGGCAGGAGACAAAGTCGGAGGCAGAGGTACAGGAGACAAAGACGGTGACAAGGACGGAGACAAAGACGGAGACAGAGACAGAGACGGGGACAGAGTCAGAGACAGAGACAGGGACAGAGACAGAGACAGAGACAGAGATAGAGACAGAGACGGGGACAGAGACAGAGAGAGAGACAGAGACAGAGACAGAGACAGAGACAGAGACAGAGACAGAGACAGAGACAGAGACCGAGACAGAGACAGAGACAGAGACAGCGACAGAGACAGCGACAGAGACAGATACAGAGACAGAGACAGAGACAGAGACAGAGACAGAGAAAGAGACAGAGACAGAGACAGAGACAGAGACGGAGACAGAGACAGAGACTGAGACAGAGACAGAGACAGAGACAGAGACAGAGGCAGAGACAGAGACAGAGACAGAGACAGAGACAGAGACCGAGACAGAGACAAAGACAGAGACAGCGACAGAGACAGAGACAGAGACAGATACAGAGACAGAGACAGAGACAGAAACAGAGAAAGAGACAGAGACAGAGACAGAGACAGAGACAGAGACGGAGACAGAGACAGAGACTGAGACAGAGACAGAGACAGAGACAGAGACAGAGGCAGAGACAGAGACAGAGACAGAGACAGAGACAGAGACAGAGACAGAGACAGAGACAGAGACAGAGACAGAGACAGAGACAGAGACAGAGACAGAGACAGAGACAGAGACAGAGACAGAGACAGAGACAGAGACAGAGACAGAGACAGAGACAGAGACAAAGACAGAGACAGAGACAGAGACAGAGACAGAGACAGAGACAGAGACAGAGACAGCGACAGAGACAGAGACAGAGACAGATACAGAGACAGAGACAGAGACAGAGACAGGGACAGAGACAGAGACAGAGACAGAGGCAGAGACAGAGACAGAGACAGAGACAGAGACAGAGACAGAGACAGAGACAGAGACAGAGACAGAGACAGAGACAGCGACAGAGACAGAGACAGAGACAGATACAGAGACAGAGACAGAGACAGAGACATAGACGGAGACAGAGACAGAGACAGAGACAGAGACAGAGACAGAGGCAGAGACAGAGACAGAGACAGAGGCAGAGACAGAGACAGAGACAGAGACAGAGACAGAGACAGAAACAGAGACAGAGACAGAGACAGAAACAGAGACAGAGACAGATACGGGTACGGAGACAGAGGCAGAGACAGGGACAGAGACAGAGGCAGAGACGGAGAAAAAGACCGAGACAAACGCAGAGACTGAGACAGAGGCAGAGGCAGAGACAGAGACAGAGACAGAGACAGAGACAGAGAGAGAGACAGAGACAGAGACAGAGACAAAGACAGAGACAGAGACAGAGACAGAGACAGAGACAGAGACAGAGACAGAGACAGACGCAGAGACAGAGACAGAGACAGAGACAGAGACAGAGACAGAGACAGAGACAGAGACAGAGACAGAGACAGAGACAGAGACAGAGACAGAGACAGAGACAGAGACAGAGACAGAGACAGAGACAGAGACAGAGACACAGACAGAGACAGAGGGGCAGGAGACAAAGTCGGAGGCAGAGGTACAGGAGACAAAGACGGTGACAAGGACGGAGACAAAGACGGAGACAGAGACAGAGACGGGGACAGAGTCAGAGACAGAGACAGGGACAGAGACAGAGACAGAGACAGAGATAGAGACAGAGACGGGGACAGAGACAGAGACAGAGACAGAGAAACAGACAGAGACAGAGACGGAGACAGAGACAGAGACAGAGACGGAGACAGAGGCAGAGACAGAGCCAGGGACAGAGACAGAGACAGAGACAGAGGGAGAGACAGCGACAGAGACAGAGACAGAGACAGAGACAGAAACAGAGACAGAGACAGAGACAGAGACAGAGACAGAGACAGAGACAGAGACAGAGACAGAGACAGAGACAGAGACAGAGACAGAGACAGAGACAGAGACAGAGACAGAGACAGAGACAGAGACAGAGACAGAGACAGAGACAGAGACGGAGACAGAGACAGAGACAGAGACAAAGACAGAGACAGAGACAGAGACAGAGACAGAGAGAGAGAGACGAAGACCGAGACAGAGACTGAGACGGAGACAGAGACAGCGGCAGAGACAGGGGCGGAGACAGAGGCAGAGACGCAGACGGAGACAGAGACAGAGACAGAGACAGAGACAGAGACAGAGACAGAGACAGAGACAGAGACAGAGACAGAGACTGAGACAGAGACAGAGACATAGACGGAGACAGAGACAGAGACAGAGACAGAGACAGAGACAGAGACAGCGACAGAGACAGAGACAGAGACAGAGACAGAGATAGAGACAGAGACAGAGACAGAGACAGAGACAGAGACAGAGACAGAGACAGATGCAGAGGCAGAGACAGAGACAGAGACAGAGACAGAGACAGAGACAAGGACAGAGACAGAGACAGAGACAGAGACAGAGACAGAGACAGAGACAGAGACAGAGACAGAGACAGAGACAGAGACAGCGACAGAGACAGAGACAGAGACAGATACAGAGACAGAGACAGAGACAGAGACAGAGACAGAGACAGAAACAGAGAAAGAGACAGAGACAGAGACAGAGACAGAGACAGAGACGGAGACAGAGACAGAGACACAGACAGAGACAGAGACAGAGACAGAGAGAGAGACAGAGACAGAGACAGAGACAGAGACTGAGACAGAGACAGAGACATAGACGGAGACAAAGACCGAGACAGAGACAGAGACGGAGACCGAGGCAGAGACAGAGACAGAGACAGAGACAGAGACAGAGACAGAGACAGAGAGAGAGACAGAGACAGAGACAGAGACAGAGACAGAGACAGAGACAGAGACAGAGACAGAGACAGAGACAGAGACCGAGACAGAGACAGAGACAGAGACAGCGACAGAGACAGCGACAGAGACAGATACAGAGACAGAGACAGAGACAGAGACAGAGACAGAGAAAGAGACAGAGACAGAGACAGAGACAGAGACGGAGACAGAGACAGAGACTGAGACAGAGACAGAGACAGAGACAGAGACAGAGGCAGAGACAGAGACAGAGACAGAGACAGAGACAGAGACCGAGACAGAGACAGAGACAGAGACAGAGACAGACACAGAGACAGAGACAGAGACAGAGACAGAGACAGAGACAGAGACAGAGTTAGAGACAGAGAAACAGACAGAGACAGAGACGGAGACAGAGACAGAGACAGAGACGGAGACAGAGGCAGAGACAGAGCCAGGGACAGAGACAGAGACAGAGACAGAGGGAGAGACAGCGACAGAGACAGAGACAGAGACAGAGACAGAAACAGAGACAGAGACAGAGACAGAGACAGAGACAGAGACAGAGACAGAGACAGAGACAGAGACAGAGACAGAGACAGAGACAGAGACAGAGACAGAGACAGAGACAGAGACAGAGACAGAGACAGAGACAGAGACAGAGACAGAGACAGAGACAGAGACAGAGACGGAGACGGAGACAGAGACAGAGACAGAGACAGAGACAGAGACAGAGACAGAGACAGAGACAGAGACAGAGACAGAGACAGAGAGAGAGACGAAGACCGAGACAGAGACTGAGACGGAGACAGAGACAGCGGCAGAGACAGGGGCGGAGACAGAGACAGAGACACAGACGGAGACAGAGACAGAGACAGAGACAGAGACAGAGACAGAGACAGAGACAGAGACAGAGACAGAGACAGAGACAGAGACAGAGACAGAGACAGAGACTGAGACAGAGACAGAGACATAGACGGAGACAGAGACAGAGACAGAGACAGAGACAGAGACAGAGACAGCGACAGAGACAGAGACAGAGACAGAGACAGAGATAGAGACAGAGACAGAGACAGAGACAGAGACAGAGACAGAGACAGAGACAGATGCAGAGGCAGAGACAGAGACAGAGACAGAGACAGAGACAGAGACAAGGACAGAGACAGAGACAGAGACAGAGACAGAGACAGAGACAGAGACAGAGACAGAGACAGAGACAGAGACAGAGACAGAGACAGCGACAGAGACAGAGACAGAGACAGATACAGAGACAGAGACAGAGACAGAGACAGAGACAGAGACAGAGACAGAAACAGAGAAAGAGACAGAGACAGAGACAGAGACAGAGACAGAGACAGAGACAGAGACAGAGACGGAGACAGAGACAGAGAGACAGACAGAGACAGAGACAGAGACAGAGAGAGAGACAGAGACAGAGACAGAGACAGAGACTGAGACAGAGACAGAGACATAGACGGAGACAAAGACCGAGACAGAGACAGAGACGGAGACCGAGGCAGAGACAGAGACAGAGACAGAGACAGAGACAGAGACAGAGACAGAGACAGAGACAGAGACAGAGACAGAGAGAGAGACAGAGACAGAGACAGAGACAGAGACAGAGACAGAGACAGAGACAGAGACAGAGACAGAGACAGAGACCGAGACAGAGACAGAGACAGAGACAGCGACAGAGACAGCGACAGAGACAGATACAGAGACAGAGACAGAGACAGAGACAGAGACAGAGAAAGAGACAGAGACAGAGACAGAGACAGAGACGGAGACAGAGACAGAGACTGAGACAGAGACAGAGACAGAGACAGAGACAGAGGCAGAGACAGAGACAGAGACAGAGACAGAGACAGAGACAGAGACAGAGACAGAGACAGAGACCGAGACAGAGACAAAGACAGAGACAGCGACAGAGACAGAGACAGAGACAGATACAGAGACAGAGACAGAGGCAGAGACAGAGACAGAGACAGAGGCAGAGACAGAGACAGAGACAGAGACAGAGACAGAGACAGAGACAGAAACAGAGACAGAGACAGAGACAGAAACAGAGACAGAGACAGATACGGGTACGGAGACAGAGGCAGAGACAGGGACAGAGACAGAGGCAGAGACGGAGACAAAGCCCGAGACAAACGCAGAGACTGAGACAGAGGCAGAGGCAGAGACAGAGACAGAGACAGAGACAGAGACAGAGAGAGAGACAGAGACAGAGACAGAGACAAAGACAGAGACAGAGACAGAGACAGAGACAGAGACAGAGACAGAGACAGACGCAGAGACAGAGACAGAGACAGAGACAGAGACAGAGACAGAGACAGAGACAGAGACAGAGACAGAGACAGAGACAGAGACAGAGACAGAGACAGAGACAGAGACAGAGACACAGACAGAGACAGAGGGGCAGGAGACAAAGTCGGAGGCAGTGGTACAGGAGACAAAGACGGTGACAAGGACGGAGACAAAGACGGAGACAGAGACGGAGACAGGGACAGAGTCAGAGACAGAGACAGGGACAGAGACAGAGACAGAGACAGAGATAGAGACAGAGACGGGGACAGAGACAGAGACAGAGACAGGGACAGAGACAGAGACAGAGACAGAGACGGAGACCGAGGCAGAGACAGAGCCAGGGACAGAGACGGAGACAGAGACAGAGGGAGATACATCGACAGAGACAGATACAGAGACAGAGACAGAGACAGAGACAGAGACAGAGAAAGAGACAGAGACAGAGACAGAGACAGAGACGGAGACAGAGACAGAGACTGAGACAGAGACAGAGACAGAGACAGAGACAGAGGCAGAGACAGAGACAGAGACAGAGACAGAGACAGAGACCGAGACAGAGACAAAGACAGAGACAGCGACAGAGACAGAGACAGAGACAGATACAGAGACAGAGACAGAGACAGAGACAGAAACAGAGAAAGAGACAGAGACAGAGACAGAGACAGAGACAGAGACAGAGACAGAGACGGAGACAGAGACAGAGACAGAGACAGAGACAGAGACAGAGACAGAGGCAGAGACAGATACAGAGACAGAGACAGAGACAGAGACAGAGACAGAGAAAGAGACAGAGACAGAGACAGAGACAGAGACGGAGACAGAGACAGAGACTGAGACAGAGACAGAGACAGAGACAGAGACAGAGGCAGAGACAGAGACAGAGACAGAGACAGAGACAGAGACCGAGACAGAGACAGAGACAGAGACAGAGACAGACACAGAGACAGAGACAGAGACAGAGACAGAGACAGAGACAGAGACAGAGTTAGAGACAGAGAAACAGACAGAGACAGAGACGGAGACAGAGACAGAGACAGAGACGGAGACAGAGGCAGAGACAGAGCCAGGGACAGAGACAGAGACAGAGACAGAGGGAGAGACAGCGACAGAGACAGAGACAGAGACAGAGACAGAAACAGAGACAGAGACAGAGACAGAGACAGAGACAGAGACAGAGACAGAGACAGAGACAGAGACAGAGACAGAGACAGAGACAGAGACAGAGACAGAGACAGAGACAGAGACAGAGACAGAGACAGAGACAGAGACAGAGACAGAGACAGAGACAGAGACGGAGACGGAGACAGAGACAGAGACAGAGACAGAGACAGAGACAGAGACAGAGACAGAGACAGAGACAGAGACAGAGACAGAGAGAGAGACGAAGACCGAGACAGAGACTGAGACGGAGACAGAGACAGCGGCAGAGACAGGGGCGGAGACAGAGACAGAGACACAGACGGAGACAGAGACAGAGACAGAGACAGAGACAGAGACAGAGACAGAGACAGAGACAGAGACAGAGACAGAGACAGAGACAGAGACTGAGACAGAGACAGAGACATAGACGGAGACAGAGACAGAGACAGAGACAGAGACAGAGACAGAGACAGCGACAGAGACAGAGACAGAGACAGAGACAGAGATAGAGACAGAGACAGAGACAGAGACAGAGACAGAGACAGAGACAGAGACAGATGCAGAGGCAGAGACAGAGACAGAGACAGAGACAGAGACAGAGACAAGGACAGAGACAGAGACAGAGACAGAGACAGAGACAGAGACAGAGACAGAGACAGAGACAGAGACAGAGACAGAGACAGAGACAGCGACAGAGACAGAGACAGAGACAGATACAGAGACAGAGACAGAGACAGAGACAGAGACAGAGACAGAAACAGAGAAAGAGACAGAGACAGAGACAGAGACAGAGACAGAGACAGAGACAGAGACAGAGACGGAGACAGAGACAGAGAGACAGACAGAGACAGAGACAGAGACAGAGAGAGAGACAGAGACAGAGACAGAGACAGAGACTGAGACAGAGACAGAGACATAGACGGAGACAAAGACCGAGACAGAGACAGAGACGGAGACCGAGGCAGAGACAGAGACAGAGACAGAGACAGAGACAGAGACAGAGACAGAGACAGAGACAGAGACAGAGACAGAGAGAGAGACAGAGACAGAGACAGAGACAGAGACAGAGACAGAGACAGAGACAGAGACAGAGACAGAGACAGAGACCGAGACAGAGACAGAGACAGAGACAGCGACAGAGACAGCGACAGAGACAGATACAGAGACAGAGACAGAGACAGAGACAGAGACAGAGAAAGAGACAGAGACAGAGACAGAGACAGAGACGGAGACAGAGACAGAGACTGAGACAGAGACAGAGACAGAGACAGAGACAGAGGCAGAGACAGAGACAGAGACAGAGACAGAGACAGAGACAGAGACAGAGACAGAGACAGAGACCGAGACAGAGACAAAGACAGAGACAGCGACAGAGACAGAGACAGAGACAGATACAGAGACAGAGACAGAGACAGAGACAGAAACAGAGAAAGAGACAGAGACAGAGACAGAGACAGAGACAGAGACAGAGACGGAGACAGAGACAGAGACTGAGACAGAGACAGAGACAGAGACAGAGACAGAGGCAGAGGCAGAGACAGAGACAGAGACAGAGACGGAGACCGAGGCAGAGACAGAGCCAGGGACAGAGACGGAGACAGAGACAGAGGGAGATACATCGACAGAGACAGATACAGAGACAGAGACAGAGACAGAGACAGAGACAGAGAAAGAGACAGAGACAGAGACAGAGACAGAGACGGAGACAGAGACAGAGACTGAGACAGAGACAGAGACAGAAACAGAGAAAGAGACAGAGACAGAGACAGAGACAGAGACAGAGACAGAGACAGAGACGGAGACAGAGACAGAGACAGAGACAGAGACAGAGACAGAGACAGAGGCAGAGACAGATACAGAGACAGAGACAGAGACAGAGACAGAGACAGAGAAAGAGACAGAGACAGAGACAGAGACAGAGACGGAGACAGAGACAGAGACTGAGACAGAGACAGAGACAGAGACAGAGACAGAGGCAGAGACAGAGACAGAGACAGAGACAGAGACAGAGACCGAGACAGAGACAGAGACGGAGACAGAGACAGAGACTGAGACAGAGACAGAGACAGAGACAGAGACAGAGGCAGAGACAGAGACAGAGACAGAGACAGAGACAGAGACCGAGACAGAGACAAAGACAGAGACAGCGACAGAGACAGAGACAGAGACAGATACAGAGACAGAGACAGAGACAGAGACAGAGACAGAGACGGAGACAGAGACAGAGACAGAGACAGAGACAGAGACAGAGACAGAGGCAGAGACAGATACAGAGACAGAGACAGAGACAGAGACAGAGACAGAGAAAGAGACAGAGACAGAGACAGAGACAGAGACGGAGACAGAGACAGAGACAGAGACAGAGACAGAGACAGAGACAGAAACAGAGACAGAGACAGAGACAGAAACAGAGACAGAGACAGATACGGGTACGGAGACAGAGGCAGAGACAGGGACAGAGACAGAGGCAGAGACGGAGACAAAGCCCGAGACAAACGCAGAGACTGAGACAGAGGCAGAGGCAGAGACAGAGACAGAGACAGAGACAGAGACAGAGAGAGAGACAGAGACAGAGACAGAGACAAAGACAGAGACAGAGACAGAGACAGAGACAGAGACAGAGACAGAGACAGACGCAGAGACAGAGACAGAGACAGAGACAGAGACAGAGACAGAGACAGAGACAGAGACAGAGACAGAGACAGAGACAGAGACAGAGACAGAGACAGAGACAGAGACAGAGACACAGACAGAGACAGAGGGGCAGGAGACAAAGTCGGAGGCAGTGGTACAGGAGACAAAGACGGTGACAAGGACGGAGACAAAGACGGAGACAGAGACGGAGACAGGGACAGAGTCAGAGACAGAGACAGGGACAGAGACAGAGACAGAGACAGAGATAGAGACAGAGACGGGGACAGAGACAGAGACAGAGACAGGGACAGAGACAGAGACAGAGACAGAGACGGAGACCGAGGCAGAGACAGAGCCAGGGACAGAGACGGAGACAGAGACAGAGGGAGATACATCGACAGAGACAGATACAGAGACAGAGACAGAGACAGAGACAGAGACAGAGAAAGAGACAGAGACAGAGACAGAGACAGAGACGGAGACAGAGACAGAGACTGAGACAGAGACAGAGACAGAGACAGAGACAGAGGCAGAGACAGAGACAGAGACAGAGACAGAGACAGAGACCGAGACAGAGACAAAGACAGAGACAGCGACAGAGACAGAGACAGAGACAGATACAGAGACAGAGACAGAGACAGAGACAGAAACAGAGAAAGAGACAGAGACAGAGACAGAGACAGAGACAGAGACAGAGACAGAGACGGAGACAGAGACAGAGACAGAGACAGAGACAGAGACAGAGACAGAGGCAGAGACAGATACAGAGACAGAGACAGAGACAGAGACAGAGACAGAGAAAGAGACAGAGACAGAGACAGAGACAGAGACGGAGACAGAGACAGAGACTGAGACAGAGACAGAGACAGAGACAGAGACAGAGGCAGAGACAGAGACAGAGACAGAGACAGAGACAGAGACCGAGACAGAGACAGAGACAGAGACAGAGACAGACACAGAGACAGAGACAGAGACAGAGACAGAGACAGAGACAGAGACAGAGTTAGAGACAGAGAAACAGACAGAGACAGAGACGGAGACAGAGACAGAGACAGAGACGGAGACAGAGGCAGAGACAGAGCCAGGGACAGAGACAGAGACAGAGACAGAGGGAGAGACAGCGACAGAGACAGAGACAGAGACAGAGACAGAAACAGAGACAGAGACAGAGACAGAGACAGAGACAGAGACAGAGACAGAGACAGAGACAGAGACAGAGACAGAGACAGAGACAGAGACAGAGACAGAGACAGAGACAGAGACAGAGACAGAGACAGAGACAGAGACAGAGACAGAGACAGAGACAGAGACGGAGACGGAGACAGAGACAGAGACAGAGACAGAGACAGAGACAGAGACAGAGACAGAGACAGAGACAGAGACAGAGACAGAGAGAGAGACGAAGACCGAGACAGAGACTGAGACGGAGACAGAGACAGCGGCAGAGACAGGGGCGGAGACAGAGACAGAGACACAGACGGAGACAGAGACAGAGACAGAGACAGAGACAGAGACAGAGACAGAGACAGAGACAGAGACAGAGACAGAGACAGAGACAGAGACTGAGACAGAGACAGAGACATAGACGGAGACAGAGACAGAGACAGAGACAGAGACAGAGACAGAGACAGCGACAGAGACAGAGACAGAGACAGAGACAGAGATAGAGACAGAGACAGAGACAGAGACAGAGACAGAGACAGAGACAGAGACAGATGCAGAGGCAGAGACAGAGACAGAGACAGAGACAGAGACAGAGACAAGGACAGAGACAGAGACAGAGACAGAGACAGAGACAGAGACAGAGACAGAGACAGAGACAGAGACAGAGACAGAGACAGAGACAGCGACAGAGACAGAGACAGAGACAGATACAGAGACAGAGACAGAGACAGAGACAGAGACAGAGACAGAAACAGAGAAAGAGACAGAGACAGAGACAGAGACAGAGACAGAGACAGAGACAGAGACAGAGACGGAGACAGAGACAGAGAGACAGACAGAGACAGAGACAGAGACAGAGAGAGAGACAGAGACAGAGACAGAGACAGAGACTGAGACAGAGACAGAGACATAGACGGAGACAAAGACCGAGACAGAGACAGAGACGGAGACCGAGGCAGAGACAGAGACAGAGACAGAGACAGAGACAGAGACAGAGACAGAGACAGAGACAGAGACAGAGACAGAGAGAGAGACAGAGACAGAGACAGAGACAGAGACAGAGACAGAGACAGAGACAGAGACAGAGACAGAGACAGAGACCGAGACAGAGACAGAGACAGAGACAGCGACAGAGACAGCGACAGAGACAGATACAGAGACAGAGACAGAGACAGAGACAGAGACAGAGAAAGAGACAGAGACAGAGACAGAGACAGAGACGGAGACAGAGACAGAGACTGAGACAGAGACAGAGACAGAGACAGAGACAGAGGCAGAGACAGAGACAGAGACAGAGACAGAGACAGAGACAGAGACAGAGACAGAGACAGAGACCGAGACAGAGACAAAGACAGAGACAGCGACAGAGACAGAGACAGAGACAGATACAGAGACAGAGACAGAGACAGAGACAGAAACAGAGAAAGAGACAGAGACAGAGACAGAGACAGAGACAGAGACAGAGACGGAGACAGAGACAGAGACTGAGACAGAGACAGAGACAGAGACAGAGACAGAGGCAGAGGCAGAGACAGAGACAGAGACAGAGACAGAGACAGAGACAGAGACAGAGACAGAGACAGAGACAGAGACAGAGACAGAGACAGAGACAGAGACAGAGACAGAGACAGAGACAGAGACAGAGACAGAGACAGAGACAAAGACAGAGACAGAGACAGAGACAGAGACAGAGACAGAGACAGAGACAGAGACAGCGACAGAGACAGAGACAGAGACAGATACAGAGACAGAGACAGAGACAGAGACAGGGACAGAGACAGAGACAGAGACAGAGGCAGAGACAGAGGCAGAGACAGAGACAGAGACAGAGACAGAGACAGAGACAGAGACAGAGACAGAGACAGAGACAGAGACAGCGACAGAGACAGAGACAGAGACAGATACAGAGACAGAGACAGAGACAGAGACATAGACGGAGACAGAGACAGAGACAGAGACAGAGACAGAGACAGAGGCAGAGACAGAGACAGAGACAGAGGCAGAGACAGAGACAGAGACAGAGACAGAGACAGAGACAGAGACAGAAACAGAGACAGAGACAGAGACAGAAACAGAGACAGAGACAGATACGGGTACGGAGACAGAGGCAGAGACAGGGACAGAGACAGAGGCAGAGACGGAGACAAAGACCGAGACAAACGCAGAGACTGAGACAGAGGCAGAGGCAGAGACAGAGACAGAGACAGAGACAGAGACAGAGAGAGAGACAGAGACAGAGACAGAGACAAAGACAGAGACAGAGACAGAGACAGAGACAGAGACAGAGACAGAGACAGAGACAGACGCAGAGACAGAGACAGAGACAGAGACAGAGACAGAGACAGAGACAGAGACAGAGACAGAGACAGAGACAGAGACAGAGACAGAGACAGAGACAGAGACAGAGACAGAGACAGAGACACAGACAGAGACAGAGGGGCAGGAGACAAAGTCTGAGGCAGAGGTACAGGAGACAAAGACGGTGACAAGGACGGAGACAAAGACGGAGACAGAGACAGAGACAGGGACAGAGTCAGAGACAGAGACAGGGACAGAGACAGAGACAGAGACAGAGATAGAGACAGAGACGGGGACAGAGACAGAGACAGAGACAGGGACAGAGACAGAGACAGAGACAGAGACGGAGACCGAGGCAGAGACAGAGCCAGGGACAGAGACGGAGACAGAGACAGAGGGAGATACATCGACAGAGACAGATACAGAGACAGAGACAGAGACAGAGACAGAGAAAGAGACAGAGACAGAGACAGAGACAGAGACGGAGACAGAGACAGAGACTGAGACAGAGACAGAGACAGAGACAGAGACAGAGGCAGAGACAGAGACAGAGACAGAGACAGAGACAGAGACCGAGACAGAGACAAAGACAGAGACAGCGACAGAGACAGAGACAGAGACAGATACAGAGACAGAGACAGAGACAGAGACAGAAACAGAGAAAGAGACAGAGACAGAGACAGAGACAGAGACAGAGACAGAGACGGAGACAGAGACAGAGACAGAGACAGAGACAGAGACAGAGACAGAGGCAGAGACAGAGACAGAGACAGAGACAGAGACAGAGACAGAGACAGAGACAGAGACAGAGACAGAGACAGAGACAGAGACAGAGACAGAGACAGAGACAGAGACAGAGACAGAGACAGAGACAAAGACAGAGACAGAGACAGAGACAGAGACAAAGACAGAGACAGAGACAGAGACAGAGACAGCGACAGAGACAGAGACAGAGACAGATACAGAGACAGAGACAGAGACAGAGACAGAGACAGAGACAGAAACAGAGAAAGAGACAGAGACAGAGACAGAGACAGAGGGAGAGACAGCGACAGAGACAGAGACAGAGTCAGAGGCAGAGACAGAGACAGATACAGAGGGAGAGATAGCGACAGAGACAGAGGCAGAGTCAGAGGCAGAGACGGAGGCAGAGACAGAGACAGAGACAGAGACGGAGACAGAGACAGAGACAGAGACGGAGACAGAGGCAGAGACAGAGGCAGGGACAGAGACAGACAGAGAGACTGAGGGAGAGACAGCGACAGAGACAGAGACAGAGACAGAGACAGATACAGAAACAGAGAAAGAGACAGAGACAGAGACAGAGACAGAGACGGAGACAGAGACAGAGACAGAGACAGAGACAGAGACAGAGACAGAGACAGAGACAGAGACAGAGACAGAGACAGAGACAGAGACAGAGACAGAGACAGAGACAGAGTTAGAGACAGAGAAACAGACAGAGACAGAGACGGAGACAGAGACAGAGACAGAGACGGAGACAGAGGCAGAGACAGAGACAGGGACAGAGACAGAGACAGAGACAGAGACGGAGACAGAGACAGAGACAGAGACGGAGACAGAGTCAGAGACAGAGCCAGGGACAGAGACAGAGACAGAGACAGAGGGAGAGACAGCGACAGAGACAGAGACAGAGACAGAGACAGAAACAGAGACAGAGACAGAGACAGAGACAGAGACAGAGACAGAGACAGAGACAGAGACAGAGACAGAGACAGAGACAGAGACAGAGACAGAGACAGAGACAGAGACAGAGACAGAGACAGAGACAGAGACAGAGACAGAGACAGAGACGGAGACAGAGACAGAGACAGAGACAGAGACAGAGACAGAGACAGAGACGGAGACAGAGACAGAGACACAGACAGAGACAGAGACAGAGACAGAGACAGAGAGAGAGACAGAGACAGAGACAGAGACAGAGACTGAGACATAGACGGAGACAAAGACCGAGACAGAGACAGAGACGGAGACCGAGGCAGAGACAGAGACAGAGACAGAGACAGAGACAGAGACAGAGACAGAGAGAGAGACAGAGACAGAGACAGAGACAGAGACAGAGACAGAGACAGAGACAGAGACAGAGACAGAGACAGAGACAGAGACCGAGACAGAGACAGAGACAGAGACAGCGACAGAGACAGCGACAGAGACAGATACAGAGACAGAGACAGAGACAGAGACAGAGAAAGAGACAGAGACAGAGACAGAGACAGAGACGGAGACAGAGACAGAGACTGAGACAGAGACAGAGACAGAGACAGAGACAGAGGCAGAGACAGAGACAGAGACAGAGACAGAGACAGAGACCGAGACAGAGACAAAGACAGAGACAGCGACAGAGACAGAGACAGAGACAGAGACAGAGACAGAGACAGAAACAGAGAAAGAGACAGAGACAGAGACAGAGACAGAGACAGAGACGGAGACAGAGACAGAGACTGAGACAGAGACAGAGACAGAGACAGAGACAGAGGCAGAGACAGAGACAGAGACAGAGACAGAGACAGAGACAGAGACAGAGACAGAGACAGAGACAGAGACAGAGACAGAGACAGAGACAGAGACAGAGACAGAGACAGAGACAGAGACAGAGACAGAGACAGAGACAAAGACAGAGACAGAGACAGAGACAGAGACAGAGACAGAGACAGAGACAGAGACAGCGACAGAGACAGAGACAGAGACAGATACAGAGACAGAGACAGAGACAGAGACAGGGACAGAGACAGAGACAGAGACAGAGGCAGAGACAGAGACAGAGACAGAGACAGAGACAGAGACAGAGACAGAGACAGAGACAGAGACAGAGACAGAGACAGAGACAGAGACAGCGACAGAGACAGAGACAGAGACAGATACAGAGACAGAGACAGAGACAGAGACATGGACGGAGACAGAGACAGAGACAGAGACAGAGACAGAGACAGAGACAGAGGCAGAGACAGAGACAGAGACAGAGACAGAGACAGAGACAGAGACACAGACAGAGACAGAGGGGCAGGAGACAAAGTCGGAGGCAGAGGTACAGGAGACAAAGACGGTGACAAGGACGGAGACAAAGACGGAGACAGAGACAGAGACGGGGACAGAGTCAGAGACAGAGACAGGGACAGAGACAGAGACAGAGACAGAGATAGAGACAGAGACGGGGACAGAGACAGAGACAGAGACAGGGACAGAGACAGAGACAGAGACAGAGACGGAGACCGAGGCAGAGACAGAGCCAGGGACAGAGACGGAGACAGAGACAGAGGGAGATACATCGACAGAGACAGATACAGAGACAGAGACAGAGACAGAGACAGAGACAGAGAAAGAGACAGAGACAGAGACAGAGACAGAGACAGAGACAGAGCCAGGGACAGAGACGGAGAGAGAGACAGAGGGAGAGACAGCGACAGAGACAGAGACAGAGACAGTGTCAGAGGCAGAGACAGAGACAGAGACAGAGACAGAGACAGAGACAGAGACAGAGACAGAGACAGAGACAGAGACAGAGACAGAGCCAGGGACAGAGACGGAGACAGAGATAGAGGGAGAGACAGCGACAGAGACAGAGACAGAGTCAGAGGCAGAGACAAAGACAGAGACAGAGGGAGAGATAGCGACAGAGACAGAGACAGAGGCAGAGTCAGAGGCAGAGACGGAGACAGAGACAGAGACGGAGACAGAGACAGAGACAGAGACAGAGACAGAGACAGAGACAGAGACAGAGACAGAGACAGAGACAGAGACAGAGACAGAGAGAGAGACGAAGACCGAGACAGAGACTGAGACGGAGACAGAGACAGCGGCAGAGACAGGGGCGGAGACAGAGGCAGAGACACAGACGGAGACAGAGACAGAGACAGAGACAGAGACAGAGACAGAGACAGAGACAGAGACAGAGACAGACACAGAGACTGAGACAGAGACAGAGACATAGACGGAGACAGAGACAGAGACAGAGACAGAGACAGAGACAGAGACAGCGACAGAGACAGAGACAGAGACAGAGACAGAGATAGAGACAGAGACAGAGACAGAGACAGAGACAGAGACAGAGACAGAGACAGATGCAGAGGCAGAGACAGAGACAGAGACAGAGACAGAGACAGAGACAGAGACAGAGACAAGGACAGAGACAGAGACAGAGACAGAGACAGAGACAGAGACAGAGACAGAGGCAGAGACAGAGACAGAGACAGAGACAGAGACAGAGACAGAGACAGAGACAGCGACAGAGACAGAGACAGAGACAGATACAGAGACAGAGACAGAGACAGAGACAGAGACAGAGACAGACGCAGAGAAAGAGACAGAGACAGAGACAGAGACAGAGACAGAGACGGAGACAGAGACAGAGACACAGACAGAGACAGAGACAGAGACAGAGAGAGAGACAGAGACAGAGACAGAGACAGAGACTGAGACAGAGACAGAGACATAGACGGAGACAAAGACCGAGACAGAGACAGAGACGGAGACCGAGGCAGAGACAGAGACAGAGACAGAGACAGAGACAGAGACAGAGACAGAGAGAGAGACAGAGACAGAGACAGAGACAGAGACAGAGACAGAGACAGAGACAGAGACAGAGACAGAGACAGAGACAGAGACAGAGACCGAGACAGAGACAGAGACAGAGACAGCGACAGAGACAGCGACAGAGACAGATACAGAGACAGAGACAGAGACAGAGACAGAGACAGAGAAAGAGACAGAGACAGAGACAGAGACAGAGACGGAGACAGAGACAGAGACTGAGACAGAGACAGAGACAGAGACAGAGACAGAGGCAGAGACAGAGACAGAGACAGAGACAGAGACAGAGACCGAGACAGAGACAAAGACAGAGACAGCGACAGAGACAGAGACAGAGACAGAGACAGATACAGAGACAGAGACAGAGACAGAGACAGAAACAGAGAAAGAGACAGAGACAGAGACGGAGACGGAGACAGAGACAGAGACGGAGACAGAGGCAGAGACAGAGGCAGGGACAGAGACAGACAGAGAGGCTGAGGGAGAGACAGCGACAGAGACAGAGACAGAGACAGAGACAGAGACAGAAACAGAGAAAGAGACAGAGACAGAGACAGAGACAGAGACGGAGACAGAGACAGAGACACAGACAGAGACAGAGACAGAGACAGAGAGAGAGACAGAGACAGAGACAGAGACAGAGACAGAGACTGAGACAGAGACAGAGACATAGACGGAGACAAAGACCGAGACAGAGACAGAGACGGAGACCGAGGCAGAGACAGAGCCAGGGACAGAGACGGAGACAGAGACAGAGGGAGATACAGCGACAGAGACAGAGACAGAGACAGATGCAGAGGCAGAGACAGAGACAGAAACAGAGACAGAGACAGAGACAGAGACAGAGACAGAGACAGAGACAGAGACAGAGACAGAGACAGAGACAGAGACAGAGACAGAGACAGAGACAGAGACAGAGACAGAGACAGAGACAGAGACAGAGACAGAGACAGAGACAGAGACAGAGACAGAGACAGAGACAGAGTTAGAGACAGAGAAACAGACAGAGACAGAGACGGAGACAGAGACAGAGACAGAGACGGAGACAGAGGCAGAGACAGAGCCAGGGACAGAGACAGAGACAGAGACAGAGGGAGAGACAGCGACAGAGACAGAGACAGAGACAGAGACAGAAACAGAGACAGAGACAGAGACAGAGACAGAGACAGAGACAGAGACAGAGACAGAGACAGAGACAGAGACAGAGACAGAGACACAGACAGAGACAGAGACAGAGACAGAGACAGAGACGGAGACAGAGACAGAGACAGAGACAGAGACAGAGACAGAGACAGAGACAGAGACAGAGACAGAGACAGAGACAGAGAGAGAGACGAAGACCGAGACAGAGACTGAGACGGAGACAGAGACAGCGGCAGAGACAGGGGCGGAGACAGAGGCAGAGACACAGACGGAGACAGAGACAGAGACAGAGACAGAGACAGAGACAGAGACAGAGACAGAGACAGAGACTGAGACAGAGACAGAGACATAGACGGAGACAGAGACAGAGACAGAGACAGAGACAGAGACAGAGACAGCGACAGAGACAGAGACAGAGACAGAGACAGAGATAGAGACAGAGACAGAGACAGAGACAGAGACAGAGACAGAGACAGAGACAGATGCAGAGGCAGAGACAGAGACAGAGACAGAGACAGAGACAGAGACAGAGACAAGGACAGAGACAGAGACAGAGACAGAGACAGAGACAGATACAGAGACAGAGACAGAGACAGAGACAGAGACAGAGACAGAGACAGCGACAGAGACAGAGACAGAGACAGATACAGAGACAGAGACAGAGACAGAGACAGAGACAGAGACAGACACAGAGAAAGAGACAGAGACAGAGACAGAGACAGAGACAGAGACGGAGACAGAGACAGAGACACAGACAGAGACAGAGACAGAGACAGAGAGAGAGACAGAGACAGAGACAGAGACAGAGACTGAGACAGAGACAGAGACATAGACGGAGACAAAGACCGAGACAGAGACAGAGACGGAGACCGAGGCAGAGACAGAGACAGAGACAGAGACAGAGACAGAGACAGAGAGAGAGACAGAGACAGAGACAGAGACAGAGACAGAGACAGAGACAGAGACAGAGACAGAGACAGAGACAGAGACAGAGACAGAGACCGAGACAGAGACAGAGACAGAGACAGCGACAGAGACAGCGACAGAGACAGATACAGAGACAGAGACAGAGACAGAGACAGAGACAGAGAAAGAGACAGAGACAGAGACAGAGACAGAGACGGAGACAGAGACAGAGACTGAGACAGAGACAGAGACAGAGACAGAGACAGAGGCAGAGACAGAGACAGAGACAGAGACAGAGACAGAGACCGAGACAGAGACAAAGACAGAGACAGCGACAGAGACAGAGACAGAGACAGAGACAGATACAGAGACAGAGACAGAGACAGAGACAGAGACAGAGAAAGAGACAGAGACAGAGACAGAGACAGAGACAGAGACGGAGACAGAGACAGAGACTGAGACAGAGACAGAGACAGAGACAGAGACAGAGGCAGAGACAGAGACAGAGACAGAGACAGAGACAGAGACCGACACAGAGACAAAGACAGAGACAGCGACAGAGACAGAGACAGAGACAGAGACAGATACAGAGACAGAGACAGAGACAGAGACAGAAACAGAGAAAGAGACAGAGACAGAGACAGATACGGGTACGGAGACAGAGGCAGAGACAGCGACAGAGACAGAGGCAGAGACGGAGACAAAGACCGAGACAAACGCAGAGACTGAGACAGAGACAGAAACAGAGAAAGAGACAGAGACAGAGACAGAGACAGAGACAGAGACGGAGACAGAGACAGAGACACCGACAGAGACAGAGACAGAGACAGAGAGAGAGACAGAGACAGAGACAGAGACAGAGACTGAGACAGAGACAGAGACATAGACGGAGACAAAGACCGAGACAGAGACAGAGACGGAGACCGAGGCAGAGACAGAGCCAGGGACAGAGACGGAGACAGAGACAGAGGGAGATACAGCGACAGAGACAGAGACAGAGGCAGATGCAGAGGCAGAGACAGAGACAGAAACAGAGACAGAGACAGAGACAGAGACAGAGACAGAGACAGAGACAGAGACAGAGACAGAGACAGAGACAGAGACAGAGACAGAGACAGAGACAGAGACAGAGACAGAGACAGAGACAGAGACAGAGACAGAGACAGAGACAGAGACAGAGACAGAGACAGAGTTAGAGACAGAGAAACAGACAGAGACGGAGACAGAGACAGAGACAGAGACGGAGACAGAGGCAGAGACAGAGCCAGGGACAGAGACAGAGACAGAGACAGAGGGAGAGACAGCGACAGAGACAGAGACAGAGACAGAGACAGAGACAGAGACAGAGACAGAGACAGAGACAGAGACAGAGACAGAGACAGAGACAGAGACAGAGACAGAGACAGAGACAGAGACAGAGACAGAGACAGAGACAGAGACAGAGACGGAGACAGAGACAGAGACAGAGACAGAGACAGAGACAGAGACAGAGACAGAGACAGAGACAGAGAGAGAGACGAAGACCGAGACAGAGACTGAGACGGAGACAGAGACAGCGGCAGAGACAGGGGCGGAGACAGAGACAGAGACACAGACGGAGACAGAGACAGAGACAGAGACAGAGACAGAGACAGAGACCGAGACAGAGACAGAGACAGAGACAGAGACTGAGACAGAGACAGAGACATAGACGGAGACAGAGACAGAGACAGAGACAGAGACAGAGACCGAGACAGAGACAGAGACGGAGACCGAGGCAGAGACAGAGCCAGGGACAGAGACGGAGACAGAGACAGAGGGAGATACAGCGACAGAGACAGAGACAGAGACAGAGACAGAGACAGAGACAGAGACAGAGACAGAGACAGAGACAGAGACAGAGAGAGAGACGAAGACCGAGACAGAGACTGAGACGGAGACAGAGACAGCGGCAGAGACAGGGGCGGAGACAGAGACAGAGACACAGACGGAGACAGGGACAGAGACAGAGACAGAGACAGAGACAGAGACAGAGACAGAGACAGAGACAGAGACAGAGACAGAGACAGAGACTGAGACAGAGACAGAGACATAGACGGAGACAGAGACAGAGACAGATACAGAGACAGAGACAGAGACAGCGACAGAGACAGAGACAGAGACAGAGACAGAGATAGAGACAGAGACAGAGACAGAGACATAGACAGAGACAGAGACAGCGACAGAGACAGAGACAGAGACAGAGACAGAGACAGAGACAGAGACAGAGACAGAGACAGAGACAGAGACAGAGACAGAGACAGAGAGAGAGACGAAGACCGAGACAGAGACTGAGACGGAGTCAGAGACAGCGGCACAGACAGGGGCGGAGACAGAGGCAGAGACACAGACGGAGACAGAGACAGAGACAGAGACAGAGACAGAGACAGAGACAGAGACAGAGACAGAGACAGAGACAGAGACAGAGACAGAGACTGAGACAGAGACAGAGACATAGACGGAGACAGAGACAGAGACAGAGACAGAGACAGAGACAGAGACAGCGACAGAGACAGAGACAGAGACAGAGACAGAGATAGAGACAGAGACAGAGACAGAGACAGAGACAGAGACAGAGACAGAGACAGATGCAGAGGCAGAGACAGAGACAGAGACAGAGACAGAGACAGAGACAAGGACAGAGACAGAGACAGAGACAGAGACAGAGACAGAGACAGAGACAGAGACAGAGACATAGACGGAGACAAAGACCGAGACAGAGACAGAGACGGAGACCGAGGCAGAGACAGAGCCAGGGACAGAGACGGAGACAGAGACAGAGGGAGATACAGCGACAGAGACAGAGACAGAGGCAGATGCAGAGGCAGAGACAGAGACAGAAACAGAGACAGAGACAGAGACAGAGACAGAGACAGAGACAGAGACAGAGACAGAGACAGAGACAGAGACAGAGACAGAGACAGAGACAGAGACAGAGACAGAGACAGAGACAGAGACAGAGACAGAGAGAGAGACAGAGACAGAGACAGAGACAGAGACTGAGACAGAGACAGAGACATAGACGGAGACAAAGACCGAGACAGAGACAGAGACGGAGACCGAGGCAGAGACAGAGACAGAGACAGAGACAGAGACAGAGACAGAGACAGAGACAGAGACAGAGACAGCGGCAGAGACAGGGGCGGAGACAGAGACAGAGACACAGACGGAGACAGAGACAGAGACAGAGACAGAGACATAGACGGAGACAGAGACAGAGACAGAGACAGAGACAGAGACAGAGACAGCGACAGAGACAGAGACAGAGACAGAGACAGAGATAGAGACAGAGACAGAGACAGAGACAGAGACAGAGACAGAGACAGAGACAGATGCAGAGGCAGAGACAGAGACAGAGACAGAGACAGAGACAGAGACAAGGACAGAGACAGAGACAGAGACAGAGACAGAGACAGAGACAGAGACAGAGACAGAGACAGAGACAGAGACAGAGACAGAGACAGCGACAGAGACAGAGACAGAGACAGATACAGAGACAGAGACAGAGACAGAGACAGAGACAGAGACAGAAACAGAGAAAGAGACAGAGACAGAGACAGAGACAGAGACAGAGACGGAGACAGAGACAGAGACACAGACAGAGACAGAGACAGAGACAGAGAGAGAGACAGAGACAGAGACAGAGACAGAGACTGAGACAGAGACAGAGACATAGACGGAGACAAAGACCGAGACAGAGGCAGAGACGGAGACAAAGACCGAGACAAACGCAGAGACTGAGACAGAGACAGAAACAGAGAAAGAGACAGAGACAGAGACAGAGACAGAGACAGAGACAGAGACGGAGACAGAGACAGAGACACCGACAGAGACAGCGACAGAGACAGAGAGAGAGACAGAGACAGAGACAGAGACAGAGACTGAGACAGAGACAGAGACATAGACGGAGACAAAGACCGAGACAGAGACAGAGACGGAGACCGAGGCAGAGACAGAGCCAGGGACAGAGACGGAGACAGAGACAGAGGGAGATACAGCGACAGAGACAGAGACAGAGGCAGATGCAGAGGCAGAGACAGAGACAGAAACAGAGACAGAGACAGAGACAGAGACAGAGACAGAGACAGAGACAGAGACAGAGACAGAGACAGAGACAGAGACAGAGACAGAGACAGAGACAGAGACAGAGACAGAGACAGAGACAGAGACAGAGACAGAGACAGAGACAGAGACAGAGACAGAGACAGAGAGAGAGACAGAGACAGAGACAGAGACAGAGACTGAGACAGAGACAGAGACATAGACGGAGACAAAGACCGAGACAGAGACAGAGACGGAGACCGAGGCAGAGACAGAGACAGAGACAGAGACAGAGACAGAGACAGAGACAGAGACAGAGACAGAGACAGAGACAGAGACAGAGACAGAGACAGAGACAGAGTTAGAGACAGAGAAACAGACAGAGACAGAGACGGAGACAGAGACAGAGACAGAGACGGAGACAGAGGCAGAGACAGAGCCAGGGACAGAGACAGAGACAGAGACAGAGGGAGAGACAGCGACAGAGACAGAGACAGAGACAGAGACAGAGACAGAGACAGAGACAGAGACAGAGACAGAGACAGAGACAGAGACAGAGACAGAGACAGAGACAGAGACAGAGACAGAGACAGAGACAGAGACAGAGACGGAGACAGAGACAGAGACAGAGACAGAGACAGAGACAGAGACAGAGACAGAGACAGAGACAGAGACAGAGACAGAGAGAGAGACGAAGACCGAGACAGAGACTGAGACGGAGACAGAGACAGCGGCAGAGACAGGGGCGGAGACAGAGACAGAGACACAGACGGAGACAGAGACAGAGACAGAGACAGAGACAGAGACAGAGACCGAGACAGAGACAGAGACAGAGACAGAGACTGAGACAAAGACAGAGACATAGACGGAGACAGAGACAGAGACAGAGACAGAGACAGAGACCGAGACAGAGACAGAGACGGAGACCGAGGCAGAGACAGAGCCAGGGACAGAGACGGAGACAGAGACAGAGGGAGATACAGCGACAGAGACAGAGACAGAGACAGAGACAGAGACAGAGACAGAGACAGAGACAGAGACAGAGACAGAGACAGAGACAGAGACAGAGACAGAGACAGAGACAGAGACAGAGACAGAGACAGAGACAGAGACAGAGACAGAGACAGAGACAGAGACAGAGACAGAGACAGAGACAGAGACAGAGACAGAGACAGCGACAGAGACAGAGACAGAGACAGATACAGAGACAGAGACAGAGACAGAGACAGAAACAGAGAAAGAGACAGAGACAGAGACAGAGACGGAGACAGAGACAGAGACAGATACAGAGACAGAGACAGAGACAGAGACATAGACGGAGACAGAGACAGAGACAGAGACAGAGACAGAGACAGAGGCAGAGACAGAGACAGAGACAGAGACAGAGACAGAGACAGAGACAGAGACAGAGACAGAGACAGAAACAGAGACAGAGACAGAGACAGAGACAGATACGGGTACGGAGACAGAGGCAGAGACAGCGACAGAGACAGAGGCAGAGACGGAGACAAAGACCGAGACAAACGCAGAGACTGAGACAGAGACAGAAACAGAGAAAGAGACAGAGACAGAGACAGAGACAGAGACAGAGACGGAGACAGAGACAGAGACACCGACAGAGACAGAGACAGAGACAGAGAGAGAGACAGAGACAGAGACAGAGACAGAGACTGAGACAGAGACAGAGACATAGACGGAGACAAAGACCGAGACAGAGACAGAGACGGAGACCGAGGCAGAGACAGAGCCAGGGACAGAGACGGAGACAGAGACAGAGGGAGATACAGCGACAGAGACAGAGACAGAGGCAGATGCAGAGGCAGAGACAGAGACAGAAACAGAGACAGAGACAGAGACAGAGACAGAGACAGAGACAGAGACAGAGACAGAGACAGAGACAGAGACAGAGACAGAGACAGAGACAGAGACAGAGACAGAGACAGAGACAGAGACAGAGACAGAGACAGAGACAGAGACAGAGTTAGAGACAGAGAAACAGACAGAGACAGAGACAGAGACGGAGACAGAGACAGAGACAGAGACGGAGACAGAGGCAGAGACAGAGCCAGGGACAGAGACAGAGACAGAGACAGAGGGAGAGACAGCGACAGAGACAGAGACAGAGACAGAGACAGAGACAGAGACAGAGACAGAGACAGAGACAGAGACAGAGACAGAGACAGAGACAGAGACAGAGACAGAGACAGAGACAGAGACAGAGACAGAGACAGAGACGGAGACAGAGACAGAGACAGAGACAGAGACAGAGACAGAGACAGAGACAGAGACAGAGACAGAGAGAGAGACGAAGACCGAGACAGAGACTGAGACGGAGACAGAGACAGCGGCAGAGACAGGGGCGGAGACAGAGACAGAGACACAGACGGAGACAGAGACAGAGACAGAGACAGAGACAGAGACAGAGACCGAGACAGAGACAGAGACAGAGACAGAGACTGAGACAGAGACAGAGACATAGACGGAGACAGAGACAGAGACAGAGACAGAGACAGAGACCGAGACAGAGACAGAGACGGAGACCGAGGCAGAGACAGAGCCAGGGACAGAGACGGAGACAGAGACAGAGGGAGATACAGCGACACAGACAGAGACAGAGACAGAGACAGAGACAGAGACAGAGACAGAGACAGAGACAGAGACAGAGACAGAGACAGAGACAGAGACAGAGACAGAGACAGAGACAGAGACAGAGACAGAGACAGAGACAGAGACAGAGACAGAGACAGAGACAGAGACTGAGACAGAGACAGAAACAGAGAAAGAGACAGAGACAGAGACAGAGACAGAGACAGAGACGGAGACAGAGACAGAGACACCGACAGAGACAGAGACAGAGACAGAGAGAGAGACAGAGACAGAGACAGAGACAGAGACTGAGACAGAGACAGAGACATAGACGGAGACAAAGACCGAGACAGAGACAGAGACGGAGACCGAGGCAGAGACAGAGCCAGGGACAGAGACGGAGACAGAGACAGAGGGAGATACAGCGACAGAGACAGAGACAGAGGCAGATGCAGAGGCAGAGACAGAGACAGAAACAGAGACAGAGACAGAGACAGAGACAGAGACAGAGACAGAGACAGAGACAGAGACAGAGACAGAGACAGAGACAGAGACAGAGACAGAGACAGAGACAGAGACAGAGACAGAGACAGAGACAGAGACAGAGACAGAGACAGAGACAGAGAGAGAGACAGAGACAGAGACAGAGACAGAGACTGAGACAGAGACAGAGACATAGACGGAGACAAAGACCGAGACAGAGACAGAGACGGAGACCGAGGCAGAGACAGAGACAGAGACAGAGACAGAGACAGAGACAGAGACAGAGACAGAGACAGAGACAGCGGCAGAGACAGGGGCGGAGACAGAGACAGAGACACAGACGGAGACAGAGACAGAGACAGAGACAGAGACAGAGACGGAGACAGAGACAGAGACAGAGACAGAGACTGAGACAGAGACAGAGACATAGACGGAGACAGAGACAGAGACAGATACAGAGACAGAGACAGAGACAGCGACAGAGACAGAGACAGAGACAGAGACAGAGATAGAGACAGAAACAGAGACAGAGACATAGACAGAGACAGAGACAGCGACAGAGACAGAGACAGAGACAGAGACAGAGACAGAGACAGAGACAGAGACAGAGACAGAGACAGAGACAGAGAGAGAGACGAAGACCGAGACAGAGACTGAGACGGAGTCAGAGACAGCGGCAGAGACAGGGGCGGAGACAGAGGCAGAGACACAGACGGAGACAGAGACAGAGACAGAGACAGAGACAGAGACAGAGACAGAGACAGAGACAGAGACAGAGACAGAGACTGAGACAGAGACAGAGACATAGACAGAGACAGAGACAGAGACAGAGACAGAGACAGAGACAGCGACAGAGACAGAGACAGAGACAGAGACAGAGATAGAGACAGAGACAGAGACAGAGACAGAGACAGAGACAGAGACAGAGACAGATGCAGAGGCAGAGACAGAGACAGAGACAGAGACAGAGACAGAGACAAGGACAGAGACAGAGACAGAGACAGAGACAGAGACAGAGACAGAGACAGAGACAGAGACAGAGACAGAGACAGAGACAGAGACAGAGACAGAGACAGCGACAGAGACAGAGACAGAGACAGATACAGAGACAGAGACAGAGACAGAGACAGAGACAGAGACAGAAACAGAGAAAGAGACATAGACAGAGACAGAGACAGAGACAGAGACGGAGACAGAGACAGAGACACAGACAGAGACAGAGACAGAGACAGAGAGAGAGACAGAGACAGAGACAGAGACAGAGACTGAGACAGAGACAGAGACATAGACGGAGACAAAGACCGAGACAGAGGCAGAGACGGAGACAAAGACCGAGACAAACGCAGAGACTGAGACAGAGACAGAAACAGAGAAAGAGACAGAGACAGAGACAGAGACAGAGACAGAGACAGAGACGGAGACAGAGACAGAGACACCGACAGAGACAGAGACAGAGACAGAGAGAGAGACAGAGACAGAGACAGAGACAGAGACTGAGACAGAGACAGAGACATAGACGGAGACAAAGACCGAGACAGAGACAGAGACGGAGACCGAGGCAGAGACAGAGCCAGGGACAGAGACGGAGACAGAGACAGAGGGAGATACAGCGACAGAGACAGAGACAGAGGCAGATGCAGAGGCAGAGACAGAGGCAGAAACAGAGACAGAGACAGAGACAGAGACAGAGACAGAGACAGAGACAGAGACAGAGACAGAGACAGAGACAGAGACAGAGACAGAGACAGAGACAGAGACAGAGACAGAGACAGAGACAGAGAGAGAGACAGAGACAGAGACAGAGACAGAGACTGAGACAGAGACAGAGACATAGACGGAGACAAAGACCGAGACAGAGACAGAGACGGAGACCGAGGCAGAGACAGAGACAGAGACAGAGACAGAGACAGAGACAGAGACAGAGACAGAGACAGAGACAGAGACAGAGACAGAGACAGAGTTAGAGACAGAGAAACAGACAGAGACAGAGACGGAGACAGAGACAGAGACAGAGACGGAGACAGAGGCAGAGACAGAGCCAGGGACAGAGACAGAGACAGAGACAGAGGGAGAGACAGCGACAGAGACAGAGACAGAGACAGAGACAGAGACAGAGACAGAGACAGAGACAGAGACAGAGACAGAGACAGAGACAGAGACAGAGACAGAGACAGAGACAGAGACAGAGACAGAGACAGAGACGGAGACAGAGACAGAGACAGAGACAGAGACAGAGACAGAGACAGAGACAGAGACAGAGACAGAGACAGAGAGAGAGACGAAGACCGAGACAGAGACTGAGACGGAGACAGAGACAGCGGCAGAGACAGGGGCGGAGACAGAGACAGAGACACAGACGGAGACAGAGACAGAGACAGAGACAGAGACAGAGACAGAGACCGAGACAGAGACAGAGACAGAGACAGAGACTGAGACAAAGACAGAGACATAGACGGAGACAGAGACAGAGACAGAGACAGAGACAGAGACCGAGACAGAGACAGAGACGGAGACCGAGGCAGAGACAGAGCCAGGGACAGAGACGGAGACAGAGACAGAGGGAGATACAGCGACAGAGACAGAGACAGAGACAGAGACAGAGACAGAGACAGAGACAGAGACAGAGACAGAGACAGAGACAGAGACAGAGACAGAGACAGAGACAGAGACAGAGACAGAGACAGAGACAGAGACAGAGACAGAGACAGAGACAGAGACAGAGACAGCGACAGAGACAGAGACAGAGACAGATACAGAGACAGAGACAGAGACAGAGACAGAAACAGAGAAAGAGACAGAGACAGAGACAGAGACGGAGACAGAGACAGAGACTGAGACAGAGACAGAGACAGAGACAGAGACAGAGGCAGAGACAGAGACAGAGACAGATACAGATACAGAGACAGAGACAGAGACAGAAACAGAGAAAGAGACAGAGGCAGAGACAGAGACAGAGACGGAGACAGAGACAGAGACAGAGGGAGAGACAGCGACAGAGACAGCGACAGAGACAGAGACAGAGACAGAGACAGAGACAGAGACAGAGACAGAGACAGAGACAGAGACAGAGACAGAGACAGAGACAGAGACAGAGACAGAGACACAGACAGAGACAGAGGGGCAGGAGACAAAGTCGGAGGCAGAGGTACAGGAGACAAAGACGGTGACAAGGACGGAGACAAAGACGGAGACAGAGACAGAGACGGGGACAGAGTCAGAGACAGAGACAGGGACAGAGACAGAGACAGAGACAGAGATAGAGACAGAGACGGGGACAGAGACAGAGACAGAGACAGGGACAGAGACAGAGACAGAGACAGAGACGGAGACCGAGGCAGAGACAGAGCCAGGGACAGAGACGGAGACAGAGACAGAGGGAGATACAGCGACAGAGACAGAGACAGAGACAGATGCAGAGGCAGAGACAGAGACAGAGACAGAGACAGAGACAGAGACAGAGACAGAGACAGAGACAGAGACAGAGACAGAGACAGAGACAGAGACAGAGACAGAGACAGAGACAGAGACAGAAACAGAGAAAGAGACAGAGACAGAGACAGAGAGAGAGACAGAGACAGAGACAGAGACAGAGACAGAGACTGAGACAGAGACAGAGACATAGACGGAGACAAAGACCGAGACAGAGACAGAGACGGAGACCGAGGCAGAGACAGAGCCAGGGACAGAGACGGAGACAGAGACAGAGGGAGATACAGCGACAGAGACAGAGACAGAGGCAGATGCAGAGGCAGAGACAGAGACAGAAACAGAGACAGAGACAGAGACAGAGACAGAGACAGAGACAGAGACAGAGACAGAGACAGAGACAGAGACAGAGACAGAGACAGAGACAGAGACAGAGACAGAGACAGAGACAGAGACAGAGACAGAGACAGAGACAGAGACAGAGACAGAGACAGAGACAGAGACAGAGACAGCGACAGAGACAGAAACAGAGACAGATACAGAGACAGAGACAGAGACAGAGACAGAGACATAGACGGAGACAGAGACAGAGACAGAGACAGAGACAGAGACAGAGAGAGAGACGAAGACCGAGACAGAGACATAGACGGAGACAAAGACCGAGACAGAGACAGAGACGGAGACAGAGGCAGAGGCAGAGGCAGAGACAGAGACAGAGACAGAGACAGAGACAGAGACAGAGACAGAGACAGAGACAGAGACAGAGACAGAGACAGAGACAGAGACAGAGACAGAGACAGAGACAGAGAGAGAGACGAAGACCGAGACAGAGACTGAGACGGAGACAGAGACAGCGGCAGAGACAGGGGCGGAGACAGAGACAGAGACACAGACGGAGACAGAGACAGAGACAGAGACAGAGACAGAGACAGAGACCGAGACAGAGACAGAGACAGAGACAGAGACTGAGACAGAGACAGAGACATAGACGGAGACAGAGACAGAGACAGAGACAGAGACAGAGACCGAGACAGAGACAGAGACGGAGACCGAGGCAGAGACAGAGCCAGGGACAGAGACGGAGACAGAGACAGAGGGAGATACAGCGACAGAGACAGAGACAGAGACAGAGACAGAGACAGAGACAGAGACAGGGACAGAGACAGAGACAGAGACAGAGACAGAGACAGAGACAGAGACAGAGACAGAGACAGAGACAGAGACAGAGACAGAGACAGAGACAGAGACAGAGACAGCGACAGAGACAGAGACAGAGACAGATACAGAGACAGAGACAGAGACAGAGACAGAAACAGAGAAAGAGACAGAGACAGAGACAGAGACAGAGACGGAGACAGAGACAGAGACTGAGACAGAGACAGAGACAGAGACAGAGACAGAGGCAGAGACAGAGACAGAGACAGATACAGATACAGAGACAGAGACAGAGACAGAAACAGAGAAAGAGACAGAGACAGAGACAGAGACAGAGACTGAGACAGAGACAGAGACATAGACGGAGACAAAGACCGAGACAGAGACAGAGACGGAGACCGAGGCAGAGACAGAGCCAGGGACAGAGACGGAGACAGAGACAGAGGGAGATACAGCGACAGAGACAGAGACAGAGGCAGATGCAGAGGCAGAGACAGAGACAGAAACAGAGACAGAGACAGAGACAGAGACAGAGACAGAGACAGAGACAGAGACAGAGACAGAGACAGAGACAGAGACAGAGACAGAGACAGAGACAGAGACAGAGACAGAGACAGAGACAGAGACAGAGACGGAGACAGAGACAGAGACAGAGACAGAGACAGAGACAGAGACGGAGACAGAGACAGAGACAGAGACAGAGACAGAGACAGAGACAGAGACAGAGACAGAGACAGAGACAGAGACAGAGACAGAGAGAGAGACGAAGACCGAGACAGAGACTGAGACGGAGACAGAGACAGCGGCAGAGACAGGGGCGGAGACAGAGTCAGAGACACAGACGGAGACAGAGACAGAGACAGAGACAGAGACAGAGACAGAGACAGAGACAGAGACAGAGACAGAGACAGAGACTGAGACAGAGACAGAGACATAGACGGAGACAGAGACAGAGACAGATACAGAGACAGAGACAGAGACAGCGACAGAGACAGAGACAGAGACAGAGACAGAGATAGAGACAGAGACAGAGACAGAGACATAGACAGAGACAGAGACAGCGACAGAGACAGAGACAGAGACAGAGACAGAGATAGAGACAGAGACAGAGACAGAGACAGAGACGGAGACAGAGACAGAGACAGAGACAGAGACAGAGACAGAGCTAGAGACAGAGAAACAGACAGAGACAGAGACGGAGATAGAGACAGAGACAGAGACAGAGACGGAGACAGAGACAGAGACAGAGACAGAGACAGAGACAGAGACAGAGACAGAGACAGAGACAGAGACAGAGGCAGAGACAGAGACAGAGACAGAGACAGGGACAGAGA